>ML778864.1:567744-734547 GCA_009831015.1 Picea engelmannii | reverse complement strand
CCTCTTACATTTATTATATCTAACTACCATAGTGGGCCTTATTTAATAATATTGTGGACCTAGTCCACCTTACATTGAATGACCTCCACTATTATCACTATGGGCCCTCTGGGCCCCCCCACTACCTCTCTAGCTACCTTACAATATCCACAACTATGATGTCAATGGTTTGATGAATATTAGGGTTTGAAGACACTCTGATTAAAACATTTTTCAATTCCCGTATCAGTTCAACTTTGGTTCTGTTAATATGTATAATTTGAATGTCATATTGTTCATGCTTGACATTAAGTTTTTCACACACTTTAAAAGGAATCACATTTGAAGAGGCACCAGAATCCATCATACAATTATGCACATTCTTGTTAAAAATCTCTAAAGTAACCAGAAAAGGTGGAGTGGTGGATCTAGACCTTTTCCCTGATAAGGAAGCATTCACAGCTACCTGAATTTTAGGTGTACGGGTATCGTCAGATGGGGAGGATTTACTTGTACCTTTATTAACTCCCACATTTATTTCTTTAGAATTTTAGGCAGTTTTACCTTGAAGTGTTTTGATGAAATTCTCCTGAATTCGAGGAAGCTTCATAAGCTCAAATAGAGAAATATTAGCCTTAGTTCTTTTCAAGTCTTATAAGAAATCATATTCTAAATTTGTGGTGGCATTAGAAGGAACATCCATTTTGTAATAAGCATCTGGTGTTTTCTATGTGTGAGGAGAATTTTTAGGAGGTTCAGAAGGAGTAGGGGTTTCTAAGGAAGCCTTCTTGCTTGCACTTCTAGTGGTTACAACATTATGGGACATGTGTAGTTTTCACATTTCTCTTTCTTCTTCCACTCCATATGCAATGTCCCAAAATGAGTTCACTTGTTGCTCAAGTAATTCATCTAATTCTTGGGTTTTTTTTTTATTGTCCCTTTTCATCTTCTTCTCCCTCTTTAGATTCAGTTAGATTTTTAGAGGCCCAATGCTGTAGGGATTGAACAATATCTTGCATATTAATCCCTCCAGATGTTGATGGAGTTTTTTTGTTGATCAGAGGAGTTATCTTATCTTTCTTGGATGGAAATTTAAAAAAATTCTTGGTATTAGAAGATCGTTCCCAATTGTGTTTCATCAAATCAATCAGCTCATTAGAAAGTTTCTTGACAATTATTTGGAGAGATTCCATATCCATAAAATTAGTATCTTTCTTTTCTTCTGAATACTTGGTAACAAGGGCTTGGGCTTTGGTCTTGGCTTTATCTTTCGAGAATTTGACCCCTGGATTTCCTTTTAGACTAAGCATGTTTTTTTTAAATTTCTAGGGCCTCTTGAAAAGTTGCCTCAAGAGTAGTTTTATTTGCATATTTTACAAACATGGCAATGGACATGGGTAGAGCTGAAGTACAAATTCGACTGTGACATCTTCGACAGGTTTGGAAGCCTAAGAAATCAGTTTAAGGAAAATAAACATTGATTGAAATCTTTAACCTTTTCGTTAATATTCATTTTTGTTCTCGAAGTATATAAGGCCAAGGTAGCCAGCGTTTTATCTTCCCCGAATTTCTTAAGGAAAATAGTCTCGAATATTTTTCAACTAGTAAAAAAGGATTCATCTAGGGAGTAGAACCAGGTGGTGGATTTATTCTCAAATGTATGAGGGAATAACCAATATACACCATCTTCATATTGAAAATTTTGAAGCCTTATATCCGACATGAACTTCTTGACATGATCCTCAGTTGAGTCTTTTCTTTCTGGATCAAACTTGGGGATAAACTTTTCAGGGTGATTAGGTAGGTCATGGAGTACTCCAGGTATGACGACAACATCTAGGAGTAACTAACGTTTATAAGGTTAATTTGGGTTTGGGTTTTTTCCAGCCATGAATTTAGGATTATATAAGACCAACTGTAAGTTCCCTTCTCCTTCAGACTCACTTTGAGATTTTTATTCCTTTTCAAAATTATCTTTCGATTCACCTCTTGATGTTAGAGGTAGAGAGTTCGGTGGTGAGGAAGGAATACCACCACCACCAATGAGTAGGAAATGTTAGAGTTTGAAATTGGAGGAATCTGCGAAGTCATTAAGAGATCAAGGTATATGATACTATGCGGTTCCAACGTTAGGTTTTTCTTGGTAAGTGAAAGATTGGGAGAAGAACATGCCCTCACTTGGTAAATATTTTTGACCCTAGGGTAACAAATAGTCAATGGGAAGTTGATCAGTCTTCCTACTCAATTTTCTGGTCAGAATACGCTCAGTTCATTCACGATATTATCTGACTATGGTGTTAATCTTTGGGATGGTCAGCATATGAGGTTGTGAAGAAGAAAATATAGGTTCATACTGACAATGAATATGTTGAGAATTGGTTTGAGCAGGCATGTTCACAAAATATTATGGGCGGTGCGAAGCGTGCTCAAGGTGAGGTTTATGAAAATCATTATGCTGCGTTGTGCTAACAAGCGGGGTAGAACGGGTAGGTATTTGAGATTTCTTTGCATCCATTCAGTTCGATGGCCCTCCTTCTAGTTCCATTTCTGTTTGTAGGTCTGAAAGACCCAATTAGACCCACTCTCGTTTATGGTATCATTTTTGACTAGAATATTAGCATGGTTTCCGATCTAAACTAATTATCTAAATATGAATATTAGAACATAATATTCTCAGATGAATTAAAATTCTAGAGAACTAAACTAGACTAAAATGATTAATTATTGTCCTACAATGCATTCCTATTCTATCCTATCCTATCATGATCAAGAGCGAGCTATAAAAAATAAGTGAAGTTAAACATTATATTGCTTGCACATGAATAATTAATAAAAGCAAGGAATTTGAGAATTTAACAATATAATGAGTCAGACACAACTAATGATTCACCAACTTATCATATTGTCGCTACACTTGATATGAAAATAATGGCAATTGTGGACATACATAAAATAGTCTAGAAATATTTCATTAAATTAAAATCCACAAATTCACAGAAATAAACATGCATAAACAAAATAGTCTCATTGATACAAATTTGTACCAAAATCTTCAAAGTGTATCTTGTTCAAATTCACATACACTAATAGTACTATCTTGACACAATCCAATTCCAAAAGCCTCTTCTCACTTACATTCATGCCTTTTATAACTATTCGATGATTGTTAACATTCTTGAGATTCAATCATAAGAAAAAACAGTTTTCAAAAGCGACTCTTCACATTCCTTTCCTTATTGGGATTACAAAAGAAAAGATGAGACATGTGGAGCAATTATGAAAATTAGGATCATCATGGGTTCTTCTGCATCTGCATTTGGTCTTGATATTCCTTCCAGAGTGAATAATTATCCATGATCTTTTGTAACTTCTCTAATTGCATCTTTTCAGTATCCAATTCACCATCAAAAACCTTGGTGGACACTTCTTGATTTAGTTCTTGTGTTGTGTGTTTAATGAAATCATGTGTCATAGTGATAATCCTGACAAGTTTCAAGAGATACTCTTCTAGGGATTCTTTATTTACTTTAGTTAGATGCTCAATGTTCAATCTTCTAGTTTTCTTGAGCTTCTCCACCTCAACTATCATTATTTTGGTAGGTGTTAATTCATTAATGGGGGGCATTAGCTACATATCGAATTATTCAAGGAGATCATCATAACTATTCCATAATCGTTTACATGCTTTAGATGTTGTATTTTGGACGACTTATAAATCTTGTAACAAAGGCTTCCAAGTATCAAAGGAAACTTGATATTTTATTCTTTCTTTTCTAGAATAACATGGAAATGCAGCTAGGGGATTTTTATATACTCCTTGCCAGTTGAAAATACTGTCAAACATCATTTTTCCTTTTGGTATTGATCCCTGATCTCAGATATTTCGTCTTCAAGTCTCAATTGGTTGTCCCGATCAACCTGCATATCATTTAGAAGGCACAAACATTTTTTATTCTCAAGTATAAGATTTTCATTAAGGTCAATAACCTCTTCCTTGATTGTTTCCAAAGTGAGTCTTTTCCTTGTTTTTTTCCAGGACCTCTTCAAGATTTTCCTTGGTCTATTCCAATCCCTTGATTTGAAGGCTTTGTTGTTCAATAAATTGTTTGGTTTCATCTAGCTCAATTTTCAAACAAGATATCTCCTTTGCATGCTCTCTCTTGATTTGTTCAATTTATTCACAGAGTTTTACCTTTGTAGATTCCAAATCTTTCGAATGGGTGTCCCATTCCAACTGTGATTTTTGATTAAATTTAGCATTCATTTCATCCTTCTGGGTTCGTAATACTCTTTTGAGTTCCTCTGTCTTGATATTATCAACAACCCTGGTGGCCCTTTCAAGTTCTGAAGTCAACTCATCCCTTATAGCTTGCATAGTCTTTTCAATTTCTTCTTTATATAGTTTGTCCTTTTTCTCAATATCTTTTAGGAATTATGAAGAGATGTTATCAAAAACCCTAGTGGCCCTTTCAAATTCTGAAGTCAGCTCATCCCTTATAGCTTGCACAATCTTTTCAATTTCTTCTTTATGTAGTTTGTCCTTTTGCTCAATATCTTTTAGGAATTCTGCAGAGATGTTATCCTTTGGCGTTTTAAACTCTGTCTCTAGCTCAATAATTATGGTTCAGGCCACACTTTAGGAAGTGGTAACCTTAAGAACTAATGAAGCATTTAAACATGCAAATGCATGGAGAGCATAAGTTTCTTGTATAACATTTTCCTTTGGGTTAGGCCCAACTTTCCATTCCATAACTCTTCATGTAGATGACCTAGACTTAGAAGACTCTACCCTTTTCCTTTTGTTGGACCTTTTTTCAATGCTCTTCATCCTGTCATCGTAGTAATAATATCTAACAGTCATGACATCACCTTCAAAACTTAGGATTTGTGAAGAAAATGTGGTATTACCTAGGATGACATTAAGGGGGGTGTATTCATGGGGTGAAATTTTCACTATGCCAAAATTAGGAGTCGATGGGTTGCCTGGGGTTTTTCTTAATTCGTTTTTCTTCTGCTACTCCAATTTCACATATTCCTCTCTTTTAGCTTCTACCTTAGTTGTTTCTCTTTCATTTTCTCTTTTCTAAGCCTCAAATTCTTCAATGAGTCTTTTGGCCTCTGCCTCAACTGCTTCTTTTTCACTTTCTTTTCTCAATACCTCAAATTCTTCAACTTTCCTTTTAGCTTCTTCCTTGGCTTGTCTTCTATATCACTCCACATCATGCTTGCAGCCTCTTCTGCTCCAATTCCACAACTTTCTTGATATTCTCTTACTCTTTGGTGATTAATTTGTTTTGATCCTCTTGCAACAATCTTAGAAACCGATTTTGATGAAACTTCATTTCTTCTTGTTCATATTGGATTTCTTCCTTAGCAACATCATCTGGAAATTTCTGTAATACCTCTTCATAAAATAAAACTCCTTTGAACCCGTCTTCATCAAAATATACCACATGAATATTAGAATGATTAAGACCCATGGATCTTACATGACTCACTACAAGATCATGTGATTCGTGTCCTTTTGCACTTCCCAAGCATAAACATAAATCTTGCAAATCCTCTACATCTTTCCTAGCATGTTTTCCATTTAATAGACTATATTTCCCTATGTGAATAGGAAATGTCGGCCAGAATATTTTACTATTACTCATGATAAAGGAAGTAATCCATGTTCTTATGGTTTGATAGGATATTTCTCTCATTTAAAGGCAACCGGGGACAAAGCATGGAAAAATATGAGGGGCTCCTGTAGTGCCATATACTTTGACACAGGTATAATATTTTCCTAGATACCAATCAACTATCCCTTTCATCCTGGCTCTAGCTTCACTTGAAATTCTATACCTTAGGAACCCAAAAATGATAGTGTAAAGAGGAGAGAGGAAATGATCACAAATGTCATAGAAATACCTCTTGTAATTTATGTTCCAAAGCTCAGAGAAATACACATGGACAGGAGGATGATCTAGATCCCAATTCCATCCAAGGTTGGGAAATGGTGTTGAGGAATAGATGGAAACAATTAAATAAGTTGACATGTAGAAATAGGGATTTTTCATAACTTGTACATTTTTCACATCGAGACGTTTGTTGAAAGTCAATATCTCTTCCCAATTGAACACTTGTTAGTCTTCACAATGGTATGGGCCATGGGTAGCCAATATGTCTGAAAATGTGTGCACTTTTCTTATCCATATAATCGATTCAACATGGCTATAAAAACTTTGTATGGTGCCTTGAACTCTTGTGTGGGGATAAGCTTCTGCCCTTGCTTGAAAATTATGTCTTCATATACCCACCAATTTTTCATGAACTTGGCTGGGCCTTTGTTATTTTGAGAAAAACCCTTTAGGAATGGTTTATTGATGGAGCGCATAGGTCAAAGAAGGTGATATATTGTACTAACGTCTTCAGGCTGCAAAAATGATATATGTCGCCTAGATTAATTCAAAATGGTGGTAGTGCTAGGATCAAATTGTTTAAAATACCAATGGTATGCTTCATTGTAAGGGAATAATGTAGGTCATGCAACTACCAAATCAATTATGGTCTTATGGATGTTTTGATATACTTTGAGGTTTTCATCTTCAGAAGGAAAGTCTCTAGTATTGAAGATCCTATATATCTCATCATATCTTAGGGAATCATCTTCTTCGGTGTGGTAAGTCATATCAATCACTAAAACCTCTACCTAGCGGGTAGAAGATTCAGGCACAAAAGTTGAGGTAAAAGGCGCAAAATTCCTGTATCTTCTGGTCGTTTGACTCGCCATAACTTCTTCTTTATATGCTACAATTAACAGATTAATCATCAATTATCTAAATAATGAAAAATAATTCAATAACATAATTCAAAATAAAAGGAAACCTATGATTATAGTGAAAATGGTATTTCCAAGGCATTACAGAGCTAATCAATCGCAAATGGAGAGGTTACTTTGCACATGACAAAAATATATGATCTCCAAGAGGGTTTAGGGGTCATATTATAGGCATTTAATTACCCTAACACACAAATTGAATGATATGTGTACTATGACTAGTTCAAAACCAGAGCATCATTGCACCATTAATGTGATTAGAAATCCCAGATTTTCCAAATCCGTGTATCGGAGTAAAAAGGGGTGAAAAATCAAAATTGTGGTATTTTAGAGCCATTGTTGTCGGAGGAGGAACGTTGATAGAGTAATTTGTTCTCTGCTACAAAGGTATTGAAGAATATTTTGTTCCTAGATTTCATTTGTGTGCTGAAAGGTTAGGGGCACAGATGGTTATGTAATTCTTCAGAGTCATTTCTTTCGAAGTGAAAACATTTACTGTTGTATTCACACTCTGATTCTAGAGCATTGAAGAATATTCCATTTTAATATTGAATTTCATGCTGAAATATCGGGAGCGTGAATGATTATGTATAAGTCTTTCGGATTTGTTTCTGTTGGAGTGATATAGTTCACCCTTTTATTTATTCTCTGAAGCAAAAGCATCGAAGAATATTCCATTTCTTATATCGATTTCCATGCTGAAATTCAAAGTTTGAAAAGGTTAGGGGCGTGGATTCGGATCTTATTGATCGACGTTCAAAAGATTGGGGAAGTTTCAAAGCTCCGATGAGAAGGGTATCAAAGAATATTTCCTTCCTCGGGAAAACTGTTATCTCGATAAAACTAAACAAAAATTCCATGGATGAATACTTGTTTTGCACAATGTGGACCAATGGACGTCAACCAAGTTATAAGGTTGTCATTGTGTAAGCATAACGTTTTAACATCCACATGTTTATCTCTAGACCAATGATCAATCGACATCTTGATTAACAATAGGGTAAGTTGCAAACATGAGCCATCAGACTATGTTCATCAGTGTTGGAAGTTGATCATGATAAATAATACAGTAATATCCCCCAGCCCAACTGAGAGACATTACGGTGCAAAATACTCATAAAAAATGAATTTTTTTCTAACTAAATTAATTAATTTTACAGTTAACTCATTTCCAGTAGCTTTTAGCGATGAATTAAAATAGATTTAGCTATTGTCTATAACCATATAATATATGTATCTACATCATGCTAATAATCAACATGAAATGAATCTTAAGCATTCATACAACAACATATAAATCATTACTAAATAGACAAAGTTCATGCACAACAAATAAACTCATGAAATAACACAACAATAAGATAAAATTCTTATCTTTTAACAATGGTTATGAAACCAGCTACTTGGGATGGACGTTCCACCCAACATAGACCATCTGTTCCAAATCTCAACAACCAGTGACCCCCTAGCTAAGGCTAGTAATCCACAAAAGAGGGCGGTCTCTTTTTTTTTTTTTAAATAAGAAGGAGAATTATATTAAGTTCCTGCTATAACCGCAGTAGAGTATCAAAATACAAACATGTCCAGAATGCATTTGCTGGACTGCCCCAACAGAGGGGAAACCAGTCCAGCCTTCCCATCCAGTGTAGAAGTCAAAAAAGTAATACACTAAAGCTAGATAAACCATGTTCAAACTGACCACCAGCGAGGACAAGGAGACTAACAGGACTAAAAAAAACATGCATAGGATCTAAACACCTGGCAGGGAGCTTGGCCACATGGGAGGGAGGTCCCCTGGCCAAGGCTCTTCTTCAATGTACGTTGGCTCGTTTGTCCACATTTTTTCCTCTACCTCGCTGCTCGCGGTTCCATCCTCTTGGCTTCCATGCTCAGTCTTCGCCGGTTCCCTGCTGACTGGTCGCTGAGCCTTGTTCGGTCCTTCATCTGTAGTAGCAGCAGAAGCCTCCCTTGGCGTAGCGTCGACCGGGTCCGAGGCAAGAGCCACTTGCATGGAGGAAAGAAGTTGGAGCCACCTCGCTACCTTTTCATTGGTGGCTTGAAGGCGATAGTTAAGATCAACCATCTCCTGTCTGAGCTCAAAGACTAGGTCGTGCATGATGAGGAGACTGTCTCTGAAGTGCATCCTTTCGAAAGAGCCAGTGGAGTGCGGTGCATCTCGCTTGGGCGCACCATGGGGAGGAGGGTCGCCTCTTGAGCCAGGGATTGAAGCATGGGGATGGAAAATCACCAGGGGATCGTGTAGTTGGCGCGAGAGGGAAAATGGTGAACGGGGGATTGTAGCCATGGAAACGACCATCGGATCTTGCATAATAGCAGGTATAGATTCCAACTGAGAATGAGGAGAGGAGGGTGAGCCAGGAGGCGTGACCGAGGGTCGACAGGGCTTCCAGGGAGAGCCCCTCCTCGGCCTTCCCCCCGGGCGCGTCATTATGTGCTCAGTGCAAGTGATAAGGCAAGCTAAAAGCGTCCAGTTCATGAGAGGAACAAGAATACTATCTACCCAGAGAAGGTAAGCATAGCCCGATCTGAGCAGCGGCGAGAGGGACCCTGCAGGCATCAGACGGGGGCAAATAACATACAAAGTGAGCCGAGCCATTCTAAAAACACTTGGAAGGGAGGGGCTGCGTGAATGCGGCATAAATGCCCCCTCGTTTCTCCATAACCTGCATTTAAACACCATGGAGGGTGGTGGCCTGTGACATGGGCCCATCACGTGCCTCCACGCCGTGATGGCTTGTGCCAGCCCCTCCTTCTTGCCACGATAAGCGCACTAACACCCCATCCGGGGGTAGATCTACCATTCCAGCCTTGTGAATGCACTGCTGGAGGATAGGGTGATCCTGATTCTGGACCGAACTACATTGAAGGTCTGGTCCGCTCCAGTCAGTACCCAGGTTAGCCAATTCGTCCGCAACTTGATTCACTTTCCTTCTGATGTGTGAGGGAATGATAAACCGATTTGGGTGCAGTAGATCTGCAATGATCTGTAGGCCATGTGACAGTCTCCAGCTGGGTGAAATGCTGTCCGGGTTTTCCCCATTTATGATTTTGCATAGCAAGCCAATAATGACTTGAGAGTCCCCCTCGACGATTAGCTTTGGGAAGTTATTTTTAATAGCCAGTTGCAAACCTTTGATAAGACCCCTGAGTTCTGCTACATTGTTCGTAGTGTGCCCAAGGGGGCCTGCTCCTATGGCAAGAATTTGCCCATTGTGATTACGGAAGACCACTCCATATCCTGCAGCTCCAGGATTTCCTTTAGAGGCTCCGTCGAAATTGAGTTTGACGAACTCCTCTGGGGGAGGAGCCCAATGGGGAGGCCGGTTCGAAGGCGAGGTGGGAGAGGGGAGGGGGGACATTTGAGGAGAAGGGAGAGGTGTCCAGTATTGAAGGATTGGGAGCTCGAAAGGAGAGCAAGCTGTGTCTGCAACGGACCATTTCCTGAGGTGGAGAGTTTCCAAGATGTTGCGGTGGCACTGACGCCAGCATTGATGCCATGGGAGTGAGGTATTTTTGAAAATTCTTCTATTTCTCTCCTTCCACATTTGCTAGAGGATGAAACCAGGTGGAAGTTGCCAAATTCTGTTGAGTGAGGGAGAAAGGAAAGCCTGATCTCTCCAGTTCATAACAGTTTCGATGACGTTGTCTCTGAGGTGATCCGAGGTGCGCATGATGAGCGCTTCTTGATCCTAGATTTGAGCTGTGTAAGGGAAAGTATTAAGGAGGTGGTTCATGTTTTCCTCTGCCTCTCCGCAAAGGATACAAATGGAGGGACCAGTAAAACCCCTCATCAATAGATTGTCCCAGGTGAGAATGCTTGAGTGGGAGACCAACCAAAGGAAGAGAGTGATCTTCGGCCAGTGCTGGAGATTCCAGATTTTTCCCCAAGCTTTTGAGGCTAGGGGGGGATCTGATTGCGTTTTAATCTGGTAGGATTCCTGTATGCTGAAGGATCCCTATGGCCTGTAACCCCACCATAGAATATCTTCACCTGCCCTTATGGGTATTTTCCGTTTGGTCATCTCTTCTTGCAGAGGCGTCAGATCAACCTGTAAGTTGGGGTCAATGGTTTCCCGATCCAGATGCCAATAGCGCCAAGTGTCCTCCGTGGAATTGTTCTGCCAGTAGTCCGCTACTTTTTTCAGGCCCAGCCAGGTGGCTTGGGTGAAAATGTCATGGGCCCAGTCCTCAGTGCGCAGGGCTGGCCATTGTTGCCAGGAATCCTGCCAGAATAAAGCCGTTTCCCCATTCCCTACCTCCCAGAAGGCATGCTCAGTGACCAGCTGTCTATTCTGCCTATTCACTGTCCAAATCAAAGAGCCCGAGTTGTCCTCATTCCATTGAATGAGGTTCTTCTCTGCCGTTCTGGGGGCATATTTCTTCCTCCAAAGTCTAGCCCAAAGATCTTTTGGGTTTTTTAACCAGCGCCACCAAATTTTGGCACTGAGAACCTTGTTCATTATAGAGGGATGCCTCAAACCCAGTCCTCCTTGATCTTTGGGCCTACAGAGTTTTTCCCAACTGACGAGTGCAATCTTCTTTTCTTTGTTGAGGCCTTGCCAGATGAAGTTCGTCTGTAAGCTTTTGATAGTGGTGAGAACAAACTTTGGGGCAGCCAGCGCTGAAAAAGTATAGATCGGAAGGGCTTGAAGAATGGATTTAAGTAGAATAAGACGGCTGGGTAGGTTTAGGGCTCTGAAAGTCTAGGAGGAGAGTCTTTTAGAGAAAGAAGACAACAAAAGTTCCCAGAAGAAATTTTGAAGGGCGTTGTCAATCAGGGGAATGTCGAGATATTTGGACGGAAGGGAGCTTCTTTTAAAACCCAGGATATTCACTATGTGGCGTTGAACCTAAGGAGGCGTGTTAAAGAAGAAGATTTGGGACTTATCTTTGTTGCATTCTAGACCTGAGGCATCAGAGAAGGTTTGGAGAATTTCCTGGAGAGAGTTGGCTTCTCTAACAGCAGGGATGCCCATTAAGAGAGTGTCATCCACAAACTGGCTATGCGAGATAGGGGGTGAGACGCCGTGCAGGGGCAACCCTGCCAGACGGTTGTTTTCTATAGCAGTGTGGATGGAGCGGCTGAGTCCTTCAGCCATGATAATGAAAAGGAAGGGAGACAGGGGATCGCCCTGTCTAATCCCTCTGGAGGGGGAGAAGGGCCTCAAAGGCACACCATTGACAAGGAGAGAAAAGAAGGCCGAGGAGGTAAGGTTTAAAATCCAGGCTACCCAATCTTGATTGAAACCAAAAGCTAAAAGCATTTCTCGCATAAACTCCCAGCTTAGCTTATCAAAGGCTTTAGATAGGTCAAGTTTGAGGAGCATACCAGGGGTTTTTGTTTTCTGCAATGAGTGAATTACCTCATGGGCCAGAATGATGCTGTCCAGGATTTTTTTGCCCTCGACGTAGCCCGATTGCTCCTGGGAGATGATTGCTGGTAAAATTGGATTGAGTCTTCGAGCTATTACTTTCGTGAGGAGCTTGTAGATGACATTGCAAAGAGCTATAGGCCTGTATTGGCTGGGCCGATGTGCCTGTCCCTCTTTGGGGATTAAGGTGATAAAAGTGGCGTTAAGAGCCTGGAGGACCTTTCCTGTGGCTCGAGAGTCCTCCATAATTTCCCAGACCTCTGTCCTGATCATCGGCCAACAATAATGGAAGAAGTCGCTGGTGAAGCCGTCCGGGCTAGGGGCCTTGCCCTTGGGGGTGTCCTTGAGCTCTTGATCTATCTCTTCGATGGTGAAGGGTCTGATGAGAGTTGCATTTTTCTCCTGGGTTACAAGGGTGGGCACATGCCTTGTAATCTTATTGATGGCTTCATGTCTATCCGAGATGGGTTCAGTGAGAAGGTCTTGAAAATGATCAATCAAGATTGATTCCAGATCAGCATGGGATTGGAGGATTTCCCCTTCATCCGAGATGAGGTGCGTGATCCTATTAGAGTGACTTCTCTGGATAGCAGCTCGGTGGAAGAATTTGGTGTTGCGTTCCCCTTCCTTGAGCCATTGACTACATGATTTCTGTTTCCACAGTATCTCTTCCTGTCTCTTCTTGTCTTCAAGTTGTTGATGCACTCTGAGTTCCTGGGCTTTGAGCTCATCTGTTAGCCCTTGCTCTCTGATTTGGCACTGTATCTCGTTCATTTTCTCTGACAGCTGTTTCTGGGAGTTGAAGATGCTGCCGAAGGTATGCTTGTTCCAGAGTTTAAGCGTATGCTTAAGATTCTTCAGCTTTTGCTCGAACCTGTACATTTTGGATCCGTAAGGGATCTCTGCCTCTCTCCACCAGTCTTGGATATTTGCTTGAAAATTCGGGTGATCTAGCCAAAACTGTTCAAATCTAAAGGGTTTCTTTCCCGGAGTGGCTGGGACCTCCAACCAAAGTTGTATGGGCAAATGATCCGATCCCGGGAGATTCAATATAGTGGATTCCATTGCCGTGTCGTCCATCATAAGGGGTTCCTATATGAGGAAGCGATCTAATTTACAAGCTATTTGATGCACTCTCGTTCATCTGTTGGACCAAGTGTGAGTGTCGTTGCTGGTCTCCAGGTCAATCAACTGCAGATCATCTATTAGGTTGTTGAAGTCGCAGGAGTCCTGATCCTGCCGCCTTGATCCTCCTTTTTTCTCCTTCAGGCTACAGATGATGTTAAAATCTCCTCCAATGATCCATCTGTTGTGATGTGTGAGGCTGGCCAAGTAACTTAGGATCCTTAGGAAAGCCTGTTTGTCCCTTGGAGTAGCTGGTCCATAGACATTAGTTATATGCCCAGGCTTGTTTGATCCAATGAGCCTATAATCTGCAGTGATAGCCCATCTAGTAGCGTGCAGATTCTCCATTAGTATAACGTTGGTATTCCAGAGGATAGCCAATCCTCCAGCCATTCCTATGGCATCAATTGAGACCTCCCCCCCCTACCTCCAACAATAGGGAAGTAGCCGATCAATATCTTCTGAAGTACTTTTTGTTTCCTGTAATAATACCACATCTGGCGTTTCCACTATAATCAGTTCTCGTAGCATTTTTTGCTTGCTATGTCTGTTAAGGCCTCTGATATTCCAAGATATGATATTCATAACGATGGTGGGGTGGGGAGAGGAGGGAAAATATCTGAGATCAGATGGATTTTCCCTGAGTTGAGCATGAAACTTCCTATTTCCTGTATGAGCTTGTTTGTGGATTTCCTACCCCGTTTCTTTTCGTCTTTTTGGGCTTTGCTTGGTATTTTTGTCTGACTACCGTGGATGCCTATGGCTTTGTTAGCCCGGGCTGAGGATCATGCGGATGAACTGAGGAAGATTTTGTGCACTTTCCTCAGTTGATCCCTGGGTATGGTGTAGAGTTTTTGATGCCTATAAGCGTGCTCAAGGTGGTCCAGGTCCACCTCAGCTAGGTCCTGCTCCTCTAGCTCCATTTCCTCGTCCCCATCTTCAATCCCCTGCACTTCTGGCGAATCCCAAGCCATGCCCATGGGTGGAAGGTCCGATTCCTTATTTCTTGGAGGCTGTTCAGCATCTTGGCTTGCGGACTGGGGTACATTGTTCGAGAGTGGTGCATTCAAGGTTGCTGGGGTAGCAGGGTTTTCTGGCTGGTCTTGTAAAATGGCAAACTTATTGCTTGTGGTTGGATCTTTACTTACCTGGGTCGGTTTCTTTCTTCCCCCCTGTCACCTTCTTCCTGCTGGTTGCACAAAGTCGTCCTTGTCTTTGCCGCCTTCTGGGTTCTCTTCCTTTTGAGGCACATTGAGAGGGCATTCTCGGAAGAGATGCCCATGTTCGTGACATCTCCGGCACTAGAAGGGAATATGTTCATAATCGATGGTTTGAGACCAATCTTCATCCTGATTTTCCAGCGTGATTGAACCCGGGAGCGGCTTGGTTATGTTCAGATATACACAGATTCGTGCATATGATGTGTATCGCCGCGGCTTGGTGGCTTCGGAGGACTTAACATATATACCAATGGTATTACCTATGCCCGATAGGACCTCTTCCAGCCAGAATTCCTGGGGGAGCGAGTACAGTCTGATCCAAACCAGCGCATGGGCAAAGTCTTCCTTTTCCAGGCTGAACTTCTCTACCCAGAATCTCAAGAAGAGTCCAGCCGAGTTATAGAAGTAAGGCCCCCCGTCAAAGATGCGGTTTCTATCCTCCAGGTTGTGGAAGATGATTGTAAAGAATCCCTTCGAGCCCAGTTGTAGGTCATAGTGGCCTTTCGGTTTCCACCAGTGCTGTATCCATTTGACTAGATCATGCTCCGAGGGCCAAAGCCCTAAGAACTTTCCCACCAGGGCATTATCTCGCATGTATTGTTTCTGCTCCTCTATGCGGGGTGAGCTTATGACATATTTTGGGGCCTGTGGCGCCTGAGGAATGCATTTACCTGGCATCCAAGGGGCTAAGGGGTTTGTTGAGATCTTTTCCTTGTCTGGATCGATGTCCATATCTCGGTCCTTGAAGGTCCCTTCTGCAAAAAGCTGCGCGCGGATGTCTTGAGGCGCTTCAAAGGTTGGTCTTTTCATTCCTACGGCCAGATTTTCGCTGGCCACGACTTGTCTGTAGGAGGCGCCAGGCGGCACCCCCTCCCCGTGGTTCATAAGCCCCTACGGGGCTGTCATCTATTGAGCACAGTTTGCGCTGGCTGTGAAAGCCGAAACCCTAGTTGCAGAGCTCCCGTTTCCAATTCTGCCTCTATTAAAGAGGGTGGTCTCTTACTATCCATTCATAGCTCAAAAAACTCACAACCCATTGATATCTTCCTACAACTATCCCGATTTTCCACCAACTCTCTTCCTCTTGCCCTGCCCAACCCAAGGAATGTACTCCTTCACTGATATTAGTCCCTTGTGTGTCCCATTCATTTATTAGGGTATCCCTGGCACATGTAACTAGGAATCTCTCAACTGGGAACTTGAGGGAACTTGCTGCTAGGAAAACTACCAACAAACAACAACAAACAACAACAAACACTTGGTTTTTTAGTGCAACTCACTCAGGAGTTCACTCTTCAGGATTGACAACATGGCTCTTCATTTTCCAGCTCCAATTACATTCCAATGCGCTCCAGCTTGATCTATAATTCTCCCTCCATGGATGCACCAATTCCAAGATCTATTTCTTTCTCTCTACTTGCTCCTCATGCACAAGAACTCCATGTGTAAAATTGCAGTCCCCACCCATACAAATTTCCTCTCTTTGGCTTCCCTTTCTTGACTCACACTCTTCCCCAAGTTTATTTTACTCAACCCTCATGCTCCCAATAATTTTTGGATGTGACCACTCACATCCACCCTCTTACATGCATTCAATGATTGGCTTTGGGAACACTCAATAAAAAATTGGAAGGTTCATATACAAATAGAAAATTTAGGAAAATGGGTTGAATTAATATACATGGGTAATTCCTCCTTGAGCCCATCTTGGCCATTATCCTACACACTCCCTTATCTTGTGGATTAATTCATTCCCCATCTCTTGTCTATCTCCCCTTAGAAGTTGGCATCACATTTTATTATTAAAACATAGAAATACAATTCACATATTAAATTTCTTTGGTCGTAGCTATGTTATATCTACATAAACATTAATTAAATTGGAGATTACAATGGGGATGTTACATTCCCTCTCCCATACAATTGTGTTTCGTCCTCACTGCACACTATGCTGATATACACATATGGAAATTTACATCATAATACCTAGAAAATAAAAAAAGTATGCAATTTTACAACTCCAGCAGTAGTCCCAAGGAATGAACCATTCATTTATCAAGGTTAACCCAAGGGATGTACCATATGTTTATAAAGGCTAAAAAAAGGGTTGTACTATCCATTTATCAAGGCTAACCTAAGGTATGTATCACCTGTTTATCAAGCCTAACCCAATGAATGAGCCATTCATTTATCAAGGTCCACAACGTTGTTGGCTAGGACTCTAAGATGTGGTTCTAGAACTCTAGCTACTCAAAATGGAGTCTTGCATTCCATTTTCTTCAAAATTGCCAAAAAATTGTGGGCACTCTTCCCACATGTTTTCTTCATGCTCCCATGTAGCATCTTCAGGATCGTAAAAGGTCCATTGAACCTTTACCAACCCTATGGCCTTGTTCCTTAGCACTTTGAATTTTCGGTCCAGGATGCGTACTAGTTCCACCCGAAAATCCCCTTTGTGATCCACCTGGATCACATTCCAATCAATTATGTGGTTAGGGTCAGGAACATATCTCTTCAATAATGATACATGAAATACATAATGCACTCTCATGGATGCAGGGAATGCTAGAATCTATGCAACTAGCCCTATCTTTTCTAATATTTCAAAAGGTCCATAATATCTTGCTACCAACTTTGGGAAACTTCCTAGTCTTAGTGAAATTATCTTTTCCTTGACTTTTAAAAACACATGTTCACCCACTTTAATATCTCTAAACACTATATTCTTGTCTCCGTAACTTTTCTTCCTATCTTGGGCGGCCTTTAAATTCTACTTTATCCTCGTCATCTATTCTTCTGTTTCCTTTAACAAATCTGTCCCAACAACTGCTCTGTCTACTAGATTATCCCAACTTACTAGAGTGTTACATTTTCTGCCATACAATGCTTCAAATGGACTCATTTTCAATGAGGTATGATACCCATTATTGTATAAAAATTCCACTAAGTGAATATAATCTTCCCACTTTGATGGTTGATCCATCACATACATTCTAAGCATGTCCTAAATTATTTTTTTAGTGCTCTCTATTTTCCCATCTAACTCTAGACGATACATTGTACTAAGATTTATATCTGTTCCAAATCCATTGAACAAACCTTTCCAAAAATTGGAAGTAAACTTGGGATATCGATTCAAAACTATTGCCTTAGGCACTCCATGTAACCCAACAACTTCCTTCATATATGTTTCTGCAATATTTGTTTCCTTGTGTGTAGTCTTTACTGAGATAAAATGCTTTTCCTTAGTCAATTTATCCACCACCACCATGATGGGATCATGATGCTTCATGATTTTGGATGCCATCTAGAAATCTGTGACCATCTGTGGTGGTGAGAGGGGTTTCCATCTGTGCAAAAGGTTACTGCTAGTCATGTAGTCTCTCGACACTCCAAATCTATAACATGAGGGCCTCAAGACATAATATCCTAAGTTATACACAAAATGGGGATAACAAGGTGTATGTGCCAAATTCCAATGGGATGAAAAATGAAGTTCTGAAGGAAATGCATAATGTGCCATATGTCAGGCACCTAGGATATCAAAAAAAAATTACAGCTGTAAGAAGCCAATATTTTTGGCCAGGAATGAAAAAGGAAGTGGCTAATTACATAGCCATATGTCTAGAATGCCAAAAAATGAAGACAAAGCATAGACCCTTAGGGATGGGTTTGCTACTAGGAACTCCCTTAATGAGCCATCTTACCGTTCTCGACCATACTTACCACTTTCCATCATTATTCCCCTCCATTTCCTTATCTCTTAGTATTTTAGGGTGTGTTGACCCAAGAAGGGGTTGTCCCTCATTCTATTGGAAGAAGGGGCTGAAGGCCCAAAGGGATTGATGTTAGGTAAAATATAAAAGCCTTGTATGAACCTTCCAGATGCTTCTCCCATGGATCACCCGAGAAAGCAGTGATTACTTATCTTTGAGTAAAGGGGACCCACAATATAATAAATAATGCTTAAAAGGTTAGTTGAAGGATATGAGGTCTCATCATGAGTCGACCTATCACGTCCATGAATATATAGTGGTATGACATTGCAATCATCTGGTCACCAAACCAAGGTAATGGCTCTTAGTTGCATGGATGAGAGAAAGGTGGTCTCATCACGAGCCAACCTTCTCATTTCCACTAGGTGTTTGTGGGTGACCTTCAACCTCTCCTTAAAATTATGAAAGAATAAAATAATGGCAATTAATGGGCTTGAAAAAAGTGCATTGCGGACAAAGGTACCACACACCCTCTACAAAGGCAATCATGAATGAGACACTACAAACCCTTGTATTTCATGAGCCCTATGCCCATTGAGTCTTCACCCCAACCACTTCATTAACTTTACATGGCTTAGAGAGGAATCTCTTGGAAACTCTCCTTGACCTAGGGCAAGATCTACCCAATAGGACACCTTGTCGACCCTCCCATATTCAAGCTTAACAAGTTTCATAGTGTCTTTGAGCAATTAATTGTTTGATATAATGATCTTTGATGCACATGATTATGTGGATCATTTATTGTTTGGATTCACTTATCATGATGTTATGACTTTATATCCTTGGAGGGCGTGCTCATTTGTCTTTGCAGGACCTAGTTGGTGGATAGTTTTGGGAGAACAAGCCTAGCTTGGGCTTCCATGGGGCTGCAAGCCCACATGTTGGATGCCAAGGGCTCACATGCAATATTAGACTTGGAAGGCCTTGAGGATGACTTGGATGACATAGCCTAGCCCCTAGATTCCAAACATTTTCCTTAGGAGATGCAAAACATCACTCTTAGAGGCATGACATCACCTAGGGTGGTTAGGGCTTGGTGGTGAGGTGCCACTCATTGACACATGGACATTTTTTAGGAGAAGAAGGTCTTCACCATGAAGATATTGTATAGATTCTTGACATGTGTCCTTTGGAGGCCTACCCATGCTTCTCCAACACCAACGACTTCTTCCAAGTGGAAAAACGTCCCCTAAAGGGGAGACGCCCATGTAAAATCAGGGTTTATTTGTGTAAAAGTGAAACTTCAAATGAATTGTTTAATATTACTTTGTTAAAGGGGGCAATATTAGGGTTGTTGACCCATAGTCTTGTGGTTTACCCCTTAATTTATGGACAAGTCACCTTGGTGACATTTTGTATAAATAAGAGATTATAAGATCTCATTTTATCATAACTCTCCTTCATTGTGAGAAGTATTGGTCTGAAATTTTCTCTAACTTTGGCAAATTTGTATTTCTTGGCTCATGTTTATGGTTATCTCTTGATGTTATGGTTTATGGAAGTGATACGCTAGCCTTGGAAGGCTTATCTCTTGCTATTGTGGTGGATTATCTTGGAATTTTCCCTTGAATTGGTATGGTTTTTACTTTCATGCTATCATTTGTTTCAAGTCAAGGTTATTGTGCTAGGATCTAGGTGGGAAGTATAAGGGCATACACCCCCACCATAGTATTCATCATTTTATGCTTCATGTTATTGGTTAAACAAGGGTTTGCTAAGATAAGTATAAGGGCATACACCCTCTTAGCTCAAACCCTGGAAACTTTCCTTGGGAAGTAAGAGGGTTTACACCCCCAAGGAGGTAGATTCTCTAGCTCTTTATTTTCATGACCCCATTAACCCAATAATTAAGAGCACTAGTCATTTATTATTGCATTGGAGAAACAAAATATTGCATTGGGAAACGTGATTTTTGGTCATTTTTACTTCTTGCAAAGTGGATTGTATTCCTTGTGCCTTGGGAACCTCACAGCCACTAGGGCATCCCCATCAAGGGGATACTTATTTCTTCTGTTATAAAATTACATCTTCAGCCATTAGGGCTGCAGAAACCTTAACTCATTTGCTTGAATAACTCTCTTATCAACCATTGGATTTTACTCAAAGTTTGCACACTTATTCTTCTTTGTCTAGCGCACTTTTTGGCAAAGTTTGAGGGGTTTTCAGTGGCTGATTTTCTTTCTGTAATACATTGAATTTTAAATCCATAAGTATTATATGATTTGCTGCAGACAAGTGTTTACAACAACCTTATCTTTTTATGCTAGAATATTGGTTTTGCTTCTTGAGTTTAGCTAGTCATTAACTAGTCTTTCTCTTTTATTTTCTACTTGATATCTAGCATTTATTGAGAAGCTTATAGTAACATATTATTGATGATATACTTTTATTTATTGCTGAAAATTAGGGACAACAAGCTTAACTTTCTGATCCAACTAACATACATCATTGCAAAGTGGTTTTTATTGTGTCTCGGGCAGATATTTCACCATTCAAAGGTTACTCAAAATACTTGGAAACCATTGGACCTTCCCAAGAATTAATTACACACCTTTAAATACACTTATAATTGACCTCTAGGGGCTCCACTTCCATATCTATCTGTATCCATCTCATTCCCCCTAGGGTCACCAAGATCGCCTCCGTAGAGTGACCTAGTCACCCTTGAAGTGCGAGACCTACATCGAGGTGACATTGGGTGTAGGATTCCCAAGTTGTAGCACTTTCTTTATGATTGGGTCGGGATTTTCCAAACCTACAAATTGTGCCATAACACACCTTACCTGTGTACATGAGAATTACATCCTCTTTCATCTCATAATAATTAAGTTTTTGCTGAAAACTACCTTGATGTAATATCTCTTTTATTTTTAAATCATTCTGATGTGAATTTTCTACTACAATAATTTTATCTTTTAGATCAATCTTGTACATGATGATGGTTGCAAGATGCAGTTCATGAGCTCTCCTGTTGAGTGCATCAGCCACTTGATTTTCTTTTCCCTTGATATGCTTAATCTCAAAGTCATATCCACTCAGAAATTTCAGCCATCTAGTTTGCTTGGCATTTAGTGTTGTTTGTCCAAACAAATGTTTCAATCCACATTGGTCTGTCCTTAGCTCAAATTTCTTACCTATGAGGCAATACCTCCATATTTTCAATGTATGTATAATTGTTGCTAACTCTATATCATGGGTGGCATAATTTATTTCATGCTCTTTTAATTTTCTAGATTCATAACATACCACATGATCCTTTTGACTAATAACTCCACCAATCCCTTCCTTTCATGCATCGGTGCACAAAAAAAAATCTTCGTTTGGATCTGCAATCCTCAATATGGGTGCACTTGTTAATATTTTCTTCAACTGTTGAAATCTTTCTTCACACTTGGGTGTCCATTCAAACTTCACTCCCTTATTTTGCAAAGAAGTGATTGGACTTGCAATATTTGAGAATCCTTTTATGAATCTTCATTAATAACTGACAAGCCCCATGCATGATATAACCTCTATCACATTATTTGGCACTGACCATCCTCTAATGTCCTCTATCTTCTCAGGATGCACTTCTACCCATGCTGCCGAAATTATATGCCCCAAGTGGTGAATCTTATTTTGGTAAAATATGCACTTAATTAACTTAGAATACAATTTATGCTCTCTTAAAACTTGAAACACCATTCTTAAATGTTTCTCATGTTCCTCTTTTGATTTATTGTATACAAGAATTTCATCTACGAACACAATCACAAACTTGTCCAAGTACTCCCAGAACACTCCATTCATCAAACACATAAAGATTGATGGTGCATTTGATAGTCCAAATGGCACTATTGTGAACTCATAATGCTTGTATCTTGTCTTGAATGTTGTCTTGTTGATGCCTTATTATTTTATCCATACTTGATGATAGCCTGATCTCAAGTCAATCTTGGAAAAGATCCATGCACCTTTCAACTAATCAAATAAATCAACAATTCTTGGAAAAGGATATTTGTTCTTTATTGTGACCTTATTCAATTGTCTAAAATCAATACATAGAATTAAGGTCCCATATTTATTCTTTACAAAAAGAATCGGGGCTCCCCAAGGTGACACACTTGGGAGTATATACCCCTTATTTAATAACTCTTCAAGTTGCATCTACAACTCTTTCAATTCCGACTTACCCATTCTGTAAGGTGTCTTGGACAATGGGGAATCTCTTGACATCAAATCAATAGAGAAATCAATGTCTCTTTTTGGTGGAAATCCTGGGATTTCTCTAAAAATATCTTTAAAATCCCTTAGGACCAGATGGTATTCAATGATTTCCACTTTATCTTTGGTTGCCTCTTCCATATGGGCTGCAAAAATATGGCATCCCTTCCTGAAACACTTCTTTAACTGCATAGTTGAAAGATCTCTAACAACTACAACTCTCAGAATGCCTTGCATCTTTCCTTGTTTCCCTTCTTCATCAAGACATGTGATTGTCTTGTTGTAACAGTCTAGGCCAACATGGTGTTTTTCCAACCAATCCACGCCAATTAGAAAATCATATGAACCCAATGGTATGATGTTTACATCTACCTTCGTATTGAGTCCATTCATGTATATCAGACAATCTTTAACCAACTCATTGATCTTTCTGTTAGCTCATGTGGCTAATTGAACTAACCAATATTTCTTATACTTACTTATTTGCAAGTGAATTATTTTAATCCATCCCCCCATCGTCGACCCAACTTACTCGCAGTCGACGATGCTATCCATTCTTGTTATTCTCATTTATTCAAGAAGTAATCCCATGCTTCACGTGTGTCTTTACAATTAGCTTCTAAAAAATCCTCCCACTCATCCTTCTTTTTCTCCTAGTTATAAATAGGTGGAGGTGTGCTCAAGAGAGGTCGATACTCAATAATGTATTTGACTCCTTTATCTAGTAGAAATTTATGCAACATGGATGGAACGATACAAAGAAAATCGCCGTTCAAGTCGGTGTAGAATTTGTATTTAACAATTTCGACAGACGATCTATCCTCAATTGCTTGTTCTTCAATGTTGTCCTCGATGATTCTTTCAAACCACTCATTTAAATTTGTTCAGACTCTATTGTTTATTTTTAGCATCAAAAGTTCATCCAGAGTTATCTTGCACATTAGAGGATTTTTTGAGATATTCAAATAATGCCTCCAAGATGGCTTCTAGGAATGGTTTGTATGTCTCGATGAAGTATTGTGTTCGATCTTCTACCAATGTCAATCAATTTCTCCTTGTGTAGTTTTTATGTAGTTATTGATTTTTTTCTCCCACCATTCACATATGTCTTCCAATATTAACATCTATGTGCTCTTTAATTTACATGCTCAAGTTCAAAACTACCAACAATGGAACCAATGTTGTAATCTAGGTGAAAGTACGAGAGTTTTACCAGTAGTTCGTTAGACAGAGAAACATATATGATAAAACACCATATACACACACATAGACATATATGGAAACATGCACAAAGTAGTGGGAGGACTATCAATATGGACTTTATTATGTACTTGTTGAGCACTCAACACACCCTAAAATCCCTATGAAATTTTATCACTTTTTGGTTACCACGTGTTTTCTTCACTACCTGAATTGATTTCACTATGGGAAATGGTTTATATTTGTTTTTTTTCCATGACTCTTATCATCAAGTTATGTTTGTTTGAACTTGTGAAATCTCATGTCTAAAAAGAACTTGACATCCGAATTGAGAATCGACAGCTAACACAAAACCTAACGTGCTCAAGTTCGGCGTCAGGGAAAATTCGAGCAAGAAAGGGAACCACACAGTTACAGCAGTCACCAAGCATAAATCCCTGATCAACGTCGACAAAATGTGGGGTTGGTTTGTGTAAGTTATTCACACAAAGTTTCAAGAGATAACCGATCCCTTTCGGCATCGACAAAAGGCGGGAAGGATAGACATTGAAAAAAGGCGTAAATAAATCACCGATAGTCGATGACCGATGCACTTTATCGGGGTCGGGGAAATACAAAAAAGTTAATTTTGGCACAGGGGAAGACCCAGGGTTCAGCTCCAAGAGCGCACCAACAAGCCCTAACTACTGGCCCTTTCGACAACACCTGCGAAGCAGATGCAGTCTCACTTGAAGCAATTATGGGGGGGTTGTAGGAGAGAGATGTCTACAACCAAGGGGAATACCAAGTGGATCTAATACCAGAACAAAACAACATTCATATATCACTTATCATCTTAGATCTACTCTGCACATCTTCTTATCAGATCTAACATAGTAATGCAATCATAGTATATCAATGACAGAGACAGAATACCAATCACACTCAACACAAAATATACGTGGTTCACCTTCTCTCTAGGGCTATTTCCACAGAACTGTGCTTTATAATATATTAAGATAAAGCATACAGTTCTTGTCTGCGCTCTTAACTAGAAGATCTTCTCTCTTCTCCTCTCTTTCTCTCCCCTCCCTATGCACCTAGTTGTAGGGTTGATCTTCGCACCCAACTGAAGATCTTACAATACCAAAAGACTATCACACTCAACACTTCTCTCTCTCTCAACAATAATCTCTCACAAGAATAACGCATGAGCAACCAACCAAAAAAAATCGATTGAACCTCCTTCCTTCATGTAGGTTCTTATTTATACATTACAATCACTCACTGACATTGTTAGGTGAAAACCTAGGTGTCGAAAACCCTAGATACCAAAACCCTAGGTGTCTAAAACCCTAGGTCAACTTGACCCCTATTTTCATGGCTTCACCAGCCTGTCTTTCTTTCCTTCTCGCACTGTGCTTCAAAGAATCCAACAATGGCTTTCTCTACTTTCTGAGTTGTCCATGATCCTTCTTTCTTGATGATCTATCATCCTTGATCTCCTTTTCCAACGGCTTGATTTTCCTTACTTCGCTCTGTCTTTTGCTCACTTCGACCCAGTAATAGTCACTGTGTCTTCCATGAAGTTCGCATTCTCCCTTTTCTTCCTTGATCCTCATTTTCTTCCATAACCAAGGGCCAACAGGACCCCAACACTCACCCGTGACTCGTCCTGAGGCACTTCAGATCTCAGCTTCTTGTTTTACTTTGATTTCAGACTGCGCAGTGTAGCCTCTACTTTCTTCTCGATGCCTCCTCTCCTTCCCTGTGCAAAATATATTTTCTATGTCTGGTACCCAGTTTCAACCGCACTTGGTACCTAGACCCTTTTACTCTTGCATTTACTGAGAGATGTGGGGCAGCTGGTTGTCATAGTACAATTTCAGCTGACTCCCATTCACTAATCCTTCCTTCCATTATCCATTCAGAGTCTTCAATTGCTCAAATCCTCCCTCTGTAATGTAAGTGATCTCATATGGCCCTAGACAATGCGTTCTAAACTTCCCAAGATATTTGATGAACTTACTGTCATATATCAGTACTAGATCACCTTGTTTGAATGCCTTCTTCTTGATGTGCCTGTCATGATAGGCCTTCTCTCTTTCCTTCTGAACCTGTTGATGGAATCCTACAATAAATCTATATTCCTCTAATTCAACCAGCTGTGCAAGCCTCTCTTGAACAACACCAGGGTCATCCATATCTGTAAAGGAAACAATTCTTAGGCTTGGTACCAAATATTCCATTGGAACAACAACTTCAAGGCCATATACTAACTTAAAAGGGGTCTACATTGTTAGTTTCTTGCAAGTGGTTCTTTAGGCCCATAATACTGCTGGTACTCTTAAATCCCAATCATCCCTGTTCACACTACAAATATTCGTCAATGCTGTCTCCAAGATCTTATTGAATGCTTCAACTATCCCATTTTCTTGTGGATGGTACAGTGTGCTCTTCTAATGGTGGACTGCAAATTCTTCAGTCAAGGCTTCAACTGTCTTATTGATGAAATGTGTGCCTTTATCACTCATGAAGATCTTTGGGCATCCAAACCTAGTTATGATGTCATCAAATATGAAGCCCGTAGCTGTAGTTGCACTACAGTCCTTAACTGATCTTGCTTCGGCCCATCTGGTCAAGTACTATGTTGTTGTAATTATGTACCTTGCTCTTGTACGCTTTCCTAGTGGGTTGATAGGTCCAATGAAGTCAATGGCCCATTTTTCGAATGCTTGTAGGGTCAGTTGTGGTGCTAATGGAATTTCATCTCTTCTGGATGGTTTCCCAACTCTTTATCACACGTCGTAGGCCGTAGAATAGTCTTTAGCATCTCTATGTAAGGTAGGCCACCAAAGGCCAGCTCTCAGAACCTTTAGCGTAGTTTCTTTTCCTACATAATTTCCTCCTACGATTCCTTCATGAGATTTTGCGAGGATCAGTGGTCGCTCTGCCTCCATAACACACCTTCTCAATATCTCATCAGGTCCCATCTTGTATAGATGTCCATCTATAAGTGAGAAGTCTGCAGTGCGCACTACTAGTTGTTTCTTCTGCGGGGTTGCATACTCACTAGGTGTCATTCCTATTGATAGGAACTGGAATATCTCTGTGATGTGGTCATCAATCTTTATAATGGTCAGTAACTATGCATATGAAAGTGCATCCTCCAAACTAGTCGGTTCTTTGCCATGTTCCAACCTTGACAAGTGGTTAGAACCCTTGTTCATTCTCCTTGGATTTACTACGATCTCAAAATAATATTCCTGAAATATCAGAAG
The DNA here is from genome assembly GCA_009831015.1 of Picea engelmannii. Lineage (NCBI taxonomy): Eukaryota > Viridiplantae > Streptophyta > Pinopsida > Pinales > Pinaceae > Picea > Picea engelmannii. Next base: position 707,568 of record ML778864.1, on the reverse strand, counting down.
CCATCTGCATATCTGTCCCCCAAACACTGGCTTATTGACTAAGTATTTCAGTGTGTAGTGATCATTAAACATTTTAAGGTGTCCTCCCAACAAGTAGTGGTGAAATTTCTGCAATACATACACCATAGCTAACCCTTCTTGCTCAGTGGTGATGTAATTAATCTCAGCAGTTGATAGCTTCCTGCTAGAAAAAGCTAATGGGTGGTCAATATATCCTCCTCCAGGTTGTGATAACACAACTCCTAATGCAATGGAAGACACATCGACATGCACATGAAACTCTTTGGTCCAATTTGGGAAAACCAGAATAGGCGCAATAACCATTTTCTGTTTCAGTGTGTTGAAGTTCTGCTGACACTCTTCTGTCTAGCTAAACTGAAAAACCTTCTGCAACAATTTATCCATGGGTTTTGTAATTTGAGTATATCCTTTAATGAACTTCCTATAGTATCCTATGTGCCCCAACACAGTGCACAGTTGTTTGACTGAAGTAGGAGGGGGTAGATCAACTATAATGGCGATCTTGGATAGATCTACTAGAAATCCTAACTTACATACAATATGACCTAACAGAACTCCAAATGGTGAAAAGAAAATGAATCTCTTCAGGTTCAAGGCAATTTGAAACTGCATGCATTTATCCAACATTAGCCTTAGACATTCAATATGATTTTTCAATAAACTAAAAACAATCCAATCATCAAAATATGCTTCTAGAAATTTATGAAGAAATTCCTTGAATGCTTTGACCACCACCCTGGAAAAGATGGCTGGGGAATTCTTCAATCTAAATGGAATCATTGTGTATTGGTAGGATCCCCATTCTGTTGCAAATGCGGTCTTATGGCGATCTTCCTTGGCAATCCGGATCTGATGGTATCCTGAATATCCATCTATAAAAGAATATGCCTCCTAGCCTCCCACATTATCTAACACTTCGTCAGTGAATGGTGTAGGGAAGGGATCATGAAAACAAGCATCATTAAGCTTCCTGAGGTCTATGCAGATCCTGATCTCTCTTGTCTTCTTGTCTTGTACCACCATAGGGATAATCCACTTTGACTCTTCCATAGGTTCTATAATCCCTGCTTCCATCATTATGTCGAGCTCAATCTTCACTTTCTCCTTATATTTAGGGTTCAACCTGTAAGGTTTATGTTTGACTGGTCTTACATCTAGATTTAAAGGGATCCTCATCTCTCCCATAGGCCCTTTAATGCCCTTCATATTAGTGAACTTGGTTGGAAACAAGTCTGGATATTCATGCAATAACTCGGTAATTTTGTCAATAGTAGCAGCATCCCAGTAATCTCGAACATTTGCAAACTTAGGTGTCTGTTCTTTTCCAATATTGACCTTCTTAATCTTGATCAGTTGTCCAATAAATGGTAACTCAACTACTGGTCCTTCCACATCTCTTTGGCCTTCTGTTTCTGCGATGTTCACCTTCCTAGGATCATCGTCTTCATTAGCATTGATGTTGTAACAACCTTGCAGTTTTTGGAGAGGCGCAGTCCATTCATCCTCTTCTCACTCTAAAGAGAGGCTAGAGGCATCCTCAAATACTTTCTGTCTGACAATATGTAGTGCTTTCTCTACTAAAGGAAATTGACTTTAAAATAAGAAGGTAGTTACAAAATTCTGAGTCATACCTTCCCAATCCGTAGTGATGAGGCACAAATTTGCTTGGAGGTACCAGCTGATAGGTTTTGTGTCCAGCATGTTAATGAATTTGTGCACCCACTACTCTTGAGGAATGTTGCTCCATTCTTCCTCACAACTCCGCACATCGTCCTTTGGACAACTTCGACCTGTGTAGCGAACTTTGCAGCCTTCTACTTGTGTTGAGAACCGTGTTGTCATCAGGGTACGACATTGTACCCATTCTATAATGTTGTGTTTATGTGTCCCCCACCATCTTGATGGTGTGGCTTTCAAGGCCTCATCCATTGCCAACAATAATTTTTGTATTTGTACGCTTTCTTCAAAGTCCAACAAGAAGGTTTCTAAAGGATTTAGACCTTCAAAGGTGGGTAAGTTACTTACTATTGTGCCAATCCAACGAACTTCTCTGGTTAATCTAGCACATCTTCTTGTAGATACTTCATACATTTTATTCTTCCATTTCTCCAGTGATTCTTCTGAGTCTGATGAACATGCACTATTGCTTCCCCATCTTAGGCTCCCATCGGCTGTAGGATTAATGTAATCTTGTTGCCTAGCTATTAGCTTGTATATATTTTCTAGTTCATATGCGTGGTATTCTTCTCTGATAGGTTTTGTGTATCGCTGACCTTCATATGGATCTAAAGGTGTGATGATCCTAAGGCCATCTCTTTCAAAATTCATACGTCTTTTCTTAAAATACACCACAGTAGAATTATTGAAATCCCAATCAATTCCTAACAACACAGGGTAAGGACAACTATCATCAACTATCTCAATTACCTAAAAATATGCAAACGTCCTTACTCCGTCGATGTCCACAAGGACATGTTCCAATCTGCCAAAGGGGCTTACAACTTGCTGATTCACCATCCTAAGCCTGATAGGGGAATATATCAACTTCAGTCTTCCCATTAGTGCCCAGGTTTCCTTCGTCATGACATTTACCTTCGACCCTAAATCGAGGACCACATAGTCTATCTCATACTCTCCTATTTGAGCATTCAAATGTAATTCCTTATTTGTCCTTCTCTTCTTACTGATTTGTTGTACTTCCCTATTCAGTAAGAGATCTATATTTCCTAGCTCATATTGTCTGATTAAATTTTGTAACTCTTGTACAATGCTTTCATCCTGAATCAATTAAATACAAGTATATAGAAATTCCATGAGCTTGCTTACCTATTTTCCTTCTTTTGGTGAAGTAGATTGATCAAATTCCAGAGGAATTCCATATTCTCTCACTTCTAGTCTTATCTTTGATGAGGAACCTTGGTCTCCTCTGAATTCCTTTCTTGTCTCTTCAAATATTTGTCTTTCTTTCTTTGCATCGAACGTTTGTGTCTTCTCTGTAGCTTTCATGATTGCTGAGTCTTCGGTAATCTTCCCTTGGGACAGTCTGTCTTCTCCTATAACAACGCCTCCTCTAGTTATAACAACCACTCTAGGGTCCTCTCCACGAGGTTCAACATATATCAGTTTCACTTACGGGTTCTGCTGAGGTCCTCGTCTTTTCTGAAGTTTAACTAGTAGCATAGGACAATCTTCTATAACATGTTCAAACGAGCTGCAGTAGCTGCAAGTAGTACAAGGGTTATGAAAATACCTTGTGAGGTGTCTTGGTTGTGCACAATTATAACAGATTATCTATCCTTGGCCTCGAACCATTCCTCCTCCTTGTCCTCTTCCTCTGAATCCACCGCGAGGATTGAAGTTTCCTCTCCCAGGGGAGTTATACATCGTAGTGGTTCCTTCTTGATGTACTTCGCCTTGAATCTTATATATGTCTCTCGACCTTTCATGAATGAGATCGTAATCCCTACAATCCCTATCATCATGACCCACAGAGTTACATAATGTACAATACAAATTTGTAGGTGTCTGAACATACATTTTCATGTAATAGCACTCACCAGGGTGATGTCTGTTTCTGCATACCCCACACCAGGGTAAGGTGACTTGCTTCAAAGGGCTCAAAGCTCCAGAAGCCAAGTATTCATTGAATAGGGGACATTGTTCCTTGTCATGGCCTTCTAATCTACATCTGACACACCAGATTTATTCTCTTTTATATTTTCCCTTTTCTTTCTTCATATCTTTAACCTACAGAGACAAATTAGTTAGATGACTCAAGATCTGACTCATACCTGAGATGGATTCTCCCATAGGGGTTGATTCTAGCTTCATTGCAATCTCCAGCGCCTCAGACTGTGAAGAAATTTTCTGTTGCATCAGAGGAACTCTGATGTGTGGTAAGAGGGAAGCAATGAACCATTCTTTGTTCTGTTCATCTGGGATCTGGAAAGTCAATTGACCTGTTAAGGTTTTGAATCTCTGATCGAATTCCCAAACAGGTTTGGCCACCTTCTGCTTGATCTCTTTCAGCTCTGTAATACATTGTGACTCCGACTTGGGTTTCTTGAACTGTGCAATCAATGCATTCTTGATCTGATTTAGTGGCTTAGGCTATGCAAGTCCTTGGACAAGCTTCATGTACTAGCTTAGTGCACGATCCCTTAGAGTGGTACTAAACTGGGTTATTTTGACAGTTTCGTCGGTGACATTTTTAATATTTCATAAGGATTCACATAGGAAACAATGTTGATCAGGGTCTTCCGATCCATATCCCCAAAAAATAGGAAACCTCATCTGATCTGCCATAGATCTTCCTAGGGTTCCTAACTGAGTATGTGGTGGACTAATAGTGATAGTGCTCTAGACACTCTAGTAGCTGGGATTACTCTGATTGCTTAATACTACTGAATCAACAGGAGGGATAATAGTACTTACTTCAATGGTCTGAGCAGTTTCTGAAGTTTCAAGTTATTCCCGGTGAAGCTCTTCAACTTTTCCTTCCTCTTCCCTAGCGGGTTATGAATGCTCTTCATCCATCAGATCCGCCTCTTCTCCACTATATAAACCCTCGTCCCTGTAGTTCTACTTAAACAGGTTCGCAAGGTGAACTTCTCTGAACACTCTCCCACTGCGCGTATGTCTAGCTTCTGTGTCACTGTGGCTATCCGAATTCTTGAACATTAGCCTTTCTAGATCTGACCAGTCTACTGTATCTTCAAGATGTTCTTCTCATGCAATAACATCTTAAGTCTCAATTTCAGGAATTGTAAAAACTTTCCTTTGGGTCCCTTAAAGAAATATCTCTTAGCTTGGCTGTATGACTCTACTCTGTCAGCAACAAACTCTGTGATGTACCCTCCAATGGTACTATCAAACCAGTGATCTACTACTCATGATACGACGTTATCAACTCTCTTGACCTTCTTGATCAGCTCTGATGTCCAAACCACAGGAGGTCTAGATCGGATCTCAAACTGGGTATCTACTTATCTAGCTAGCCACTCATACAGCTCTTGATGGATTCCCCCAAAGAAAATTTCATGTATATCAGTAAAGATATATTTCTCCAACCAATCCTCTCTACTAAGATTAGGGCTCTTTTTATCGGCTTCAACGAAGTCCTTTTATTGATCCTCTATCCACTTTTGAGTCTCTGTCTTCGATGGAAACCACCTTGACATTCCCTCAAGAAGATTCCTGTCCCGGTAACAGAACCATTTGTTGGCATAGGGGTAGACCTAGGGTTCAGCTCCAAGAGTGCACCAACAAGCCCTAACTACTAGCCCTTTCGGCAACAAATGCGAAGTAGATGCAGTCTCACCCAAAGTAGTTATGGGGGGGTTGCAGGACAGAGATGTCTACAACCAAGGGGAATATCAAGTGGATCTAATACCAGAACAACACAACATTCATATATCACTTATCAACTTAGATCTACTTTTCACATCTACTTATCAGATCTAACATAGTAATGCAATCATAGTATATCAATGACAGAGATAGAATACCAATCACACTCAACACAAAATATACGTGGTTCACCCTCTCTCTAGGGCTACATGCACAGAACTGTGCTTTATAATATATTAAGATGAAGCATATAGTTCTTGTCAGCGCTCTTAGCTAGCATATCTTCTCTCTTCTCCTTTCTTTCCCTCCCCTCCCTGTGCACCCAACTGCAGGGTTGATATTCACACCTAGATGAAGATCTTACAATACTATAAGGCTCTCACACTCAACACTTCTCTCTCTCTCAACAATAATATCTCACAAGAATAATGCATGAACAACCAACAAAAACAACTAGATTGAACCTCCTTCCTTCATGTAGGTTCTTATTTATACATTACAATCACTCACCGACATCCTTAGGCCGAAACCTAGGTGTCCAAAACGATAGGTACCAAAACCATAGGTGTATAAAACCCTAGGTCAACTTGACTTGTATTTTCATGGCTTTGCCAGCTTGTCTTTCTTTCCTTCTCGCGCTGTGCTCCAAAGCATCCAATAGTGGTTTTCTCCACTTTCTAAGTTGTCCACGATCCTTCTTTCTTGCTGATCTGTCATCCTCGATCTCCTCGTCCAACGACTTGCTTTTCCTTACTTCACTCCATCTTTTCTTCTCTTTTGCTCACTTCGACCCAGTAATAGTCACTGTGTCTTCCGTGAAGTTTGCATTCTCCCTTTTCTTCCTTGATCCACATTTTCTTCCATAACCAAGGGCCAATAGTTAAAATAATCATTTTTTCTGCAAAAATCATATCGCCGATCCCCGATGCGTTTTAGTCATCGAGACTTTTTCGAGAGAGTCAATCTGAGAGCACCTGAGTAGGTTGATTGTCGATCACCGATCCTTGATAATTTTCAACGTCGACGAGATATGATTGGGGTTTAGAGTGTATATCTTAAAGAAAGTCCTGATCCTGATTAACATGAGCAAATGAAGTCATCGGTCTCAAATTCCACATGTTTTTACCACGTAAGGGGGTCGTATGACCTAGTTTTGACCTGACTCATTTTAAGGTTTCTTGGGTCCCAGTCACGCCTCCTAGTCAGCATTGCCACGTCAGCTCCGTGCGACAAGATAAATCGACATCGGAAATTTTGCAAGGAGATATCAATGAAAGCATTTGAAGCACAATATTTATTCCCAATCCACTAACAAAACTAGCGAAATGATGGGATGTTTGCGGCATAAGATACGATCGGATTTGAAAATTTAATAGACCAGTTAAGGCCCGATCCCACATTAGTTTCTATCGGATGTGCCGATTAGAAAACAACATTTTTAATCGCAGATAGACCACATTACCACCCATGCCCACGCTGTCAACCAATGATGAATTTAAAGTTTAAACATCTTTGAGATCTGGCGACAAATTTAATGAAATTACACTCATAACCTGAATTAAATGGCTGATGCGACAAGGTAAGTTCATTCCTATTTAAATCTCTAGAATAGTTTCAAACGAATTCATTCTGCACACAAGTCAAATTCTAGAGAGTCCGAAGGAGCAGAGCGAACATCTCGAGACTGTACCGACCCTCTTATTATGAAAACCAGGTTTAACAAGCTGGAGAGGTATGTATTCAAGTTTATCAATTTTTTGGTTGTAATATATGCATCCGATTTTCTTGCACAAACTCTAAACTATGTGCTAGCTACAGGTAATATGCCACACTAGATAGAGCGAGTAAATATGAAGAGGAACTGGCCACTATGCTAAAGGAGTTGGAGCATCTGCGCCATTTGGAGAAATACTATCAGGACTCCACACAAGCCATGATGTTTTTGAGGAGTGAGTTCCAAGATGCATATGGTAAATTCACAAATGAACAAAACCTTTTCACTGCAGGGATAACTTACTTCCAAGAAGATACCCTTATGGCGCTAGTGACTTGCAAAGTAACATAAATAATTGATTACATTAGCGCAGTTCAAAAGGGTTGAGATGCCGAAGAGCACAGTATTCGAGTGCTAAGAGACAACATCATAGATCGGATAAGGAAGGTGACCGAATACTGGGTGAAAATGGCCCAAGAACCTCAGGGGGAGATTCAATAAAAATTGGTCAGTTGCAAAAGGAGCTAGGTCAAGATCAATCAGGAGATGAGAGACGTCGGTCTCCCAGAATTCGGCTCACCCGAGGACTTTTTCAACCTGCATGACATAGTCAAGAAACATGCAGAACAAGACTCAGTATGGATGACAGAGATAGCAAAGGTGGCGAGCATGGCACCAAGACAGGTAAAACATTTCATGGAGCATCCGATCAAGTCTCAAGTAGTTTTGCAGTGGTCAAGTGTCAAAATAGTCAAGTATCAGGCCAAAGCAGTAGAAGTAAAATAGATCCTTTTGGCCCCGATGGACCAACACAGGTTCCCGTATACCAACACATGCGAGGAACTCTTCGTCAAGTGGTCAGAATATGAGAAGAGTCATCCACTTTAGTGAAACCATTCAATGACTCTTAGAAGACAGAGAGATGAAAGCACCATGTTGTGATGTTTTGTTTTACTTAGTGTTGGGCTCTAAAGATGTCCTAAAATATAACCTCTATGCATAATCCAAAGGTAGGCGCTGACACAAGTGTTTTACTTGTTACCTATGTAGGTTCTTACCTTTCATTTTCAATACCCGTCCTCCAGAGATGCAACCCCTGCAAAGGGACATCAATCGTAACAAAAAGAACGACAATTGTTCCGTTCAAATGAACAACAAAAGGAACAACAATCGTAACAAGGGAACGACATTCGTTATATTGGGCCGAACTAATGTTGTATTAATTGAGTTGTAGTACTTGCCCAACTATTTAATTTATCAATCCAAGGATCGTAAACTTACGAAGCACATGCAAAGTATATGCAGGATTGAAGCGGGACTAATCTAATCTAATGTTTAAGATACGACTGAAATTGAATCATTAATCTAACACATGACTGAAATGGAATCATTAATCTAACACACGACTGAAATAAAATCATTAATCTAACACACGATTGGAATTGAAATTAATCTAGGAATGGGAAATTTTGTGAAGGAAATTAATCTAGGAATGGATAACTGCATGAAGGAAAAGAAAATACAACAAGTGAAGAGTTGAATGGCACAACAACACATGAGAGTTCTCACCAATGAAGAAATCTTACATTCAATAATCAAATCAATCTTCATAACATAATAATGAAAGCATGAAAACCAAAACCATGAATCAAAGCTAAGAATCCCTTTCTCTCTCAAATCCTAATGACTACCATTAATGACTACTCTAATTCCATTCTCTAATTGAATACTCTAATTCGAATCCCGATTCCTATTGAATCCTCATGAAGAGAGAGCACTCTCTTTTATACATGAGAGCCTTGAAGATAAGATAACCATCTCATAATTACAGATCCACTATTCTCTCAACCTATTTTCCCATTATTACAAAATATAATCCCTTCAAATCCTCACACATATCTCTCATATATCTTGGATAATATATTCTAACCAAATCTCCATGATCTTCTCCTTGGAATGGGCTTGAATTATCTCTTCAAATATTGAAATGGTGGAGGAAGTATTCGAGAAGTCCTTTTGAATTAATCCTTCTCATATTCCTACACATTACAAAGCTCACACATTTTTGAGATATATATGAAAACATGTCAATTTTCTAACATTTAATCACAAATTACTTTTTAATACTAAAATGAATAAAGGGGAAAATAATAAGGTGAAACCCAAGTATATTTATGAAATGATATCGTGAAAGGTTAATGGGGCGATGAAATGTGAAGAATAATGAAGGGAAAGGTGGATGAGAATAAGACATTTCTGAGCCCCAACACTTAGCTTGCACTTTTGATGGTAATTTTTAGTTAATGATTTGTTATAATTGAAGGGATCAACCTTTTAGAAAAGGTCAATGGTTTTTTCAAAGACCCTCATTTTTGGAATTGTAAAGAACTATTTCCGAACTACCTTAATTGAGAAGTCTTTTTTAGGACTGGAGACAAACTTTTGTTTTTCATCAAAGGTGTGTGTGATTGGATCTAAGGAGGAATTACTTCTGACTTTATCTCATGAATGGATGTTGTAATGAGTAAGAGTTTCTGAATATATTGATAAGTTAGCTGATTCAATATTTTTATAGTTCTTGTCTCTAATGATGGAAATCAAATCGTTGTGCTAATGTGTGATTAATTATTAGAGCTAAGGAAACTATTTTTCTTTCCATCATTTTATTGCACGTATGTTTTCTTTCAATAATTGTATCTCATTCAATAATTGAAATACCAACAAGTTAATGTATTAGTACTAGGCTTGTCACAGGTGTGAAAATATTTGTCTGCATGCTTGAGCACAAGGGTTATCTCAAGTTCAACCTTATTCAGTAGGTAAGATTCCCCCCCTTTTACCAGCTGGTTTATACCAGCACACACATTGTTATCAGACCCATCTAATAAAAGAAAATACAAAAATAAAACGTTTTAAACTGAAGGAGGAATTTTCATAAGAAGATATCCTGTCAATCACTACGTAAATCCCATAGAATATTTGGCCGGATCAACAAATCTGGAGAACCATTCCAGTATCAAACACTGCAGAGTCTAATTGGGCATCGATGGTGGGTTTGGTTCCTGCTGTTGATTTAAAGGGATTTAGGACCCCTCAACATAATTGGTGCTAGAAGGAGGGCCTGAATGAATGAATGGCTAACAATATTTCTTATATAATATTTCACACATCCTATAGATTCAAAACAACGCACATGCATGGCTAGTCATTATCAAGACATCCCATATACATTGAGTACTCCTAAAACAATTAACTCACCCTAGCAAGAGGAAGAAAATTTATTCCCTGAAATACCTTACACTCTTCCCCACAAGGAGTTGAACCAGTTCAAAAGAATCACAAGAGCTTATGCCCGACAAATTGGAGACCTACCCTTAGCTCTATTACTTCCTCGTAGAAAACAAGTAAGCAGACTAGTGGTCGATACTCCTGACCAGGTTTTTGTTCACACAGTAGAAGACCCGATAGATTTATCCCTCACTAAGATCGAACATCCCCTCAATCTAATCCCAGAAACACCAGCTGGTAACTTCTCTGAGCCTGACGATTTTGAATTTGATGAGGAAGGGTTTAACTCAAAACGATTAGCTTCAGATCCAGACGACATGGAGGATAAAAATGATCATAATGAAGAAAGGGGAAATCCACCTCATAAAAATCCACATTGGTTGGCCAGAGATTCTCTGGAAATCCCCGAACAGGTACATAACCTCCCTCGACATCTAGAAAAGCTACTTCCCAAGTTTGACCTTGAAACCTATGGATTGCCTGAAGACCATATCAAAAAGCTCATACTAGCTATTAGACTTATGAATGTCCAACATGAAGATGTATTATGTAGGATTTTCCCCTATACCTTTGAGAATTCATCCTCTATGTGGTATTTTGACTTGCCTTTAGGGTCCATAACTAGTTGGATGAAGTTTCAAAAGGAGTTTTTAGACAAATTCGTAGAAGAAACCACTATAGGAGATTTGATGGCTAAGTTGTTTTCCGCCACCATGAGTTCAAAAGAAAATGTTAAAGACTTCAATCAACAATTCACCCCTATCCTGAACAAATTCCAACCTGAGGCTAAACCCACTAAGGAGTTGCAAATCAAAGTATACGCTAACGCTCTCCCTACTTCTATTTCCATGTTTCTCAAAAGGGCTTCCAAAACAACTCTAGACGAAAATTTCGAAGAAGACAAAACAATTGAATTCTAAATGAAGGAATGTAAAGAGGGCCAGATCTCACTAGTTAAGAAAGAATCTCAACCACCACCCAGGAGAGGACTCTTGATGACTAGACCCTCGTGAAAACAAATTGAATAAGGTCCTAAAAAGGGAAGTGGAGATATAGAGGACCTACAACAGATATAGAGGACCTACAACAGATGATAAAGAAATTGTCAAATGAAATCGTAGACATGAAAAGAAGTGCAGGGGAAGGAAAACAAGGCCAAAGGCCCTATAAAATATTTTTTAAAAGGAACCCACTATTCAAAGCAATTGAACCTCCCCTAGACAACTTAAAAATCAACCTGGGAAAGGTAGCATCTGACTCTTTCTGTACTTATCACCAAGAGAAACATTCTGAAAGAGACTGTCCACAATGGGTGCATGCCATGAATTTGATGGCCAATCGGTTCCTAGACAAAGTTTCCCTTACCGAACAATCAAGTGGCTCAACGGTGAATATTGCCGATTAGGAAGAAGTTGACCCACCGGAGGAAAGAACCATGCCGTTGTGGGATCCTGAATTGCTAATGCCTTCCGATGATCTATTTGAGGTTCAAGAATCACTCAAAGAGGTCTTGGTTGTGCAAACACAAAGTAGGGGTCAACTGGTCTCAAACAACCTTACCATTTCCCACACTTCGAGAGGAAAATAAACATTTGATTACCCGAAAGAATCTTTTGTCTCCCGGAAAAATCCTATAAACATCCATACATGAGAATCACCCAAGTTAGACTACAACATAGTTGAAGATTTAAAAAAATTGAAGGGAACTATATTGCTCATGGACATGTGTAGAATTCCCTAGCAAAAGAACTTTCTATTACGAGCCTTGAATTCAGTAGAAAATCCTATAACAAGTACTGCCCAAGGATAAAATCCAGCCCCCACGGATCTATGAAATAAACCAACTGTAAACACTTTCTCTGAAGATAAAAAAGGAAATCGTTTTGTCCCACTGTTCCTCTTGACATTTGAAGTCTTCAACATAAACCTCCATAATTGTTTAGTTGACTCAGGGGCATCCTCTAATGTTATGCCATTATCCATCTACAAGAAATTAAACGAAGTCCCTCTTAAAAGTGATAAACATGTTATACAACTAGACATAACTTAGGTGAAAGTCATTGGAGAACTCAAGGATGTCATGATCAAAATGTCTAAACACCTGAAATTTGTTCAAGTGATTGACATCATTGTAGTGGATATACCAGAAGCTTATGGGCTGCTACTTAGTCGAGGTTGGTCTAAGAAGTTAAATGGATACTTTAGCACAGACTGGGATCACCTTTGTTTTCCATTAAAGGGACACGCAAACATGATCAGGATCGATAGGGAAAGGTATCTCAAACATATTGTCACTGACTTAGAAGCCCTCAACGAACCCTCTTAGGTAGATTTCCCCGTACTAGGAAAATACTCCTGTGATTCTGATTTTGGTAATTTATCCCCTCTGCCATCTGATATTCCCCTTACTCAAAACTCCGAAATGACTTTTCAATAAAATGTATCAACAGAGGCAGAAGAAACCTTCTTCTGTCAAGAACCTCTATTAGAAACCATGGAGCAAATGGGTGGAGAGGAAGAAGTTAGTAGGCAGGGAGAAGATGATGGTTCTCGCTCACAAGTTTGGACCTTGTAATTTGATGGGTCTAAGTTGCAAGATGGATCAGGAGCGAGGTGTATCCTCATTGATCTAAAGGGTAAACAAAATTTCATGTCTTGCAGACTAGAATTTGAGTGCACTAATAACATTGCCAAGTATGAAGCTTTAGTGCAAGGGCTAAATAAATCCATAGACTTAAATGTTAAAGAACTAAAGGTTTTCAGAGACTTTGAAATCATCGTTAGGCAAGGAAGGAACACTATACATTGCAACTCTCCCCACCTGAAGAATTATCAATAGGAAGTGCACAGACTAGTAGAACATTTTGAAGCCTTCAACATTACAGGGATCCCAGAGAAAAAAATACTCTTGTTGATTCCCTGACCACTTTTGCCTCAAGGATATCCCCTTTAGAAGACTATGAAGCCTCTAGCTTCACTACGGAGATACTCTACAAACCATTAGTTCCCACCAATATTTCTAATTGGAAGGTCTTTGAAGGAGATGAACAAATTATAAAATTTCTAACCAATCAGAAAAATTTTAAAGACCTGGCTATTGACGATGAAATATTCCAAGAGTAACTAGTCGAAACCAATTCTCATGAACAAAAGGGGGAAGCAGATCACTCAACTTCCAAACTAAGGTTTCACACGATACCAAAAGGGGTAGCTAACTTGGAGAATCTCTTTGACTTGAGGGAAAGATTTAAAGAGTCTACAAACACAAAGATAGGGAGCTCCTGTCCCATGTACGAGACTGTAAACCTAGGAACCCTGGAAGACCCTAAAAATATAAATCTAGGAAAGAACCATGCCATTGTGGGATCTTGAATTTCTAATGCCTTCCGATGATCTATTTGAGGTTCAAGAATCACTCAAAGAGGTCTTGGTTGTGCAAACACAAAGTAGGGGTTAACCGGTCTCAAACAACCTTACCATTTCCCACACTTCGAGAGGAAAACAAACATCTAATTACCCGAAAGAATCTTTTGTCTCCCGAAAAAATCCTATAAACATCCATACACGAGAATCGCCCAAGTTAGACTACAACATAGTTGAATATTTAAAAAAATTGAAGGGAACTATATCGCTCATGGACATGTGTAGAATTCCCCAGCAAAAGGACTTTTTGTTACAAGCCTTGAAGTCAGTAGAAAATCCTATAACATGTACTTCCCAAGGATAAAATCCAGCCCCCACGAATCTAGGAAATAAACCAACTGTAAACGCTTGCCCTGAAGATAAAAAAGGAAATCCTTTTGTCCCACTGTTCCTCTTGACATTTGAAGTCTTCAACATAAACCTCCATAATTGTTTAGTTGACTTAGGGGCATCCTCTAATGTTATGCCATTATCCATCTACAAGAAATTAAACGTAGTCCCTCTTAAAAGTGATAAACATGTTATACAACTAGACATAACTCAGGTGAAAGTCATTGGAGAACTCAAGGATGTCATGATCAAAATGTCTAAGCACCTGAAATTTGTTCAAGTGATTGACATCATTGTAGTGAATATACCAGAAGCTTATGGGCTGCTACTTAGTCGAGGTTGATCTGAGAATTTAAATGGATACTTTAGCATAGACTAGGCTCACCTTTGTTTTCCATTAAAGGGACACACGAACATGATCAAGATCGATAGGGAAAGGTATTTCAAGAATACTGTCACTGAATTAGAAGCCCTCAACGAACCCTCTTAGGTAGATTTTCCCGTACTAGGAAAATACTCCTGTGATTTTGATTTTGGTAATTTCTCCCCTTTGTCATCTGATGTTCCCCTTACTCAAAACTTTGAAATGACTTTTCAATAAAATGTATTGATAGAGGCGGAAGAAACCTTCTTATGTCAAGAACCTCTATTATAAATTATGGAGAAAATGGGTGGAGAGGAAGAAGTTAGTAGGCAGGGAGAAGCTGATGGTTCTCGCTCACAAGTTTGGACCTTGTACTTTGATGGGTCTAAATCGCAAGACAGATTAGGAGCGTGGTGTATTCTCATTGATCTGAAGGGTAAACGAAATTTCATGTCCTGCAGACTATAATTTGAGTGTACTAATAACACTGCCAAGTATGAAGCTTTAGTGCAAGGGCTAAATAAATCCATAGACTTAAATGTTAAAGAACTAAAGGTTTTCAGAGACTTTGAAATCATCGTTAGGCAAGTAAGGAACACTATACATTGCAACTCTCCCCACCTGAAGAATTATCAATAGGAAGTGCACAGACTAGTAGAACATTTTGAAGCCTTCAACATTACAGGGATCCCAGAGAAAACAATACTCTTGTTGATTCCCTGACCACTTTTGCCTCAAGGATATCCCCTTTAGAAGACTATGAAGCCTATAGCTTCACTATGGAGCTACTCTACAAACCATCAGTTCCCAACAATATTTCTAATTGGAAGGTCTTTGAAGGAGACAAACAAGCTTATGTGGTGTACAAGGCAGTAAAACATTTCAGATCTTACATCCTTAAAAACAACACCAAAGTCATTGTGCCTCATCCTACAGTCTAATCCCTATTCACTCAACAGGAGATGGGGGAAAGAAGAGGAAATTGAATGGTAGTGGTCCAAGAATTTGATCTAGATATAAAAATTTTCAAACTGGTTAAAGGACAAGGGTTGTGTAAACTGACCGTTGAAGCCCAGGACCAAGTGAATGAAGACCCGAGGTGGGAGAATGAATTGGCATTATGGTGTAGTGAAGATTTATATGTTCCCCTAGGGTGGGAGTCTTGGTATAAGAAAATAATCATATTACTTGCCCAGAAAACCTAAACCCTAAGGAAAGGAGAGCTCTCAGACGAAAATCGACACAATATCACCTCATAAATTCAGTGCTCTTCCGTGTAAATTATGATGGGGTACTTCTAAGATGTCTCGAACGTGAATATGAATACAAGGTTCTAAAGGAGATCCATGATGGTCCTTCAGGTGGACACTTTGCAAGGAATACCACCACTCACAAGATACTGAGAGTCGGCTAATACTGGTCTACTCTATTTAGAGATGCTCACACACACACTAGAAACTGTAAAACTTGTCAAATGAATGTAGGGAGGGAAAAGAGGGCAGTTGTCCCACTCCAACCTGTGGCTGTCTCTAGAATATTCTAGCAATGGGGGTTATATGTCATAGGAGAAATTACACCGAGTTCTTCAAAACAACATATATACATACTGATTTCCACAGACTATTTCACGAAATGGATAGAGTTTGTCCCTATGACTCATGTAAATGAAAAGGTGGTAATATAATTCATAGAACAACAACTGATCGCACAGTTTGGTATGCCTTCCATTCTTTTTTTTTATAATTCCACTTACTTTTCTCCCACCTTATTAACAGAGTTCTCTCTATACAAAGTAATCATAATAAAATACTCTGCAAACTACTATCCATAGGGGAATGGAGTGGCATAATCAACCAATAAGAACCTAGTAAGGATATTGAAGAAAATAGTTGCATAAAATCAGAGGAATTGGCATAGTTCACTTCATAACGCCTAATGGGCCGATAGGGTAACACCCAAGGAAGCTATAGAGAATTCCCCATACTTTCTGGTATATGGACAAGAAGCCATTCTCTCGAATGGGATGTATCTTCCATCTCTTCAAATTGCTCAGGTTTCTAGAGGACAACCCTCATCAGTTATTCAACAAAGAACTGATACCCTCCTGATGTGATGCAGGAGCATCGCCAGCACATCAAGCGAGCCAGCGTGGAAGCAGAGGACAGCTGGACAAGCAGTACACATTTTGAAAACACTTTGGGATCGTTGTGCAAATCTTAAATGAGTCATTTAAGAGGAAGCGCCTTTGTATATTGTAATGGACCTTGAGCGGATAGCTCTCGTCCTTAGGTAGATAGACGACATTTAGTATAGTTAATGTTGGTAGATAGGAATTTAATTCCCGATTTGATAGCTTTAGAGTCCAAGAGGGAAAATGGATATAGACACCCTCATTGTATCACTGTATTATTAGATGAACAGGAGCAAGAAGAGAAGAGCATGCAGAGAATTGTATGAAGAACACCCATGTACAGACATTTGAATTAATAAAAGAAATCTTTGATTCAAATTCATGGTCTGTGTTGTTTCTCTGTGTATTGATGTTATGCTCATGGATGTTTGCTTCCTGTCATGCATTTGCTGTTATATGCTGTGTATGTGATTTCATTGTTGAATTGAAGTCTGATAGGAAGAGTGAATGAGTTTCAATTGTTTCTCTAATTGAGCCAAAGGGTTCCTGCAAGGAGTGCAGTCGAATTTGTCTGCAAGGAGTGCGTTGACAGAAGGGTTTCATTAGAGATAGTTTTTGTTCTCATTTCCTCGAAGGTGCAGTTAGGCACAGTGCTGTGCAAGGAGTGCGCAGGCCAAGCTAAGTCTCAGAGTTGTGATTCTGAGCGAAGTATCAGAAGACTACTGCTGCAGGTGTGCGCAGAGTCGAGTGCCTTCAATACTTAAGCATTGTTGAAGATTTGCCACAAGGAGTGCACGCAAGAAGTTCTCTGAAGGACTTGAGAAGTTGAGAACAAGCTCAGGAGGTATAGGCCCTTGATTTCACGGAAGGGTAAGTGTAGGGAAGCTGCCGTGGAAAGTCGAAGAGAAGCATTGCAGGTTGATGAGTGAGTGAACGAGTTCTCGTGGAGAGACACTTCTTCATTTTGCAGAATTAGAAAAGGGAGAACGAACGGATGAAATCCTATGAGGAGGTTTCACAAAGTTCCGTGGGCCGTTGGATCTCATGGAGGTACAGGGAGGTTACAGGGTAAGTGTAGAAGAGGTTCGAATCTCAGGAGAGGCATAGCCGTCGATCCCGCGTCAGAGGGACTGTTAGATCTACACGTGGCATCGCATATCGGGAGTTCGCAAGTTGAAGTTCCAAACTTGTGCAACGAGTATTGCGATATCACGACCCGCGATATCTCGACAAGCCCTGAGCTGTCCATCGTTGAGGACGCATGTCAGGAGATCCCAGGAATTCGAGTATTGGAGAATCGAGGTTTCTAAGGACAGGTAAATCGTGCAACTCGGAGTCACGAAATGCGATATTCCAATGGGAGAGTTGCGTGGGGCCACAGTAGGAGATAGCGGAGGACAGGTGGCAGACCACATCGAGGATCAGGAAAAGGCAAGTCCCAATTATTTTGACATCAGGATTCACGATCCCGCGAAATCCGATATCCCGATAGAAGTGACAGGAAGTGGAAAGTCAACTCACATGTGCGCATTGAAGTTTCGGCACGTCGGGTATCGGGAGTCGGTAAACCAAGGTGCTTGGTATCGCGAGTAGCAAAATTGTGATAAGAGAAATCCTGATAGAGACATGAAGAAGTTAGCGTTGACTAAACCATTGGGTCTTGGGGGATTCGAGAGCCCATAAATCGATAGTGAACTTGCGAAGCCGCGAGTTCCGATCCTCCAAAATTAAAGAAGGGATGATCGCGCTGAAGAGAATCTGTGGGGTGCGGATTTCTCGATCGGGAAATAGAATAACATTCGAGTTCTTTGGGCCGAGGAGAAAGAAGATCCTGAGAGCGGGCGAGGAGTGCCTAGCAGGAGGTAGCTCGCGCCTTGTGTCAAAAGTGGTATCAGAGCGAGGTTGTTCTTTGCTTTCTATAGGAGAGAAAGAGGGAATTCGCCATGCCGCCAAGGAGAGAGAGACAATCATCTAACCCAGAGGATAGGGAGGTGTGGAGAAGAGGTAGGCTGGTAGGAAATCCAGAGATGGAGAGACAGATGCGAGATCTCAGAGCAAGAATCGAGGAGATGGAAACAATTGAAATATGCATAGCTAGTGCAGGGGATCTCAGTGATTTCAAGAGCAAGGTTGAGGCTGAACGCGAAGAGGAAGTTGCAGCTAAGGATGCAGCCAACGAGCGGTTGATTAAAGCTATCGCCAGGATGGGTGCGAAGGCAAAGATGGACATTCCAGTTTATGAGGGAAATTTGGATGCGGAGGAGCTGCTAGACTAGATTAGAGCTCTTGACACCTACTTCAATTATGAAGATATCGAAGAGGATAAAAAGGTCAGACATGCTGTTACATGCCTGAAAGGACATGCAGCATTATGGTGGGACGAGCTACAAGCAGATAGATGCTACAAAGGAAAATAGAAGATCAAGAGTTGGGATCGAATGATTGCAAAGATGAAGGCAAAGTTCATCCCAAGAGACTACCAAATTACTCTGTTCAGGAGAATGTAGAACCTGAGGCAGAAGTTGATGACAGTCAAGGAATACACTGAGGAATTCTATTGACTGAACATCAGGGCAGGTCATTGGGAGAGTGATGATGAGAAGGTTGCTAGATATCTGAATGGTCTGAGATATGACATTCAATATGAATTGAGCATGGTAACCATCCGAATGGTGGAGGATGCTTATCGGATGGCTCTGAAAGTAGAAGAAAAGATGAGCCATAAGAAAGGTCAGTGAGGGCGAGGCAGGAGTTAGCCCAGAGGCAAAGTAGTTGCCCAGGACAAATATCAGAAGCCCAAGGAGGAGTGGAAGAAACCTCAGGGTAAAGTAGAGAGAGGTGGGACCTCACAGAGAGGACCATACATTGAACAGAGAGGGCAACATAATGAGCAGAAGGGAGATTATGCTGACGCAAACACTTTTCCTCTTACTAGAGGTAGAGGATGAGGAAGAGGTGGAGTGATCACATGCTTCACATGTGGGAAGCAGGGGCACAGGTCATTCGAGTGTCCAGAGAAAAAGAAGGACATCGAAGAAGCTCACATCACTGAAGCGCAGAGGCGTGATGTTGAGGCCGAAGATGTAGAGGGAGGAAGGTCACTGATGATGCATAAAGTTCTCTTAACACCCAGGAAGGAGGTGGAGGACTTAGCTCAAAGGACCAGACTTTTCAGAACAGCTTGCAAGACCAAGGATAGGGTATGGAAGGTTGTTGTTGACAGTGGTAACACAAACAATCTCGTTTCAACCGAGATGGTAGAAAAGATGGATCTGGAGACAACTGATCACCCTAGTCCATACAAAGTTTCTTGGCTACAGAAGGGACATCAGGTAAGTGTCACTAAATAGTGCTTGGTTGAATTCAAGATAAGTGGATATAATGATAAGGTACTTTGTGATGTCATTCCTATGGATGTATGTCATTTATTGTTGGGTAGACCATGGCAATATGACAGAAATGTGGTTCATGATGGGAGAATGAACACATATACCCTGGAGAAGAATGGGAGGACACACAGGTTCCTTCCGATAAAGGAGAAAGAGGTGAAGTCGGAAGTAAGCAAAACAGTACTTCTCATGAGTGGGAAGGAACTTCTTATGGAGGTGAAGAATAAAGAAGATCCACAATTCTTTGTTGTCAGAAAACTGAGAATTGTTCTGACTAGCACAAGAGTGGATGATTTACCAAATGAGATTCAGGAACTGCTGGAAGAGTTCACTGACATCATAGTGGACGAATTACCTCGTTCGTTGCCACCGATGAGGAGTGTGAGTCATCACATTGACCTCATACCAGGAGCTAATCTGCCGAACAAAGCTACGTACAGATTGACGCCACAAGAAAATGAAGAGGTTAAAAGGCAGGTCCAGGAATTGTTGGACAAAGGATTAGTCAGGGAAATCTTGAGTCCATGTGCTGTTCTGACGGTGCTTAGTTCAAAGAAAGATGGAGGTTGGAGAATGTGTACCAACTCGAGGGTGATAAATAAGATAACCATCAGGTACAGATTTCCACTGCCGAGAATGGATGATCAGATGGATTTCTTGAGTGGGGCAAAATATTTTTCAAAGATTGATTTGAAAAGCGGGTATCATCAGATTCGCATGAGAGAAGGCGATGAATGGAAAACAACATTCAAGACAAACGAAGGTTTGTATGAATGGCTAGTCATGCCTTTTGGCTTGACAAACGCGCCAAGTACTTTTATGAGGTTGATGAATGACGTCCTGAGGGAATTCATTGGAAAATTTGTCGTCGTATATTTGGATGACATACTGATTTTCAGTAAGATGAAGGATGAACATCTAAAGCATTTGGCCATTGTGATGAAGAAGCTATAGCAGGAGAAGCTGTTTATGAAAAAGTCCTCATTTATGAAGACATAACTCATCTACTTGGGATTTGTCATATCGGCAAATGAGTTGAGGATGGATCTAAGTAAGGTGGAAGTGATCAAGAATTGGCCATCACCGAGAAATATTTTCGAGGTGAGGAGTTTTCATGGTTTAGCTAGTTTCTACCGGAAATTCATCAGGAATTTTAGTGGGATTAGCATAGCAATGATGGACATAGTGAAGAAGTGGCATAAGTATTTTCACTGGACAACAGAGGCTGAGAAGAGCTTCAATCTGTTGAAGCGGAAGATCACGGAACAACCGGTTCTGGTGTTGCCGGATTTCCAGAAGACATTTCAGGTGAAATGTGATGCAAGTGGGTTTGCCATAGGAGCGGTCTTGAGTCAAGAAGATAGACCAGTTGCATATTTCAGGGAGCAGCTGGATGAGGCAAAGATGATGTACTCCACGTATGATAAGGAATTTTATGCTATCATACAAGCATTGAAGAAGTGGAGGCATTACTTGATCTTGAAAGAATTTGTTTTGTATAGTGATAATCATGCATTGCAGTTTGTGACTCAACAGGAGAAGTTGAATCAGAAACATGCAAAATGGGTAGAGTATATGCAGAATTTCACATTTGTGATTAAGCATATTTCGGGTACTGCTAACAAAGTGGCTGATGCTTTGAGCAGGAAGTGTTTATTGTTGCAGGAATTCCGAGTCAAAACATTGGGTTTTGAAAATCTCAGGGACATGTACGCAGGAGATGCAGATTTTGCAGAGGCATATGAAGCAACTAAGAATCCAGTTCTCAGAGACAGAAGCCCTTGGATAGATTATATGATCCAGGATGGATTTTTGTTCAGAGGCAATCAACTGTGAATTCCAAATTGCTCCATGAGGGAGAACCTGTTGAAAGAGAAGCATAGTGGAGGCTTGGCAGGACATTTCAGTCACGATAAGACATTCACAAAGCTGAGCGAGTCTTACTTTTGGCCAGGGATGCGGTCAGAAGTCAAGAGATTTTTTGACAGATGTAGAGTTTGCCAACATTCGAAGGGAAAGATGCAGAATGAGGGATTTTATCAGCCATTGCCCATACTAGAGAGGCCATGGGAGGCGATAAGCATGGATTTCGTATTAGGATTTCCAAGGATGCAAAGAGGATATGATTCTGTCTTTGTGGTCATGGACAAGTTTTCTAAGATGGCACATTTTATCCCATGCCAAAAAACCAGCGATGTGACTCACATCGCAAATTTGTTCTTCAAGGAGGTCATTCAACTCCATGGATTGTCGAAAAGCATAGTTTCGGACAGAGACACTAAATTCATTGGGAATTTTTGGAGGATGCTATGGAGGAAGCTGGGGACTAAATTGATGTTTAGTTCTACTTATCATCCTCAGATAGATGGGCAAACGAAAGTGGTCAACAAAATTATGGGAGACTTGCTGAGAAGCTTGGTGACAGAGCACCATAGCAGTTGGGATAGCATATTGCCATAGGCAGAGTTTGCATACAATGACTCAGTGAACAGGAGCACAGGAAAGAGTCCATTTCAGGTTGTATATGGAATGCAGCTAAGGGGAGTTTCTGAATTGAGGGATTCAGAACAGACTGCTACTAGCAGCGCTAGTGCAGAAGAGTTCACTGAGGCGATGAAGGAACTTCACAGCAGAGTGAAGGAGCGACTACTGAAGTCAAGTCAGGAATATAAGCACAGAGCAGATCAACATCAGAGACAACTTCGGTTTGAAGTTGGTGATCTTGTTCTGGCACATTTGAGGATGGAAAGGTTCCCAAGGGGAACATACAATAAGTTGAAAATGAAGAAAATCAGGCCATGCAAGGTCTTGAGAAAATTCGGAGAAAATGATTATGAGATCGAGTTGCCGGATGGGATCGGAATATCTCCGATATTCAATGTAGCAGATTTATACCCATACAGGGCTGGAGAAGCACAGACTGGAACTGAGCAGCCAGTGATCTAGTGGATGAAGCAATTGCCAGTTGCAGAAAAGCCACAGATGGAGTGCATACTGGACAAGCGAGTGGGTAAGAAGACCTGAAGGAAGGAATACTTCAAGTACCTGGTCAAGTGGAAGGGACACCCAGTGGAAGATGCCAGCTGGGAGAGCGAAGCAGTGATACAGAAGCATGGACATACCGTGCAAGAGTTCATGGACAGGAGCCCATGAAATTTTTCAAGTTGAGGAGTATGATGCATGAGCATCGCCAACACATCAAGCGAGCCAGCACGGAAGCAGAGGACAACTGGACAAGCAGCACACATTTTGAAAACACTTTGGGATCTTTGCGCAAATCTTAAATGAGTCATTTAAGAGGAAGCTCCTTTGTATATTGTAATGGACCTTGAGCGGATAGCTCTCGTCCTTAGGTAGATAGACGACATTTAGTATAGTTAATGTTGGTAGATAGGAATTTAATTCCCAATTTGATAGCTTTAGAGTCCAAGAGGGAAAACGAATATAGACACCCTCATTGTATCATTGTATTATTAGATGAACAAGAGCAAGAAGAGAAGAGCATGCAGAGAATTGTATGAAGAACACCAATGTACAGACATTTGAATTAATAGAAGAAAGCTTTGATTCAAATTCATGGTCTGTGTTGTTTCTCTGTGTATTGATGTTATGCTCATGGATGTTTTCTTCTTGTCATGCATTTGTTGTTATATGCTGTGTATGTGATTTCATTGTTGAATTGAACTCTGAGAGGATGAGTGAATGAGTTTCAATTGTTTCTCTAATTGAGCCAGAGGATTCCTGCAAGGAGTGCAGTCGAATTTGTTTGCAAGGAGTGCGTTGACAGAAGGGTTCCATTAGAGATAGTTTTTGTTCTCATTTCCTCAAAGGTGCAGTTAGGCACAGTGTCGTGCAAGGAGTGTGTAGGCCAAGCTAAGTCTCAGAGTTGTGATTCTGAGTGAAGTATCAGAAGACTGCTGCTGCAGGTGTGCGCAGAGTCAAGTGCCTTCAATACTTAAGCGTTGTTGAAGATTTTCCGCAAGGAGTGCGCGCAAGAAGTTCTATGAAGGACTTGAGAAGTCGAGAACAAGCTCAAGAGGTATAGGCCCTTGAGTTCATGGAAGGGTAAGTGCAGGGAAGCTGCCGTGGAAAGTCGAAGAGAAGTGTCGCAGGTTGATGAGTGAGTGAACGAGTTCTCGTGGAGAGACACTTCTTCATTTCACAGAATTAGAAAAGGGAGAACGAATGGACGAAATCCTGTGAGGAGGTTTCATGAAGTTCCATGGGCCGTTGGATTTCACGGAGGTGCAGGGAGGTTACAGGGTAAGTGTAGAAGAGGTTCGAAGCTCAGGAGAGGCATAGCCATCAATCCCGAGTCAGAGGGACCATTAGATCTACACGTGGCATCGCATATCGGGAGTTCGCACGTTGAATTTCCAAACTTGTGCAATGAGTATTGCGATATCGCGACCCGCGATATCCCGACAAGCCCTGGGCCGTCCATCATTGAGGACGGGTGTCAGGAGATCCCAGGAAGTCAAGTATCAGAGAATCATGGTTTCTAAGGACAGGTAAATCATGCAACTTGGAGTCGCGAAACGCGATATTCTGACGGGAGAGTTGCGTGGGGCCACAGCCGGAGATAGCGGAGGATAGGTGGCAGACCACATCGGGGATCAGGAAAAGGTAAGTCCCAATTCTTTTGACATCAGGATTCGCGATCCCATGAAATCCGATATATCGATAGAAGTGACGGGAAGTGGAAAGTCAACTCGCATGTGCACATCGAAGTTTCGGCACGTCGGGTATCGGGAGTCGGTAAACCAAGGTGCTTGGTATCGCGAGTAGCGAAACTACGATAAGATAAATCCTGATAGAGATGGGAAGAAGTCAGTGTTGATTGAACCATCGGGTCTCGGGGGATTTGAGAGCCTAGAAATCGATAGTGAAATTGCAAAGTCACGAGTTCTGATCCTCCAAAATTAAATAAGGGAGGATTGCGCCGAAGAGAATCTGTGGGGTGTGGATTTCCCGATAGGGAAATAGAAGAACATTCGATTTCTTTGGGCCAAGGAGAGAGAAGATCCTGAGAGTGGGCGAGGAGTGCCTAGCAGGAGGTAGCTCGCGCCTTGCATCATGATGTTGGAAGAATAAAGGGAGAAAGAAAAATCAAAGTTCATTTCTCATCAGAAAATAGTTAAAAGGTGGTTCGACAAGCATAAAGACAAAGAGAACAATTTTGTAGTAGGAGACTTAGTCATGAAATGGGATAGAGCAAATGAGCCGAAGGGAAAAATTCAAAGATTCAGAATCTATGGCTCAAAACTTTTCAGGTAGCCGAGAAACTTTGGGCAGATACGTATCGATTGAAAAATATGAGGGGTGAACTTGACACCCTCCCAGTAAATGGCCAAGTCCTAAAACAATATTTTTGTTAACAAAAAAAAATGTGTGTGTGTTTTCATGTTATTTTATTTTTTGGCTAATTGCGCAGTCCTTTATTTTTATTTTTTGTTTTTGTCGTACTGTTTGCGCTTTGAAGTTGTGTTCTAGAAGTTATTGGTTGACCTCAATCAATATGGTGTAACAAACTTTGTTCCAGACTCATGCTTACATGCAACACAAGAAACACTGGGTAAATTGTTGTTGTCTTAATGGAGTTTTGTATATAACCTTTGCAAATAAACAACCTTGGCAAGTGATGAAGTTTCCTCTTGGTGGTATGGTAAAACCTAAAGGGAAATATGGTAAGCTGGAAAGGACCATGTGTACCTCAAGATAGAGCTAACAAAGTTTCACCTTAACCATCTCATCTTCCAGATAACAGACGTCCACATCTCCCACTCACTCAAGGCATCTCTGCCGAAAATAAATCAATTATATAAAATGAGTTCAAAGTAGGAGAGGCTATGAAGATAACTCCACCGGGGATATGGATGCTCGCTGGCAACTGAGCAAGGTATGTGACGTCAGGTTGACTCTACCAAGGCTATGGATGCTTGCTGGAAACGGAGAAAGACTGTAACAAGTGAATGATGATAACTAAAAGCCTGGGTGCTACTGAATGCTTTACTCAACTTTTGTCAAAAGGGGGCGTGGGTCATGTTTAAGAGGAAAGAAGGTGGGATAAAGGTTGAAACCCCACAGGCATGCCATGATTCACCAAACAGGGAAATTGCAAATGCAAGGATAGAGGAGACTCTAATAAAAAACAAAACTAGTTAAGTTCTTAACCATCTTCTGCATCAGCTAAGCCTGGGGAAGTAACAAAGATTCTTCTTTTGCCCAGTAAGTCACCATTTGTTGAGAACTCAACACACCCTAAAATCCTTATGAAATTTTATCACTTTTGGGGTACCACTTGTTTTCTTCACTACCTGAATCGATTTCACTTTGGGAAATGTTTTATCTTTGTTTTGTTTTCATGACTCTTATCATCAAGTCAAGGTTGTTTGAACTTATGAAATCTCATGTCTAAAAATAACTTGACACCTGAATTGAGAATCGACACCTAACATTGCACCTAACGTGCTCAAGTTCGGCGTTGGGTAAAATTTGAGCAAGAAAGTCAACCCCACAATAAAAACAGTCGTCGACCGCCGATCCCCGATCGGTGTCGGCAGAAGGTGGGGTTGGTTTTCATAAGTTATTCGAACAAAGTTTCAAGAGATAGTCGATCCCTTTCGGCATCGACAAAAGGAGGGAAGGATAGACATTGAAAAAATGCATAAAGAAATCATCGATAGCCGATGACCGATGTGCTTTATCGAGGTCGAGGAAATACATAAAATTTAAAATAATTATTTTTTTCACGACAATCATATCTCTGATCATCGATCCCCGATGCGTTTTAGGCATCGAGACTTTTTCGAGAGAGTCGATCCGAGAGAACTTGGGTAGGTTGATTGTCGATCACCGATCATTGATAATTTTCAGCGTCGGCGAGATATGATTGGGTTTTAGAGTGTATAGCTTAAATAAATTCCCAATACTGATTAACACGAGCAAATGAATTCAATGGTATCAAATGCCACATGTTTTTAGCACATAAGGGGGTTGTACGACCTAGTTTTGTCCCGAGTCATTTTAAGGTTTCTTGGGTCCCAGTCACGCCTCCTTGTCAGCATTGCCACGTCAGCTCCACATGACAAGATCAATTGGCGTCGGAACTTTTGCAAGGAGATATCGAGGAAAATTTTTGAAGCACAATCTTGACCCCTGATCCACCAACAAAACTAGAGAAATGATGAGATGTTTACGGCATGAGATATGATCGGATTTGGAAATTTAATAGACCAGTTAATGGTCGATCCTGAATTAGTTTCTATCTCGTGCACTGACTAGACAACAACGTTTTTAAATCGTTGATAGACCACATTACCACCCGCACCTGCGCCGTCAACCCACGATGAATTTAAAGTTTAAACATCTTTGAATAACTGGAGGCAGATTGAATGAAATTACACTCATAGATCGAATCAAATGGTTGATGCGACAAGGTAATTTCATTCAATTTTAAATCTGTAGAACGGTTTTGAACGAATTCATTCTACACACAAGTTGAATTCTAGAGCATCCGAAGGAGCAAAGAGAACGTCCCAAGACTGTATCGACCCTATGATTATCAAAACTAGGTTTAACAAGTTGCAGAGGTATGCATTCAAGTTTGTCAATTTTTTGGCCATAATATATGCATCTAATTTTCTTGCACAAACTCTAAAATATGTTCTAGCTGCAGGTAAGATGCCACCCTGGATAGAGCAAGGAAAGATGAAGAGGAACTGGCCACTGTGCTAAAGGAAATGGAGCATCTGTGCCATTTGGTGAAATACTATCAGGACTACACACAAGCCATGGTGTTTTTGAGGAGCAAGTTCCAAGACGCCTATGGTAAATTCACAAATGAACGACACCTTTTCACTACAGGGATAACCGATTTCTAAGAAGATACCATTATGGTGCTAGAGACTTGCAAAGCAGTGGAAAGAATTGATTACATCAATGCAGTTCAAAAGGGTCGAGACGTTGAAGAGCATAATATTTGGGTGCTAAGAGACAACAACATAGATCAGATAAGGAAGGTGACCAAATATTGGGTGAAAATGACCCAAGAACCTCAGCGAGAGATTCAATACAAATGGGATAACTGTGAAAGGAGTTGGGTCAAGGTCAATTGGGAGATGAGAGACGTCGATATCCTAGAATTCGGCTCACCCGAGGACTTTGTCAACTTGCATGACATAGTAAAGCAACATGTGAAACAAGAATCAACATGGACGACAGAGATAACAATGGTGGGGAGCATGGCACCAGGAAAGGTACAACAATTCATGGAGCATCTGATTAAGGCTCGAGTAGTTTTGCATTAATTAAGTGTCAAAATAGTCAAGTATCGAGCATGGGAAATAGAAGTAAAAGAGATCCTTTCGGCCCCGATGGACCAACATAGGTTCCCGTATGCCAACACCTGTGAGGAACTCTTCGTCAAGTGGTCAGAGTATGAGAAGAGTCATCCACTTCAGTGAAACCATTCGATGACTCTTAGAAGACATAGAGATGAAAGTTCCATGTGGCGATGTTTTGTTTTACTTAGCTTGCACTTTTGATGGTTATTTTTAGTTAATGATTTGTTATAAATAAAGGGATTGACCTTTTAGAAAAGGTCGATGGTTTTTGAAAAGACCCTTATTTTTGGAATTATAAATAACTATTTCCAAACTACCTTAATTGAGAAATCATGTTTAGGACTAGAGACAAAATTCTATTTTTCATCAAAGGCGTGTGTGATTGGATCCAAGGAGGAATTAATTCTGACATTATCTCATGAATTAATGCTGTGATGAGTAAGAGTTTCTAAATCTATTGATAAGTTAGTTGATTCAATATTTTTATAGTTCTTATCTCTAATGATGGAAAGGAAATCATTGTGTTAATGTGTGATTAATTATTAGAGCTAAGGAAACTATTTTTCTTGTCATCGTTTTATTGCATGTATGTTTTCTTTTGATAATTGTATCTCAGTCAATAATTGAAATACCAACAAGTTAATGTATTAGTACTAGGCTTGTCACAGGTGTGGAAATATTTTTCTACATGCTTGAGCACAAGGGTTATCCCTAGCTCAACCTTCTTTAGTAGTTAATATCCCCCCCTCTTTACCAGCCGGTTTATACCAACACACACTTTTTTGTCAGAACCATCTAATAAAAGAAAATACAAACATAGAATGTTTTAAACTGAAGGAGGAATTTTCATAAGAAGATATCATGTCAATCACTACGTAAATCCCATCGATTATTTGGCCGGATTGATAGATATGGAGAACCATTCCACTACCAAACACTGCAAAGTCTAATTGGGCCTCGGTGGTAGGTTTGGTTCCTACTGTTGAGTTAAATGGATTTATGACCCCTCAACAGTACTACAACAACCAACCTTTCCTATGTTACATAGTCAGATATATATACTTGTATTTATAGTTACATGGAAATTGTAACTTCCTAATTCCCTTGGTCGGTCGACCCAACTGGTTGTTCAACCGACTCATATACTTGACTTAGACATTTGATTGACTTACATTTGGTCGATTGTCAGGTCTAGTCAGCAGGACTGACTAGCCCCTACAAAAAACACCTTGGTAGTAAGAATTTATAAGTATACACTCTTCTTGTATGTGAAATCCTAGCAAGTTGGATCATTTGAGGGACTAGGTAGCAAAGAAGTGGATGCATGAGCTTTCATTTCTACAAGGAAGAGGTGACTTAAATGAATATGATGTGAGATATTCATGTTATATGTTACTTAGGATAAAGAAGGAAATATATTTAGGGTGTGTCAAGAGAAGATAGTGTGTCAAATATCACTCATGGAAACCATGTTAAGAAAGCATATATTCATAAAGATAAGTATTGGGTTGATTTGCATATATATATATATATGCTTCAATTATGAATTTGAAATTACTTTCTATGGGATAATTGCTGCATAAAAATGGCTATGACATGCATGTTTTTATTTTAATGATTGTTATAGGTATATGTTGGAATGTTAAGGTATCCTAAGGTATTTAAAGGAATGGAAAAATCATTATGTCCAAGATAGCCAACAATGAAAGTATGAAATGAAGAGGATAGCATTGCAGATGCAATTGAAGGATTGGGACAAAGTCTCACTGCTAGAAAGAATGAATGTCGAGGATGTGTTACTCCAAGGGCGTGGATATTGTAATGTCCCTAGTTTTAACCCTTGGAATAAATTGAACCAAATTATTTATAAAAAGTAAATCATGTGAATATCGTAATAACGATTCCTAGTGTGGAACTCAAAGGCCAAGGCCCAACTAGTGAATGGATAAACATGTATCATAGTAAATGTGCTTAAATGGATCATGTGGTAGGTTGTCATGGTAGATGAAAGATTTATAATATTATTATTGAAAAATATTATATCAAGGTCCAAGCTAGTTGCTAAGAGAACGTGAATGAAATGGGCCATGCTTTCACCATAGGGGAAGAGGAAAGGGGGCCTAAGGGAAAGTAAACCCTCTATTTCCATGTTTCAACCTTAGATCTCATCCATGTGCCTTAAATGAATCCATCCACCCCCATTATCTCATTAAACCAATATTGAATGTGTGTGAGGTTGGTGGGGGGGATATTTCACGTAAGTTATGATTTATATGGGCTTGAGTACAAGTGTAAGAGTCATATGTTCCCTTATGTTAGAATAAATGTTGACCCAAGTCCCTCAAACCTTCTCATATCCATTTGGATTCCATGTGCAAGTGGAATTATTACTATAAGCCATTATGTTGGTAGACTATCAAGACAACCTGGACCAATTAGTGTATGACGTGGTTGGGCACACACCTATTAGTGCAAGGTTCTTAGTGGAAAGGGAATTTGTGCTATGATGCTTGTTGGATCTATCAATTTGAGAATCATGCACCTTTTCATATGTGAGGCTTCCATGCATTATGCATGGTTCTAGCTAGAAAACTAGTATATCCCATCAGAAGGGATATTGGACAAAGAGAGTGGACTAGGAGGGAAAGAGCGAAAAACCCTAGACAAGAGTAGAAGGTTGTATAAGAGAGCCTAGAGGTTAGGTAGGTTATGTAACCCCAATACCCTATGTATTTTTTCTCCATAGATTCTCTAGGAGTCAAGTTAGATTCTTGCAAGCAAAACCCATAAGGAAAATAATGGTTAGACTCTTGTTGTACACACTATGAAACTAGTAAGGGGGAGGATTCCTTAGGGAATTTGTAGAAGAGAAAGGAATGATTCCATATATCTCTAGAATATTGTGGGTCAAAGGAGGTATATTTTCCCTAGTATTGTATGCAATGTAGAGATAGAGAGTTCCAAGACTGGATTGATACTGTAATAATTGTATGGAATTTTATGGTAAGAGCTATGGCTAAGTAGGATATAAAATGGGTATGGGTTGGGAAAGGAGGAGCCATGAGCCTTGTTCCTTCACTCTGGTGGCCTCATATCCCAACATAGGGGTGGTATTATTGATTAATACATATGGTTTGGTGGAACGTTGCTTGTGTGTAGCCAGTTTTATACACAAACTCCATTAAAGATAAGTATTTCTTGTACCATTATGAAAATTCATTGTACATGGTTATTTTTAGTTATAAAGGGATGGGAACGCATGTTATGTGTGAATGAATGAGTTATTACACAATTTGGCCTTATTCAGCAAGGAATGGGCATCCCATGTATGTATGAATTCTTTTCACTCATTCTTTAGATGCATTGTGCATGCCTTTATACTAATTATGAAATCCCGTGGAGTTTGGCTTTGTTGTGGTATAATAATGGGTAAATGATTTTATGGAAAGACTAGATCCATAATGAATACACCAATTGTTGAGGTCTTGTATCATGGGTAATAACCATGGCTAAGTGTAGCATGGGGAGGGGGGTTTCCATAGAATAAGACAATTAGGACTCTCTATTACAAAGCTAGGTCATAATGGAGAATGTTGGAAAATTTAGTCATGGGGTTACCTTGGTTTAAAATTATATTTTAAGTGTTATTGGCATTATTACACGTAGGACAAGTAGTGGTGTCCTACTGGTACATGTTACAATGGTGCAACCTGTGGAGGAGGACCTTTATACTCCATAGTGATCTAGGTCGTAGATACAGTTCCCAAATAAATGGTGGGGGTTGTACCCTAGGTAAAGCTACACAAGAGATTATGTGAAGTGGAGGCCATGAGATGAAGACACGTGGTTCCCTTCTATTTTTGTGGGTCATAAACATACACAATGAAAGAAGGGGTTCCTTAATCCCTACAAGAATATAGACCATATTTTGAATCCAAGATCAATGATGGGGATAAGACTCATGGTGGATAATCCCAAGAAATAGTATACCTAAAGAGGCTAGGGGAAGAGACACCTAACAAGATCTAGTTGGTGTGATCAATATACCTTTGATTGATAGTGAACCTTGATCATTTAATGGTGGAGAATGGTAGTGGATGATTGACCCTATGGAATGAGGGTTCAATACTTAATATTTTAAGTTGTGGGTGGAAGATAATATGGGTTATTGAGTTGGTAATATCAATGGTGGATACAGATCTTGGAATAGAGATTTAATCCTTTGGAAACTCACCGAGTGAGACATGTGTCACCATATAATTAGTGTGGGTTTTTAATGTAACACCCTCGGTGAGGAAGGCCCTATAAAACCACAATAATATCAACCATCCAATGATTTGAAGATAAAAAATGCAGAAAGAATCCCAAGGAGAGATATTCAAGGTTTAATGTTATATGGCTGAGGGGTCCATCAAACTTGACATAAATGTGGACTATTGGATTGGAAGGATCTATGTTGGAGATATCCTCCAAGCATAAATTTTAAATTCATTAGTGGAATAGAAATGGGCCACTAGGCACACCATGATTGGTGTAGCTTATAACATGTGCATCATTATGGTAGGGGTCTTACAACCCATAGTAATCCCAATCATGGATGATTTTTGTGATCTATGGCTAGGGTTTCACCTATTGTGTGGCTTGATGTTTTATCCTTTTTGGGTCAATACAAATGGGTTATAAAGTTACACTTGCAAGGATGGGGGGTCCTTTAGACCCAAGGAAAACATGGTCATTGATTAGATTCACAATCCATGGTGGGGAATACAACCATAGTAAAGAAGCTCGATGATCGATCATACCATAACAAAGCATCATTTCCATCCAATTACAAGTTTCCACGTGGAAGGTATCACAGGCCCAATAAGGCCTAAGAATAAAGGAATGAAAGGAAAATAAAATGAAAATGAGGAACATAAATAAAAATAAAAATATAAAGAAATGAAAGGGAAACAAAGAAAGAGAAAAAGGAAAATAATACCATGCAACCATACATGAAGCTCTATAAAAAGAAAAATTGGCAAGTACCCCAACAAAAATACTAAATGAATTGGGTATGCATGGGAGTAGTTTATAGGCTCAATATAAAAGTGAATTCCACATTCAAATACCCCATCTCCTTAATAACATGAGAGAAGGGGTAGGTTACATTACACGTTACCATTTGACTAAAAGTGATGGACCAAGAAATAAAGTTTGCCAACAATGTTCATAGCCAAATAATCGTACCGATTTAGGAGAAGCTTGAGATGTTTGAGATTTGAACTCTTGAAGAAATTTGTCTCGAGGCATAATTATTATAGACCAAAAATAGTTGGAGAGAACAAAATAATTTTTTTGATGCTAATTCTAATAGTGTAGTACCCCACACTTTGGCTCCTTGACAAATAATGACCTAGATCATGTTTTATTTCAATTCAAGTAGACTACAACCTATTAATCAAGGGGTTTAAAAGATAATTACCTAGATCATGTTTTTCTTTCAATTCAAGTAGCCTGCCTATTAGTCAAGGAGTTTAAAAAACTTTATTGCACTTATGAGATAATATAAACCTATATGTGTGTGATTATTGTGAATTTGTGTTATGTGATGTGACGTCGTGAATTTATTTATACATATTGCTTGTGATCTCAAAGTTAATTTATTTGATTTCATATTTGCAAATACATAATATTATGTGCTAACATGTATTGAATCCTATGTGAGGATGTTGGATATGATGATATAACTAGAGGACTCAATGGGATTCAAGTGGTGACAACACCATGCACTATTTATGATAAAGAGTAAACTATCATATTTTTATCATGTGATATGATGTTTTGACAAATTCATTTGGAAAGCATGTTGTGTAGGATATCCAAGTGGTTACTAATGTGGATATAGTTTGGTATGTGAGATATGGATGGTGATGGTTAAGTTCTTAAGGAAAGTTTTCGGTCCAAGTAGGAATGGTGTTAGCACTCTGTAAATTTGTTCGGCTGATAAAAGAAACGACAAAGGTAACCTACAAACCAACTATAAAGCTGGGTGTTATTAGATAAATCTGTGAATGTGGACATAAACTAATCTCCCTAGATCCACCTAGATCTAGAACAAAAAAAGATAGGGCATGACGCTTTCCCTAAGTTGCTACCATTGAATGTACTATCAAAGAAGGAATGGATGACATACCTTTAGATATCGCTTACTTATATCTCTATTGTCCCTGCTTCACTCCGATGCTCTTGTGAGATTAGATCTGCAATGACACAAACCAACCAAAGTGAAAGCAATAATTGTAGATTCAATGGAAACCTAAACATGTGATCAAGGAGTCGTGTAATAAAATGCTAATGATTTTATGGGAAAGAAACATGTCACTGTATCATATTAAGTAAAAGTAGAATATACAACCAAATTGCCTTGATGTTGTAAGTTCCCTTTCGGTGGTCCTTTGTTTCAACACACACACACACTTGCTCCGAATTTGTATGAAGATGGTCCACAAAGCTTGATGGACAAATGGAGGCCCCACGCATCAATTGTATTAGGATTGTTCACACAATCTTCAGTCTATTCTTTCAACAATTCTTTGCTCAATCTTTCTTAACCTTTTCCATGAGAAACCCATTATTATATAGGAGAAGGTGAAGTGGTTACAAGGATGAGGATGATCCCACCAAATCAGAGAAACCAGTAAGATCACAACCATACGGATGCCACCTCAGATTCTAGAATATTCTCCTTTTAAAAACTTTGTGAAACTTTTTCCTTTTCTTAGCTTCAAACATCGTCGCACCCTGCCTATATAGCAGCATGTGGAAATCCCATGAGCCAGGCATAGAGAAGCCTACGGAAATCAATGATTTTTGCACTATGTATCGCTGTCATCCTGCGGCGTCATTCTAAAAATGTTCCTTGTAGGGGAAGAACTTAGCCATTTTCCTCATGTCAAAGATTGTTTTGGAAGTCTAGACACATGCTAGTAGGGTCATCATCAGAGTGACCAAAATAATGTGTAACACTGGGTACTAGCCTACTCATCTCAGAGAGGGCTCTCTCCTGTCACTTGGTATTTATTTGACAATCAATGGCTAGGTTTTGTTGTTTGGGAATTTTTTTATAATTTTGCTAGCAAGGAAGGGGAGGGACACTCAGGGATATGGAGTCAAACTTCTGAAAATGAATGGAACCACTAACTAGTTGATAGAACTCTCTAGAGGATAAAGGCTAAATGAGGCGATAAATATGAGTTATAATTTGTAAATTTGCCGAGTGTAGGAAGAAAAGAAAACACATAACTGTATCAGAGCATTAAATAAATGAAATCTAAATTAGTTAGGAAGAACTTAACACAGTTTAAATTGCTTCAGCTGAGAGCATCACAAGATGAATTATGGGCCTTTGACTGTCCAATTTAAACAGAAGACAGTGAAAATGAAATCAGAAATACAAGAAATACATACAAAGAGAGGAGACAAAACTCAGATCACCACCAATAGAATATTTTCATGGAAAATTAAATACTTTTGCATGTGTATTCAGTTCAGCTTCATAAAATTACATTCAAGTTCCGAATAGCTACAATTGTTCCCTTGCACTTCTTCCAACCCCTAATACATTTGGAACTCCTAATATTTATACAAGTTGAGCTCCTTCAGTTTGAAACTGATTATAATGATTACAGAAAAAAATGCTTCAGCTTCTAAAACCGATTACAATGATTAAATTTAAACATTTCAATTTTGAAACTGATTACAATGATCAACAAGAAATGCTTCATGATCTGGATTCTAGCTCTTATGGCATTTCAGTTTCTTTCCTTGCCCTATGACTCTGTCTTGACCCTCTGTGTGATTCATTGTCTTTCATTTACCTCTCGACATCATTTACTAGGTCCATAAAAACTGCAATTGGCCTTATCCAGTCAAATTATCTCCTTCGATTGCAAGTTAGGAGATGCTCTGTCCCAGATATAATTTTCTACCTGAAAATGAGTGGAACTGGCGAGCCGAGTTAGTGTGTGGTTGAGTTTCAGGTGGAAGATGATATTTGTGCCAAGTTATAACGGTCCAGTGTTTAAAAAATAATAATCAAATAATTTAAATGACTAACGGTCGTTTTTCAGGGGCGCGAGGAAGTGTTTCTGGGGAAACTTGCTTCTTTCCTCGAAATGAACCTGGTGGCACCAGATAGCCCCAAATGAAACCCGTGGTTTTAATTTCAGCCCTCTCTCCAAAATTATCCTCCGTGCAAATTCTCCCCCCAAAATCGTTCTCAATCGTTTCTCTTGGTATATCACGATCTGTGATGCGTCGGGCCCCACTACTTAGCATTTCTACTAGATTAAGTGCTTTCCTGCCAGATTTAGCCCCTTTTACTAGTTTATCGGGCTTCTAAACTGGTTTAGTGTCCTACTCTAGATTTCACATAAAAATTTTTAACATGTGATAACATTGGCTCCAACTAGGGATGTTATCCTCCCAGTGAGCTAGCAAAGAACTCACAAAACATGTGTGTACCCTTCTCTGACCTGTCACCAATGTCCACTGAAAACCAAAGTCTGCACACTGCTCTCAATCGAAGACTAAATGCTAAATACACCACTAAAATCTGACTGTACACACTACTGAAAACCCAAACTGAAAAATGCTTGACCAACAAGCTTATTCGCACCTACCTACCCTAACTGTTGAAATGAACTGCCAATCAAGTGAAATCATAATGCCAATGCAACCATGAAAGCATTTTATCCACTTTTTGTTTTCTTTGCACATGCTTGCTCCAAAGCTTGTTTACCAAGAAGTCATTCAAAAATTTATCTATAAATTCAAATCTCAAAAAATTAAAATCATTGGGACTATTTACCGCCTCCAACAAAACTGCAAATATATCCTCTAAAACATGCATAAAACAACAATCATGTTTCACCTGTTCCATTGCATCCTTGTTTTCATGTAATTCAACCTGTTGATTACCACAAAGAGGCTGAAAAATCTGTTGAGACTGCTGGAAATAACAATATTCTGAGTTAGAAGACAGTGTTGGCTGAAATGAAACTCCTAGTGGCAAACAATCCATATCTAACACTGATGTTTATTGACCATCATCTTTATTTCCAAGCTGGTAGTTGAGCACAGACTGCAAATCTGAACTAAAATAACCTTCCATGTAATCAACAACACAGTCATTAAATGCATGAGAAGGTTGTTGGTCTTCCTCAGTGATAACAATTTGCTCATGTAAAAGAGTGTCACTTTGAATGCAGTTAGACTTCCCTGCTTCCTTTGTTATCTCATGATTTACTTTCAATAATTCAAAGGAAGAAAAACATAATGGAAGATAATTTTCATTGGCAAGTCGATTGCTTTCTTCATAATCATCATGCCTGGAGGATTTCTGATTATAAATATTTTTCTTCAACAATTTGAAAGAAGCAAAACACAATGGAAAAGTTCTTTCACCTGATTCAAAACTTTCTTCATTTTCTTCACTGTTGTCATATGCACATTTTTCGATTTCTTTGGATTGCTGAACACAATTATTTTCAGATTTGGAAAGTGCAACTTCTTTTTCTGAAAAGTCAACCTCATAGTCATCATTGTACTTATCATACTTAGGTTTGCCAAAAATCTTTGTAATGTCATCAAACAGGAAAATTGAGACAGTGGCTTGTTCCTTTGCAGGCTGATCTGCAAATTTACATTTATGGATGTCATGAAAGGGCTGAATATATGTATTAAATTGCTGCAATGAAACTCTTGATGGAAAGAATATCATGGCTTATTTGGACAACAACTCATCATCATCTACATTTTCAGATTCATCTTCGACCAATGGCTGTAATTTTGGACTGATAAACCTTCTGTGTAACAAGCAACAGGGTCATCAAACATATGAGAATATGGCTGCAATTTCTTGTCAATTTGTTCCAGTGAATCAATGTGATTTCACACATTCCTTTCCTTCAATGATGATCTTAAAATTTTATTTCAACAATTTAAACGAAGAAAAGCATAAAGGTAAAGAATTTCCTTCAGCTGATTCTGTACTTTCTTCAATTTCTTCTTTGTAACTGTGATATGTAGACTGATTGTTCTCATTACACTGCTACAAAGGAACATTTTTTGATAGAGAACATGAAGATGGTTGTTATAGGAAGTCAACATCATAATCATCATCATATTCATCATATATAGGAAAATCAACAACATCTTCAATGTCATCTAACAAGGAAAATCTTGGGACATCAACCTGCTATTCAACAAACTAATTTGCAAATTCATTTTCTTGTTTTTCTACAAATGAATACTTAAAACTATCAACCCCATGCTTATCATGAGATGGATCAGAAGTTAAATTAACATCTTATTTTTCAATAAGTGGAATATAATCCTTTGCAAAATAATTAGCATTTAAAAATTCAAGAGGACATATGGTATTATTAACCCTATGCTCAAGATTCAAATCAACTGTTTTCTGTTCATATTCACTGGCATGTTCTTTAGCATCTAACTCCTCATTTTGAATCTGTTTACATGCTTGAATATTCTATTGAATCTCCTGAGAATCATTAAACATTTGCTGTAAGGACTTATATCTTCTTTCCATTAGAAGGAAAGACAAATCTAGGTGAAAGGTTGTTACATAATGGAGCATGGAAGCAACTTTAGTGGGTTGAATCTCTTTGGGCAACTTGTAATAAATACTGGAAAACCTTCTATTGAATGTAGAAATAATTTCATTTCTCTACCTTTTCAAAGCATAGAACTTTGTAAGATGTAGATCCAAAAATTTCCTCTTGCCCCAAAATTTCAAAAAAACATTCTTCAAATCCTCCCATGAGCTAATTGTCTCTGGCTGCAAGTGTTTAAACCAGTATTTTGTATCCCCTTTCAAGGATTGAGAGAAGGCCCTGATACAAACATCATCATGATCAATATCAAACAAATCTATAAAATGTTCAAAATCTTGGATGTGTTTTTCAACTGTGATGGCATTAGGTTCTCCATCAAACACAGGTAGGTACTTATAGTGCTTTGGAGGAAAATTGTGAAGGATGTGAGGTAATTTTAAAGGTCTGTATCCATGTTGAATATTGGAGGGTGTTGGATCAAGTACAGAAGGTGAGACATGAACCTTGATTTCATGAGGCTCATCAACTTGGCTATGGTCAACACATGGCTCAGATGGAATATTTTGATCAAAATCAGTGATACAATGAGGAAATATATGTACAAATTTAAGAGGAGGATATATACAAGTGAAATATTCTCATGATTATTATTTGAATGAAATAGGTAAAGAAAAATGTGTTTAGCATGTTCAGGAAAGGACAAAAGGTAATTAATAACAAAAAATATTTTGTCTTGGAAAAAACTCAACTTTAGGTACTTGTTTTCTCCCATGATGTCCTTTTTGGACAATTGAGAGGGGGGAGTGAATCAATTGTTACCGTGCTTAAACAATTTTTATTCTTTTAAATTCTTTACAAAGCACTGAATGGAAATCAAAATAATGCAGGGAGGTAAGCAATAGAATATTCAACATCAATCACACACATGAAATATACAAAGACAACTATTTCCTGAGGAAATTGTTGTGAGTGGGAAATCCCCCTACGGAATAACATTAAGGGCTTTATCATGCATGCAGAAATGAACTAAAGTATCCTACTTTTTACC
Organism: Picea engelmannii; assembly: GCA_009831015.1. NCBI lineage: Eukaryota > Viridiplantae > Streptophyta > Pinopsida > Pinales > Pinaceae > Picea > Picea engelmannii. The sequence goes on along the minus strand of ML778864.1, from coordinate 667,547 downwards.
ATCATCCCAATCATAGACCCCATTATTCATATGCAAATACAAGGTGAAAAAGATAAATTTATTATACCTTAGTTTCTGTGTTTAATGTCGATCCTTCAACGTTCGATTGTTCCTTGACTGCAAATCTCCTCCCAAAGCTGACCTACATTCATAATCAGACAAACAAAGAACTCCAAACATGCATTTGATCTATGAACTAATGGGTTAGAGATTCTATCAAAATATAATCAATATTAAACACTAAAAACCTCATATGGCAAGACAGGAAAAGTACTTCTTTTATTAATCTCACAAAAATACCTTACAATAGTGAGATCGGCCACTGCTCCTTGAATCTGGTCCTAGGCTCCTCTTCAATTGTGCTCCAACTGCTTTCATGTATGCTTGACTTCACACAATGGTTGCAAAAGGTTGGGGCAAATGGGAATACAAAATCGGGTAGAATTTCTTTACTATGATTTTCCTCCTTTCAAATGGGACCCCTACCCCTTCTTTTATAAGCTAGAAAGGGCTAGGTATTTGGTCGAGTGACCGACTATGGGTGGTCATATGGTTTAGGTAACTTACCCAAAACTGAGTGTTCCGTCTGCAAATTTCTATTTCTTGTTCTTTTTACAGTATATGCGGTCTGTAGTGGGTCAGATAGCGTATACACATGTACAGTAGTGGAGCAGGGCATGTATGCCTTCAAAAAGGGTGTTTTTAAGAAGTTGTTCAGTAGTGGCTTGGCAAAAATTGGAAAATGAGATGGCCTGATTCCAGGTAAGTATGTCTGGTGAAAATTAGGGTTATAACAGATGCCCCCTAATGTGTGAGGTGAGAAGAGCATCTTATGGCCGAAATACATTATCAATCTTTACCAACATACAAAAGAAGTGAGCCCAGGGACCAGAGTTCGGGAGGTGCCATCTGCACAATAACAATTGTCTCACCAAGGTGGGCATACCCATGCTCGGGATGAAATAAAATCATGGCTGCCAATCAAATACACTGCAGATCCATGTCACATAACTATATAAAGTGTAGCCGTGAGAAATACACAATGGATCTACATCTCGAAATAAAAAATATATACATGTATAGTATCCATCTTCCAGAAGCTAATAAGGCCTGATGGCTGGAGATGAGGCCTTCCGAGCTCGAGAAACAACTTCAAAATCTTCACAACTCAGGTAGGAGTGTAATATGAGTGTACGACTTCACTACCCAGAGGTCTTCGACGGCTTGTCAGGAACAGACTTAGAGGATCTTGATGATCAGGAAGAGGGCTTCATTGATTTTGAACAAAGACTTGATTGGGCTTACGAGATGGTCGGGCATGAGGGAAAGAGACAAACTGTAGAGGGGCTGAATCAAGTTTGGTAAAAGCTTCCCTTGGATAATAACATGATAAAAGATGAGTCTCAGGTAGCATGGTACTTGAAATAAGTTTACGATGAAGGAGGCAACGCGAACTCTCCAAATGTTTGGAACAATAACCAAATGGAGGAGGACACAACTCTATGTAGAGAGAACAACTTCCTAAGGTCATGTTAAATCCCAGGGCTTGATGAACAAACAAAAGGATGTGCTTTTTCCAAGGGAGACTCATTGTGCTGCCAACAAAAAGAAAAACACTTTTCCCTTCCTCTTTTTGAGGTATATTTGTTTTTTTTGTCTTTTTCAATAATTTCGGAAAGCTTGAAAAAGAATAAAAGAATGCTACGTTACAAAGGAGGATTGAGTACCGCAGACATACTAGTTCCAGAAGCAAGGAACACATGGATGCTTAGAGAAAAGGGATATGCAGGAAAAGGACACTCGGCAAAAATCCTCCATGGGCTAAGGTGTCAAGACATAGAGACAAAGTGCTACAGGGCTTGCGTATAAGGCGTGCTTCAGATGGTTCAATTGAAAGCAACATGGAGCTGGCATTAGGCCAAAGATGTAGGTATGCGAATGATATTAATAAGACACAATGATAATGTCCTTCGATGTGATTTTAACGAGCCTAAAGAAGGTAATCTCGACGGTTTTTCATTTTTAGAGAGTCAGAAAAAACGTAAAAGGAGACTCCTCTGGGGTACCTTTTTCGAACGTAGTCTAGCCGGTTCAAAAAAGGGGTAAAATAGCACCGAAAAGACGTCCATTCAAAACCATTTTAACGAGTGTGATAAAGACAAGATCACTCGACAATCTTTTCACTTTTAAGGGGTCTGAAAAGAGCTCTAACTATGGACTCCATATAAGATGTTCTTTTGGACCATTTTAACTAGTGTGAAGGAACAAGGTCACTCGACTATCTTTTCAATTTTAGGGAGTCTGAAAAGAGATTAACTGTGGACTCCGTGGGGGTTCCTTTTTCATAAATTTAGTCTCTCAGGCCCAAAAAAGGGTTAAAATTATACCTGAGAATACTCTTCTAGAGAACTGAGGCCCCTAGAGTATACCTTTGTTCATTCAGTTGACCATCTAGACCGAAAAAGGGGTAAACTGCTGCCGGATAGACGTGACTTCAAATTTCAGTTTAGCAAGCGTGAAGGTCAACAAGATCGCTCAACAATATTTTCATGTTTAGAGGGTATGAAAAGTGCTTATTAGAAGACCCGTTATGTTTTGAGAGTCCCGAGGGTGAGGTCAAGAGTGATAATGAATCATGCAAATGAGGATTATACTTGTAATCAGAAAAAACTAAAAAGGACTCCCTAGTCTATAGTCATTAGTGACAACATGGACGTCGAAATGCAACCAGGATCTACGTAGAGAATCCATGTACAGGTAGGCTCTACCACTAAATTATGACACTTCTAAAGAAGCAATGATGGTTCCATGTCGCAACTCGGTGGGGTCGATCCTATGGCAAAGTAATCAAGACAACTAGATACAAAAAGTGGGGGTGGAATCCTAACTTAGATGTAATAAGTTGAAAAAATCACTTTTTACTAAAAGACATTCAAAGTGACCCAAATATCCAAAAAATTCCAAATACCCAAAGTAACGTTTATCATGACAATTCATAATAAACTCATGGACCATACTCAATGATTTTTAGTTTAGAAAAAATGACAAAAAGGTCCAAAAATTGACAAAAAGGGGCCAAAAAGTCTATAAATAGAAGCTCGCAGCTCATTATCAGCATTGTTAATTGAGAAATTGACTAAGAAGACAAAAACACCCCTTTTTCAAAAGAGTTGATTCTGGGAGCTTCAGTGGACGAAATGAACTTTTGTTTGGACCAAGTAAGTACATACTATCCCCTCTTGCCTTTCAATTCCTAATTTATGCATTTCTTTTTGTTTTTTGGGGGGGCGCTGACCTTAAAAAGGTCAGCCCTACGTATACGCGGGTTGTCCTATGAAAACACACGTATTCCCGCATGCAGAGTAAATACTGGATGCGGGCATATGTGACTGTGTATACTATAGCTCGCTTATACCCTTCAATATGTGAAAAAAAATTAAAAATGCAAGAGTTAACCCTCCTGAACTTTGGTCTATTGCAGGATGTATGTTCACTGGAGAGAAAGAGAGCATGAGGATATTGATGTGTTTGTTGAAGAGGACCCTGATGTTGTTTCTGCTTTAACACAATGTGGTTTGGTTAAGTTCTTCCATTGTCCTTTCATGCGGGCACAACCCATGTTGCTTAATGCCTTGGTAGACTACTAGCACCCAGATGCAGAGGCGTTCATGCTGGAGGGACAATCGTTGACTCCAACGACTGAAGATTTCTACTTTCTGACTAGCCTCTCATGAAGAGGGGAACTAGTCAAGTTGTTCACGTTTCCCTCTTGGCCTCACAACATAGAGGAGTTGATTGAACTCCATTGTGAGGCTGGCACAGATAAAGTGGGTACACAGGTGCCAATAAACACGATTTCTAACCTATCGTTGAAAGAGATAGTTCTACTCATTGGGTGGATTAATGGATCCTCATCTTTACATTAGGATTCCTAGGCGCACATGAATTGTACGGTTTAGTGCTTAAATTCACAAATTTTTGACTGGAGCACCACATTACTAGATTGTATGAAGAGGCAACTGAGAGAGTGTCATATGCGGAGGCACAAAAACTTTGGGTTCGGGACTATCTTGTGTTCCTTTTTCTTTGAGAGGGTACCAAGTATTAGTCCTAGAGAGACCATATGAGGTGGGGGGAGAACTATTGAGGCTTTTGATGACAAGTTTTTTGCTTGGTGGAACGATAGATTCCGACCATAGAGGACTACCCCTATGCTGGGATCAACTATTCTAGAGATCCTGACATGCCGGTACCTCCCGGAGAGGAGCGAGGAGAGATGGGTAAGTTTGTTTTATCAAAGTTATTTGATTTTTATGTCTTTTTATATATATCATTTTTTTGTGTGTATCAAAGTATTTGACAGTTATGTGTCGTTTATGTGCATACGTGGGGCAAGTGCATCCAACGAACTTTGCAAGGACCAGGAGGTGTCCTCGACTATAGGTGGGACCAACTATAGTCGGTGGGCCAACAACAGTAGGGGGACCTCTAGCCGAAGAGGCTGAGAGAGTTTTGAGACGGGTGGAGCAGAACCTTACCACGCTCACTCAGATATTCCCTATGGCAGAGATCGAGGATCTCCCACCATCCATGCAAACTCATGTTGTTCGGGTACCATGAACTTGGGTCCATATTTTTCAGCATCTGGATAACGCCGTTGTTCACTATGGCAGGGCCAATTGGCCCCACCCTTAGCTTAGACTAGACTTATTATGTGCCGAGGGCACCTTTTGCATATTTTTGAGGGCATAAGCCCATTGACTCTTTACTGAACACATATTTTTTGAGGTGCTCGCGCCCACTTATGTACTCTAACACTTTGTTATATATATATGTGTATTTACATCTTGTTGTGTTTTATGGATTACATTTATTTACAAATGTATTTACATGTGTGTGTGTATTTTTCTTACATGTGTGCAAGATGCCAATCTAATATATGATTATCTAGAGTATTTGTAACTTGATTTAATCTCCTAGGAACATGGATATACGTAATGTAATCAAAGCTTTGTTCTAAGATACGTACCGTAAGAAACCGTCAGTGTATATTAGGATAGTATATGTGGTAAACCCCATTTAACTGAGACACAACCAGTTGAGCGTTTGAATGGACCCGGAGGTGAGAGATACCATGTGACAAAGTGTCACGAAGAAAATTTATAATTGCATTGTATTCAACGACAATGTTTGTGGTGTCGCCTAAACATATACCTCCTGAAGATAGCAACTGGCCTTGAGGTGTGAAAATCACCCAAGCTGTGGAAGCAATCCTCCGAGTGTGTCTACTAGCGTCATTCGCGAACCCAACGAAAACTTCTGATTCACTTGACATCTGCCACAGTGAAAAAGATAACATTAAAAATGACACGTCCATAAAAACAAAAGATGAAGCTAAATAGTAATAGTACAAAGACTATACATATGTTACAAATAGTCACCTGAGGTGACCTACCTATGAGTAATACTTCTTGAGGTAGAGCCCATTTCTAGGATCTGCCCAAAAATTTCCCTCAAAGTACACTAGATGATAAGCGCCCTTCTGTAGTACTTCTTTCACGATGAAAAGTCTGAACCACATGGGTTTGAACTTGCCTGCCCCAAGGGGGTTCTTATCTTGGTCATAGACTAGGACAAGGTCGCCTTAAGAGAAAATCCAAGGGTGAACGGATCGATCATACTGACACTTGAATTTTTGTTTGTGAGCCCCATTAGACAAGGACACATCACGACGTTGCTCATTGAGCTGCTTGAGGTATAGTAAATGCTCTTCAAGTGGTGATGTGTCTGAAAATAAATGTACTGCCAACTTTAAAGATGGGATCTGGCACTTTATAGGCAATATTGCTTCCATCCCATAAACAAGTTGAAAAGGTGAGAAACCGGTTGCAGTCTTAACAAACGTTCAGTAAGCCCATAATGCCGAGTATAACATCAAATTCCAATTTGACTTGGCTGAATTGATCGTTCGATGTAGAATGGTCTTAAGAGATTTATTTACAGCTTCAACCTGACCATTCTCTTGAGGGTAGTAGGGTGATGAATGTTCTTTCCACAACCCAAGCTTTGATGTTAAATCGGTCATCATTTTTTTTTGAAAGTGACTTCCATGGTCAGTGACAATCTCTCTCGGGACGTTGAACCTTGCTACTATCTGGTTGAATAAATAGAGAGTTGTTGTCTCCCTGTCATCCTTGAACGTTGGCATAGCTTCAACCCACTTGGTGAAGTAGTCTACTACTACGATGATATAATGGTGCCCCCTTGATGAAGGGGGGTTGCATGTAGTATAATCAATCCCCCACTCGGTGAAGGGGCCAACAGTAATGATGGGAAACATGGGAGTTGGGTGTGCCCTCATCTTCCGAGAGAAGACCTGACACAGGTGGCACTTCTTGACCGATTCAACACAATCTTTGATTAATGTTGGCCAGAAGTAACCGACTCATAGAATCTTTTGGGTTGTTGCCAACCCAGACAAATGACCACCACATGCTCCAGTGTGGCAATCGTTAAGCACAATTTCCACTTCTTCATGAGTGAGACTTCTTCATGAGTGAGACATCGATGAAGGATGCAGTCTACCCCTAGACGATACAAAGTGTCTTTGAGTATGAGATATTTCTTGGCATGATGGCATATACAACGACGCTCATCACGAGAAGCATAGGCAGGGCACTTCAAAGTCTAGAGATAGACAAGTACATCTTCGTACCAGGGGTCCGAAGACATGATAAAAAACATGTCTCCTTTAATAGGCGACTCTTCGGGCATAACATCTCCTAACTCAACCGAAATTTTTGAGATGAGTTCTGCAAAGACCAACGACTTTTTGGATTTCACCGAAACAAAATCTAAGTCAAATTCCTGGAGGAAAACTATCCATCTACTGATCTTTCTGCCAATTACTCGTCGTGTCAACACATACTGAAATGGTTTCACAACGGAAATGATAGTGGTCTTGCAAAACAAGATATAATGGCATAACTATTGGACAGCATGAACCGCTACCAACGCAATTTTTTCAATGTGGGAATAATTGAGTTCCGGTCCAACCAGGCCTTGGCTCAGGTAGTAAATCACATATTCTGAGAACGACTCATCCTCCTGAACCAAGACCATACCAATGGTCGACTCTGCCACAACTAGGTACAATAAGAAATCATTATTATAATTGGGTGGCCGAAGTAGAGGGGCAGTCATGAGGGCACATTTCAATGTTGTGAAAGAGCATTGAGCAACTTCATCCCAATGGAAAGGAATGTCCTTCTTCAATAAACACATGAATCCCTTTGTGATCTCGGCATAGTTTGCGATGAAACGTCATAACAAGTTTTATTTTCCTTGCAAACTTTGAAGCTGAGGGATGGTGCACAGGGGAGGCAACTAGACTATTGCCTCAACCTTCAGAGGATTGACCATGATCCTTGTTTTCGAAACTATGAAACCTAGGAGACGACCCGATGTGACGGAAAAACTACACTTGTTTGGATTCAAGAGGATTCGGTAGTAGCGACACTGTTCAAGGATAAGTCGAAGGTGTGTAGGATGATCATCTCTCTTACGATATTGTGAAGCTAAATCATCAAGATAAGCCTCGACTATGTGTTTGAGGTCATGGAAAGAAAAAGACATGGCCCGCTGAAATGTAGCGCCATCATTTTTCAAACCAAAAGGCATCTTCCGATAAGCGAGTGTACCCCATGGAAAAATAAAAGTAATTTTATGTTGGTCTTCGGGCTTGATCTATATTTGATTGTATCCCAAAAAACCATCCATGAAAGAAAAGGCCTCACTACCTGCGCATTCATTGACTATTTGGTCAATAAATGGCGTGGGGAAATTATCTTTTGGGTAGGCCTTGTTCAGATCATGGAAGTCTGTACATATGCGAATCGTACCTTATTTTTTATTGACCATCATGGGATTTGATGCCCATTGATTCAATTGGACGGGGTAGATGAAACCAACTTTACGTAGCTTCTCTACTTCAGCCTTAATAGCTGTTTCTTTCATAGTATTGACCGGATGAAGCTTCTGCTGAAATGGCTTAACATCAGGATAAGTCATGATTTCATGTTCAAAGATTCTTGGATCTATGCCTGGCATTTCCTCATAAGACCAGGCAAACATATCACAAAATTATTTAAATAAATCTGTGTAAATTTGAATCTCCTCGGGGGAGCAATCTGCTCTGACGAAGATATTCTCCACGACGCCAGGGGTTATGGAGATGTCAATAGGTATCATTTCAGCTATTGTTTCCATATTTCCTTTAGCATAAACAACGTGCGTTGCCAAAGTATTGATAGGACAAAATTTATCTCCATTCATAGTCAGAGTGAATTCTCTTGATTCAACACGTCTTAACTCTGGGAGGAAGTAAGATCTATGATGAAGATCATCCCAGGGTCTATCCAGACTAGTGATTGCCTCAATAATCACCTCGTCTGAAGGCAAGACTAATTCTAAAGAATCTATATCAACAAGGGAACCTTAAGCCCAAGTAGGCTCGAGCACCGGATCTAACTCTTGTGCTAGAGTTGGATCGGGGTCGATAGAGGCTTGTTGAATGATCGAGTATGCAACTTCTGTCGTCGACAAAGGCATGGTCATGCCATGGTGCTCTGTCCCTTCCATCATGGTTTATGGGGAAGGAAGAGTCCACGGATCATTAAAGTATGTCGTGTGAAACGACGTGATTTGAAAGATCTCTGCCCTAGGCTGGTCCGGGACAACCGACATGTAATGGACATTGTTGGTCGGAGGCAGGTAATCAAAAAATAAAGGAAAATTTTTGATGAAAAAGAAATCTATGCAATAATCAAACCTAAGCTATAGACTTCTATGACAGAGACCAAAACTAGATCAAGAAAATCCCTGAGAGGTGTGACTCTTGACAGGGAAGAGGATGACTGCCTCTTCTTACAAGAAAATTTTCTCAATAGGTACGCTACTGACAGTTCAACAGCCAACGTATGCATGCTGGCTTTGCAAGGTCAGGATGCGTATACACGCGTGAAGGCCCACTACAGGCCATGTGCACCTCTGCAACTCCTCAAAAATGAAAAACAAACAATCAAGCAATGGCGGGGACTACTGGCATTGAGAACCAGAATCCCTTGAAGACACAAAAACTTACATTGACAGAAAAAGATCCAAGGAAAATTTCATAAAACAAAGCTAATCTGAGGTTATAGATACAAACTGCAACAACAGAGACCAGAACTAGATCTAGAAAACCCTTGAGAAGGATCACTTCTGACAAGGAAGAGGATGACTGCCTCTCTAAAAAAAAAATTATGAACTCATGCACACAGCTAACACTTTATCATCCAACGTATGTACGCGGGAAATATAAAGGTAGGGTGAGTATTTATGCGTGCAGGCCTTGTACAGGCCGCATATACCTCTATGGCTTCCCAAAAAAGAAAAGTCAGTCAAGCAAAGAAAGTAGGGAGTACTGGTATGGAAGACCAGAATCCCTACTAGCTCAGACTCTTGCAGAAACTCAGAAAAAAGGTAATAAAACCAATTCAAAACACCCAAAATGTATCCCCCAAAACCCTAGAGATTTCACCAGTATGGTCACCAATTCTGTTGTGGGTGGGAAATCCCCCTACGAAATAACATTAAGTGTTTTATCATGCATGTAGAAATGACCTAAAGTCTCCTACTTTTTAGCATCATCCCAATCATAGACCCCATTATTCATATGCAAATACAAGGTTAAAAATATCAAGTTACTATACCTTAGTTTCCGTGTTTGATGTCGATCCTTCAACGTTCAATCGTTCCTTGACTACAAATCTCCTCCCAAATCTGACCTGCATTCACAATCAGAAAAACAAAGAACTCCAAACATGCATTTGATTTATGAACTAATGGGTTAGATATTCTATCAAAATATAATCAATATCAAACATTAAAAATGTCATATGGTGGGACGGGAAAAGTACTTCTTTTATTAATCTCACAAGAATACCTTACAGTAGTGAGATCGACCACTGCTCCTTGAATCTGGTCCTAGGCTCCTCTTCAACTGTGCTCCAACTGCTTTCATGTATGCTTCACTTAACACAATGTTTGCAAAAGGTTGGGGCAAAGGGGAATACAAAATTGGGTAGATTTTCTTTACTATGATTTTCCTCCTTTCAAAAGGGACCCCTACCCCTTCTTTTATAGGCTAGAAATGGCTAGGTATTTGGTCCAGTGACTAGCTATGGGTGGTCAAATGGCTTAGGTAACTTACCTGAAACTGAGTGTTCCGTCTGCAACTTTCTATTTCTCATGCTTTTGTCAGTATACGTAGGCTGTAGTGGGTCAACTAGCGTATACAAACGTGCAGTAGTGGAGTAGGGTGTGTATGCCTTCAAAAGGGGTGTTTTTAAGAGGCTGTTCAGTAGTGTCTTGGAAAAAATTGGAAAATGAGATGGCCTAATGCCAGGTAAGTATGTCTAGTGCAAATTAGGGTTATAACAGAAACCCATAAATGGAAAAACCTCTTCTTCTTGATATGATAAGTAATATTTATTTTCTGTAAATTATCATTCTTATGAGCACCAACTCATTGTGAGGATACCACCATTGTTTTGCATGCTACAACTAGTTGAGAAAACCAACTCTCTGGTTTCTCTAGCACCCACTAGAAGGAAGCACCAACTCCCTGGTTTCTCTGGCACCCACTAGAAGGAAGCACCAACTCCCTAAGTGTTCCAGAACCAACTGGATGGAAGCACCAACTTCCAGTCACACAGGCATCGACCTGTATAACATAGAACAATAGTTCTCCCTTGCACCACCTTGCCACCCTGGTTTTTCTTGATGCAACCAGATGGAAGCTATGAATCCGTGTGTTCAAGAACCCACTTGAAGCTATGAGGACACCAATCCTCCCTAGCACCTTCGTACCACCCTGAAATATAAATATTTTCTTTCTACGACTTTATCACAGTGATACAACATTTATCTATGGCTTACCAGTCTCACTATTCTTCTACACTGCTTTGCTATGCCTGCATCAGTGTCTCTCTCCTCACATTTGTTGCGCTTTATTTTCTTCTCTCAGATATGCATTTATTTTCCTTGCTTCTTATGCGCTTCATCTCCTGCACACCGCATGAATAAAACTCTACAACCATGCTTATCTCTTCTATGTTCTGCATTTTTATACTCTTTGTGCATCTTCTGCATCCTCCATGCGCAATACCTCTGCATTCTCTTTGCAACGTCACTGTTCTTCCCCTTATGATTGTTTACTGCAACTCTTCCTCATTCCTGCATAGCTCGCTAGCATAATCACTTCACTTCTTTGTTCTGCATGCTTTTCTCATGTCGAGCCATCTCCTGATCATCATGAAAACTCTGCATCTTCTCTGGCGGTTTTGTTCCCTGTGAGTTCACCATCAGTGGTTGTTATGCTGAGATTCCTTAGCTTCTATGGAATTCAAGACTCTTCATATTCTCTGTCAGTTACAGCTAGTCAACTATGACTTATTTGGCTCCTAATGCCCTTCCTTTGCGTGACCACTGGCGGTGACCAAGCGCTTATTCAAAAGGCGCTTCCCAATTTTTATCTAGTGAGCGTTGGTTCCATTTCATGATATGACCTTCGGCTATGAGCTTCATGTGATCAAGCGATTGTAGGCACATCCAATGGTAGTTTAGACCAAACTTATTTTTTCCCCACAATTCACCACAAGCCTCCACGCGTCCTTTCTCCAACGCTGTGGTTTCGATTGTGGCCCACTTACAAAAAATTAAGGCCTGAGCATGTTCTGGCCCCACAATGGAGAATGAACGTCAATCTCATGATATTGACAGTGCTCTTGAACAGATGGTTCAGATCTGTCCTCTGAAGTCTACGGACCAGATCCCTCCTTCCTCCATCAACTGTTGAGGTTTCCTTCGTGATCCGGGTTCCGGGAGTTTCAACTCTCAAACCCTGTTGCTGCTGACTGGATATCTTCTAGAATGGAAGATCTGCTGACATTTTTCCTCTTCAATTGACAACTCTGCCTTATTTACTTTGTCCACACACAATCCTTGGTCTCAACGATCAGATGACATGTGTACTTTGTGACATGGTTTCCCATATGCCCTTTGCTGGCGTGGTCTGCCACATTTCCTTAAGGATGAGATTTGTTAACGTAATCTGCTGACTTAGATCTCCCTAATCTAATGGTCATTGTTTGATCTCTAGATCCGATGGTTGAAGAAACTTCGCATTTCAGGGATTTCAAATCTCAAACTTTCCTGAGTGTAAACTCCTCGCATCTTTATATCCGAAGTGAATGTTGTTCGTTCAATCAGGATCTTAGATGGACATCTCAATCTTTATGCGATGCATCTCTACTATCTTATCCTGTCCTTCCACTCAAAATTGATCTGACGGCTGATGAAACTTCACATTCCAGGAATTTCAAACCTCAAACCTTTGTTTCTTTCATACGACAATCTCCTGGAGTTGATGATCTGCAGACACTTGTCTTCCTGATTCTACGATCAGGATCTCCTCCGCAATTTTGGCCTTCGAGACTTTCAATTCTCAAACTTAGCTTGATCCCAGATCATTTCACCCAGATTCCATGATCCAACGATGCATGTCCCTCTCGGATCAAAAATCCTCATTCACTTTAGGACTTCGACACTTCGGCCTTTGGGATTTCATCATTATAGATCAACAATTCACGCTCTCCCTTTGATCGATGACTATGATCAAATCACGACTTCGCATGTCGAGTGTTTGAACGTGAGCCAACCCTAACTCTTCCAACTCTCGATATCCAAAATGCTCTAGATCAATGGCCCACAGCCCTCTACGATCCAACGGTTCAGATCTTATCGGGACTTCATGTTTCACGAAGTTGGAGGAATACTCACCTCCCTTCTCCCGAATCTCGATTTTCTGAAACCTGCTCCAGATCAACAACCCACAGGCCTCTATGATCCAATGGTCCAAATCTTATCGAGACTTCCCGTTTCGCGAAGTTGGAGGACTACTCACCTTTGACTATTCCAGTTCCCAAGTCAGCGAAATGATGATCTCTCTTCACGTGTCCTTTGGATCCAATGGTTCAGATATCATCGCGATTTTGCATTTTGCAGAGTTAGAGGATGGATCTCAGCCTTATCCTCTTCACAGTTATACTGGATCTGATGACTACTGGTCCTCAGCGATCCAACGGATCAGATCTGTACTTCTCCTCTGCACTTCCTCTGGTCACTGGACTCTGATATAATGAACATCAGGTATTCAAGATTGGTTATCCAACGACCACTTTCGCTCCTCCTCCTGAGATTTGGCTTTCTCAAATCTCTAAGTGTCAAAGGCCACAACCTTTGATCCTTCCGCAAGCCTTGATGTATGGGATCTCGTCTGCGCATCTCAGAATGCTATCTCTCCTGAGCTTTGATCTCTGCATAATGTTTGTTTCTTCACTTGAGCTTACGCTGTTCCTATTTTTCCATCGATGCACACTATGATCTTTCCATCAATGAAAAGCACACTCTGCCTGTACACATTCCAAAGTCACTGCTATTCTTTCCATCAATGACAAGTACACTCTGCCTATAAACATGACAATAGTCCTTTCATACCTCTGTCAATGGATCTCATCCTCCAATGGAGTCTCAGAATCGCATTTGAAGCTCTATTGGAGTCGCTAGGTGGAAATGAATAGCCTTCTGTTGTCTGACCTTTGTCCACCATCAGAAATCAGGTCTAAACCTTGTCGTTTCTCCCAGAGAAAATGTAATTTTCATCCCCGACAATGGCGCCAAAATGTTAGCACTCTATAAATTTGTTCGAATGATAAAAAAAATGACAGAGGTAACCTACAAACCAACTTTAGAGTTGGGTACTATCCTGCTCAGCTTAGAGAGGGATCTCTCCTGTCACTTGGTATTTCTTTGACAATCAATGGCTAGGTTTGGTTGTTTGGGGGATTTTTTATAATTTTTCTAGCAAGGAAGGGGAGGGACACTTAGGGCTATGGATTCGAACTTCTGAAAATGAATGGAAACACTCATTGGTTGATAGAACTCTCCAGAGGATAAAGGCTAAATGAGGCGATAAATCTGAGTTATAATTTGTAAATTTGGAGAGTGTAGGAAGAAAAGAAAACACATAATTGCATCAGAGCATTAAATAAATGAATTCTGAATTAGTTAGGAAGAACTTAACAAAGTTTAAATTGCTTCATTCGAGAGCATCACAAGATGAATTATGGGCCTTTGACTGTCGAATTTAAACAAAAGACAGTGAAAATGAAATCAGAAATACAGGAAATACATACAAAGAGAGGAGACAAAACTCAGAGCACCACCATTAGAATCTTTTTATGGAAACTTCAAGACTTCTGCATGTGTATTCAGTTCAGCTTCAGAAAATTACATTCAAGTTCCGAATAGCTACAATTGTGCCCTTGAACTTCTGCCAACCCCTAATACATTTGAACCTCCTAATATTTATACAAGTTGAGTTCCTTCGGTTTGAAATTGATTACAATGATTACAAAAAAAAACGCTTCGGCTTTTGAAACCGATTACAATGATTAAATTTAAACATTTCGTTTTGAAACTGATTACAATGATCATCAAGAAATGCTTCATGATCTGGATTCTGGCTCTTCTTGCGTTTCAGTTTCTTTCCTCACCCTATGACTCTATCTCGAACCTCCGTGTGATTCGATGTCTTTCATTTACCTTTGGACATCATTTACTAGGTCCTAGAAAACTACAATTGGTCTTACCCAACCTTATTATCTCCTTCGATTGCAAGTTAGGAGATGCTCTATCTCAGATATAATTTTCTACCTGAAAATGAGTGGGACTGGCGAGCTGAGTTAGCGTGTGGTTGAGTTGCAGGTGGAAGACAATATTTGCGCCAAGGTCTAACAGTGCAGTGTTTAAAAAATAATAATCAAATAATTTAAATGACTAACGGTCGTTTTTTGAGGGCGCGAGGAAGTGGTTTGGGGAAACCTGCTTCTCGCCCTGAAATGAACCTGGTGGTGCCATGTAGCTCTGAACGAAACCCATGGTTTTCATTTCGGCCCACTCTCCAAAATTATCCTTCGCGCATCTTCTCCCCCGGAAATCGTTCTTAGCTGTTGATCTTAGTATGTCATGATCTGCGATGCGTCGGGCCGCACTACTTAGTGCTTCTGCTAGATTTAGCCCTTTCCTGCCAGATTTATCCCCCTTTTACTAGTTTATCGAGCTTCTAAACCGGTTTAACGTCTTGCTAGATCATGAAATCTAAATTTCACATAAAAAAATTAGCATGTGATAACATATGGAAGCGACAGAACGAAGATAATTTATCATCTTAAATGGCCCAACAACTATGGACAAGTAGATATCATATCCCCTTAAATAGTGTGGATATCATCGAGATTGTTTTTAGGGGCATGATCACATAGTCGTCTCCTCTCCACTTATCACTCCATTAAAATGGAGGATTTGTGTCACAAAGAAAGAAGTTGTACGGATAATAAGTAGTCGTATAGTTAAAAAAATTCTTAGTCACCTAGACTATGTGTGGATAGAAGGGTGGATTTGTATGTCAAACTTGAAGGATGCATTTCCAAAGGATAATATTTCACAAAGGATAAAGTGGAAACCTACCAAACATAGTCTAGAACATGACTCTTATAGCAATGCCAGAAATGGTACATGTTTAACATGATACTAATGCATTAATCAAGATCCCAATTAATTTTTATATGGAAAGGGATGGCCATTAATATTTGGTAATTCAAATCAAACCTAGATTCTACAATGCATGCATATTATTTAGAGAGGCATCCCTTCAAGTGGGTTGAAGTGACCATGTGAATCAAATAACTCTGATCCAAAAATGGACATTGAATTTACATCTAAGGGTGATCCTAATTGTGACATAGATTGACATGCAATTTCAAAGGAACCTCCATTGGGATTTGTCCCTTTGGTTGAGTGGAAGTATTTATAAAGAACAAGGGGAAACAATATGTCCTATTACTATTATAGAGTGAGTAGAAGCACCCCATATCTACATGTTTGTAGCTTTTGTTTAACAATTGGGACAAATACATAGCATGGTTGAGCATCGTTGTGTCTAACTTCTCTTATATAGTTTAAGGGTTATCCCATTTTATATTAGACCCTCCATCTATATCAATAGGTGTTACTTCCACAAATAATGCTATTTTTGTTGTACATCTTATTTATAATAATATAGTTTTCAATGTTTTATTTTTTTTTAAAGGTAAGTTGAAGATGTGATTATAAAAATATATAAATAAATCTTCATTATCATATATCATTTGAGGATTATGAAAATTTTAGGAATGAAAAAACAATAATATGTAAGAATGCTACAAAATATGCATCGTACATATGATAATATTGGGATCATAAAAAACAGAACTTAATGTGTTGAAGGGGAGTGGTATGTCATCCCTCAAGTTGTCGTCTAAAAGAAAATTGAAGTGCTCGCTAAAATGATTACTTGAGTTCAAATATTAATCTCAGTAGGCATGCTCCAAAAAATCTATATTTAATACTAGGTGGGAGTCTTGGTGACCTTGAAAGAACACATTTGCTTTTAAATATATGTAGCAACTTTGTCAGATAACCTTACTTTTAGAAAAAAAAATTGGGTGAGGAGAGTGGGGTTGGCATGCCATTTCATCATTTTATTTCATACCATGCAAATGGCCCATGGGACATAAACTTCCAAGTATATCCCAAGTGTTGTGCTAGTTCCATGATTCATCTATTGAGAATAGTTTAGGATGAATTATTTAAGGAGTGTTCAGGCCTAAAGATCATTTATAGATCCACCTTGATAGAATTGTTTTTAATGAGAGTGGTGTGATATTAGTGTTTGTAAACTAATGTTGATGGAATCAATGTGCTTTACAACGAATCATGTCAGTTGAAAATGTTCTTCTAGAAGTATTTGAGGACTAAATAATGAGTGTTGTTGCAATGGAATTTTTTAACCTAGAGAATGTCCATGCACACATGTCATGCTTAGGATGAACTATAGTTATATGTTTATATAGTTATATGTGTATTGATTTGAGCCTTATCAATTTTGGACCAAAGGTAAGATTACCTCATAACTCTCCTTTTAGCTTTGGTTATCTTAGCTTATGATAAAAATGTATAATATAAATTAGAACACAATACTTCAACTAAATTTGATAGCATCTCATTTTTAGGTCCTTGGACTTCAATATGCTCTTCACAAAAAATCAAATACACTTTATATTTTTAGTATCTCCTTGTTTCATTGTGAATGGTTTTAGGTCCTTGGACTTTAATATTCTCTTCACAAAAAATAAAATACACTTTATTTTTTTTAGTATCTCCTTGTTTCATTGTGAATGGTTTTAGTGATAGAACACAAAAAATCAAATACACTTTTTTTTAGTATCTCCTTGTTTCATTGTGAATGGTTTTAGTGATAGAAAGAGCATTGCTCAGAAATTGAAAACTACTTTTATCTTTATTTAAATCATTTCAAAAATAAAAATTAATAATGGAAGGGAATGATGTTGATTCTCGATGATAAAAACTTGAAACAAGTTCAAACCATACCAACTAACAACTTTTTCGTAACAAATTCCACTATTGATTTGTTGGAAACTTTAACTAATTATCAACATATTAAAAAAAACTTTTTCATAACAAATTCCACTATTGATTTGTTGGAAATTTTAACTAATTATCAACATATTAAAAAAAAAAAGTGTTTCGAAGCATTGAATATAACATGCTTATCAACCCACAAAAACTAGAAAAGTATCAAGTCATATCACTATGGAGATGATTTTATAAAAAAGGATTTTTCACTGCTTGCGTTGGTTTGAACGTTATGTGCAAAACCCAAATTCTCATCTTACAAACCATCAATCATTTCCAACCCAATTCTTTAAGTTTCAACTAGTCTCTCAAGGAGTAATCCTTAAATATGCATAAACAATGTTTCCAAGTCTAAGATATTAGACATGCATTATTACAATCGCTATCATAATGAGTGGGCCAATGAGTATCTTTATTGCTCCAGTAACTTCACTTTTGAGTCAAAATCTCGAAATATATATCTAAAACAAATATGAAGTTTAATTCGCTGAATTTAAACATGACTCGTTGGGATATGTTTAGCACTAAAATTGTATTGACTCCTTTGATGTTGCGTGCCATCATTATAATCTCTCTATTATGTTTAGCACTAAAATTGTATTGACTCCTTTGATGTTGCATGCCATCATTATAATCTCCCATATGTGTAACACGCATAGAGATTATAAAGCTAATTATAATTTTTCTATTATGTTTAGCACTAAAATTGTATTGACTCCTTTGATGTTGCATGCCATCATTATAATCTCCCATATGTGTAAAGCACATAGAGATTATAAAGCTAACCATGGACAATCCAAAAACTCAAAGGTGCAAGTACATATATAAATATTACACAAATTGCTTGGACATCTTTCCTTTTTGAGGATGCTACATCTTGTAGGGAAATGAGCCTAAGCATACTTGAATATTTTATATGTATAGTATCAATTCTTTTTTATAATGAGCTTCCTATATATTGCAATATCGATTTGATGTACATAAAATATCCCTCCAAAATGTAGTCTTAATGGGGATATCCCTCATCGAAACCCCGTCTCTTTTCATTCCCTTTTATGTGTTGGTTTGTACCCATGACCTTATTCACCATGTGAAAGTCATTGTTGATATTATCACATCAGTTCATTCCATTGCTTTTAGTTACTAGCATGCTTCTCTCACTACATTTAATATGGAAAATGTGTTCTTATAAACTCAATGAATGTGTTTCAAAAGTAGTCAAATCTCATTAACACAATTGGATTTTGTTCTGTAAGGCGGTCAAGGTTCGAAACTCATGGTAATTGGGAGGAGACAACCAAAAAAATCTAGTTATGTTAAGGGTTGGTGTGTTATGAGCCGGGTGCGATCCTCGTGTGATTTTGACAGCTTAGATGCTCCTGGTGTGTGGTTTCTTAGACCACAGGTTAGTCCCACATGTAATGAACATGCTAGAAAACAAAAAAAAGAATGTGTTTCAAAAGTAAATCCTCAAGGACTCTAAAACACTACTATATCTAGTTAGTTTATGAATATATCCTTCAAAGAATATAGCAATGGATACTACAACATATAATGTATAGATGTGTGTTAATCGTTATAAATCAAATTGGTTTAGAGATGAAGGTCTCTCAAAATTAATGTCTCCCCATGACCAAGCAAATGAGACTACATATATGCATCAAAAAGAAAGTTTGAGTTCCAGAGACTTTCTTTGAGGTTGTAGAGGGTGTTGTTTTCTTGTAAAGGAAAGCAATAGTGTTAGGCAAGAAATAACATACTCGAACTAGCACTCATAATAATAATAATAGGGCCCCCAACCAGAGAACAACTTGGTGCAACACCTCCCAGAGAATTCCATTGAGTCCTTTGAACAACTCTATGACTAGTTCCTATCCATCTTCTCCTTGTGGGAGGGCCGATGTGTCTTTCCGGTTGATTCATTGGAAACTATAAGGGTCCTCTCACAGACTCCCACTTGGGATATTTACTGAATTATGACCTGCCGACAAGCAAGAAAATTATAAATGATAAAATAATAAAATGAAAAAATGAAAGCATCTACCAATTGAAAAACCAAGAGACCTTGGTGTTATATATGGCCCATCCAAAACTTGTGTTTCAATTACATCATCATTTAATTATCATTGCCTCAACGTTAATGTGGTTGGTTGAGGCTAGAGCTAATCCAATATACATCATTCATTCATTTTATGGGTTGAATATGTAGGATGGGTTGAATATGTAGGATAGAGATAAAGTTCAAAATTTAGCATTAACATATGAGAGGTTCTAATATTTCCGAAAATAACAATGCTTGTGAAATAATTGTATTTTAGGGTGCTATACTCCAAGATGTCTCTCAATCCATATGTTACTTAACATAAAGCAGTGGACAAAGGAGAAACCCTGAACCTTTCCAAAATCATATTTAAAATAATTTGATATAAATCACTTAGTTAATAAATCCTTTTGAAAAAAAAGAGTTCTAACAACATTCTAGATTTAATAATAGAAGATCACCTACGTGATATTATACAATATGAAGTTTCATTTAACTAGATTGTATGCATTATCAAAGTCAAATTCAATTAATAATATAAATAATAAAGAGGATCCACATGTTACATAAATGTTTTCCAATACATCACTCTTTAAACAAACCTAATTAAATGCTTTCACTTAATAATCTACTAGAATATCTTGATAAATATGGATGTTAAGGTTTCTGCCAAAATTTTAGAATACATATTAAGGTAAATTTTAGAATACATATTAAGGTTATTGAACTAGCTAGATTAGGTATCAAGTTGATCCATTAAATTTAACATAACCATATTATTAAGATTTTTGAGATACAATTTAAATAATGTTCCAAATTTTTAAGATACATTTTGGATAATGTTCCAAAATTAAATTGTAGCATTTTTCATTGCGGGAATCACCCTCCATAAAACATCCATCATTTGTGAATATGATTAAGCACATTTTTATTTTAAGGAGATTTGAAGGGACATCAAACAAGGATGCATCCCAACAAGCCACCCACTTTACAAGGGACCTTTTCCCAACACTAACACATGAAAACAATCATATGTTTAATCAAACAAATTAATTATATATCAAAATAAATTAATTAATAAAACGTCAAAACTAGCTTGGTAAAGATTTCTAATTCCACCAATATCTAAAACTTAATGACATTTTAATATTTGATTTTTCAAAATTAAATTTATGTTTATATATATTTAAGATTAAGCACATTTTTATTTTAAGGAGATTTGAAGGGACATCAAACAAGGATGCATCCCAACAAGCCACCCACTTTACAAGGGACCTTTTCCCAACACTAACACATGAAAACAATCATATGTTTAATCAAACAAATTAATTATATATCAAAATAAATTAATTAATAAAACGTCAAAACTAGCTTGGTAAAGATTTCTAATTCCACCAATATCTAAAACTTAATGACATTTTAATATTTGATTTTTCAAAATTAAATTTATGTTTATATATATTTAAGGACCTTGTAATTCTTTTTATAAGAGCATTGTCATCCTTGAGCAAGTTCAAATAATATTAATTGCATCATATATATTTCTTCAAATTTTACTTGTAAATTGGGTTTAGTTTGTGTAGTTGGGAGGAATTATCGTATTCAATTCCCAAATATTACATTTTAAATTCATAACCGGATACCAAATACCGAACTATTAGAGAGTACACTTCAACTGGAAAGCATGGTTATTGACATTTTCTTGCTCTGCAGTTTAATCAGAGTTTGCAGCTGAATAAAATTGCTGAAAGTTGAATGGTAACTGAATCAAGGAGAAGAACTCAGTTGGAGGGGAAACTTCTGCTTCCGTTCGTTCATGCACTACCGTAATACTAAAGTTGTCTGCCAAGTTCAGATCAGTCTGTCTACAAGCCAAACCATTCGATCAAGAAATTTATTTGCCATTACAATCCTGCATATAACTACTATTAGCCACTTGGAAGAATTTCAAATGGATAGCGTTTTTGTTGAATCGGGAACAACTTCCGTTGTGTCTTGTGTTTTGTCCAGTAACAATTTGATCCGAAGGACGGCCAATCCTCATCCTAATATCTGGGTTTATGATTTTGTGCATTTAAACCGCCTTACGCTCATGTGAGTAAATTCTTCTTTTCATTTCAATTCATTGCACAATTTTTATGTTAAAGTTTCATGACCATAATTTTGCTTTTCATTTCTTATCAAACGAATTATACATATATTCTAACGCTGATGGCTTTGCGTTAATTGAACAAGATCCTAGTTACAGAGAACATGCGAAGACACTTATTAGCGAGATTAAGGTGATGCTTGGTGCTGCGATTGGAGGTGGATAATTCATGATGACTCCATCTGCCTATGACACAACATGGGTAGGGTGAGTAGTTGTAGAGAAAAGTGGAAGTTAACATAGCTTTTAGAAGAAATAGCTTACAAAGAGACTAGTTTCTGGCTGATGGCCACTTCTTACTGTTTGTCAAGTTGCTGGACATTGGAAAGTTACAAAACCTGATTCTCAATCTAAGAAAGCTAACCCCCCTTGATCTGATCAAACCTATTCAATTTTCTCAGATCTTGACACTATTGTGTACCTTGCAATTCTTATTATAATGGCACTGTACCTGGTAATACAGAGTCACTTTCAATCAAATTTTAACCTAATGAAACTTTCTTGGACGGGATTAAGCATATCTCTGAGGATCACCCACTTCATCAGAGGTCGAGATGTGTGTGAAATCCGAGAGGGAGGTGATCCCAAATTAATAGAGGTAAGTGTATCTGAACGATTATGCAGTTGTATGAGATAGGGTTTCCACGGGTGCAAATTTCCTTGCTAGCGTTCTTGACGTCGCCCGGTGTGACCAGCCCTTAGCTCCATGAAGGATATAGACATAGAAGACGATGGGGAAGATTGACCCTCTGACATCATGCTACAAGATTCCCAGAACGAATCGCCAGATGGCAGGCATGCAATCTTAAAGAAATCTAGAGATAACGTTGGGTCTTTATGGGCCTCGTGAGGAGAAAAGTAGGAGAGGAATGATGGTAAAAACACCTGTCTTTTTCGAAGAGGTAACTCATTTGTTTGTTAGTGGAAAAGGATCTTCTCAATGCCCGGATGCTGGTTAAGAAAATTTCTCTTGGATAAAAGTGCTTGGAGCATTAGATCTAGTGAGATAGTTTAGAATAAGAATAAATTCATAACTCAATGCCCAGATGTTGGTTAAGAAAATTTCTTTAGCATAAAAGTTCTTGGAGTATTAAAATTTCTTGGAACATTAGATCCAATGAGCTAGTTTAGAATAAATTAATGCACACTTATTGTATAGGGCTTTAACATCATTTATTTAATTTTTATTGTGAAAATTATTTTAAAACATATAAACCAATGAACAATGGCCCTAAAGTTGCAATGTTTGCAAGGATCTTTAAAGTACACTCCAAATTACTTTGAGAATGTTCTGATTTACTCATCTAATCTAGCTTATTTATCGACTTCATGATGTCGATCGAGACTCGTAGGATTATAATTGTACAATAGACTGATGATACAAAGGCTCTGGTTTCTTTGGTTTTTGTAAGTGTTAATCACATAGAACGGTGTGCCCTCGCGAACGAAATAAATCTGCCCAGTTTCCAGTTCTTCAATCAATTTCCTGTTCTATACCCAAATACCCACTCAATTTGCCTTTCCCTGTATATCAACAAATCGATAGAATCATGTTAAAGCTAGAGTATTAATATACAATGTTATAAAACTACATTGCTGGAACCTTTTTATTATTCCAGACTTTCATAGGAATACATGTACCAACGTGCATCCATGTATTGAGGAAGCATGATAGAGTTGGGGTCCATTTCGATGAAACTAACTTCGTAGTTGTGCAGCTAAGGTGCACATTTTGAATTCTCCCTGAAGGAAGGAACAACTATGATCCAACCTGCTTCTGCATCTATATTTTCCCACTGCCTCTCCTTTTTTAAGATGAATTTCTTTTCACCCATCTCTTCCTCTTCATAATTATATGATGGCTCATAGATACGATACCCAGAATAACATCTAACCATTCCAAGGAAAACTTACAGAAAGCCGTGTTCTCCTTCATCAATAGAGTCAGAGGGAAAGAGATACAGTACAATCCGACAGGAGTCGTCAAAACAGTGAGAAATGTGGTAGTCTTTACACCTAGTCTATTGAATGTATAATGCACATTCAAAGGTTTGTAAGAAAAGCATGACAGAAGAAAGACATGGTCATACAACTCTGAATTACATCCAAAGGTTCAATATTATCATGAAGACATTTGTCGATGAAAATAGAGACCTCATCATGCATTGACGGTACGCACAATCGAACATGAACCACTCAATGATGATAAGGGTCCGTGGTTTGTATCGCTAATATATTTTATTCATATGATTGCTTGATCGATTCATGGTATTCTCATGTTTTCTCTGGTTCTGAAACCTGCAAAAAAACCTACCCAAATTCTAGAAATGGTTAGAAAATGATATTATAACACGTTAATAATAAACTGAAACAAATTATTAGAGTTGTCCTTTCCCTTTGGAGTCTAAACCATTCGGTTGCAAAAAATTTCCTCGCTCCACAATAATAAACTGAAACAGATTATTAGAGATGTCCTTTCCCTTTGGAGTCTAAACCATTCGGTTGCAAAAAATGTCCTCGCTCGACCTCAGTAACTTCAATGCTTTGGAAACTGGTGTTATTTTCCACGCTGGAGGGAAGTGAACTCTATCATACTTTACAACTATCTATACTCATCATTCAAATACAAACTCCTTTCACTTAACGTGGGAACTACTTCCACTTAATGCAAGGGCTTGTTGCTCTGCAACTTCCCTTGTTATATGAAGATTTCAAATTCCATTGACATAAATACTATGGATGTAGATCTCAATGCCCTGGTTAGACCATTCACAACATTGAAAGGGATGATCATGAAGAATAATAGTGTAAGCTTGCAAAAACTTTGATAATCACTTAAATTTATGATATCTCCAAATATTGTTTAAAGCTTATATCAACTAAAAAATAATATATTGTTATTCCTTCAAAGATAAAATGTTAAATTTTAATGAGACTAATTAATTTATGACATGAAATGACACTATAATGGGACATTAATTATAGAAATTTTATATTTCAAGTGGAAATGGTCAATTTCAATTAAAAGAAGGAAATTGACTTCCACAAACAATTGAGATAGTGGTAGGTTTTTTTATTGGCACTTTGTTGCATACTAGTTACTCGTTATCTTTCTAACTATGTATAAAAATGATTCATAAAAACTATTTATAATAATAAAAATTATGAATATGATTGATAAGAGTTTTTTTATATAAATCTCTTTGAAGAAATATATTATCATTGTTATTTGATTATAAGCTCCTTATATGTCTATGTATTGAGTGTTTATTTATATGGCCTACTAATAAGAGAACCTAGACCACAAGGAGCCATACATCTAAATGAATTTTCTTCAAAGTGCCTACAACCTTGTATCATAGGGATTGGTGACTCTCATCTTTCTTAGATTGTAAACACAAGCAAAGAAGATTTCAAGAGGGGAATAGATGTAGGTTTGATCCATATGGATATCGTTGTCCACCCACCTTTTCCAACTGGCTCTAAACGATTTTCTGACATTTTTGGCAATTTACTATTTTTAGCAGTTTTTACTTCCGGGGCCATTTTGAGGGCCTAAATGAAGGTTTTTCAGTATCGAGCTCCCTCAATGATAGCCAAAATAATATGAACCCCACAAAATGAATCTCCTTGACAATACCTTTTTAACGGGCTATAACATGCCTAAAACAGAGATCGTATGCAAAAGTTACGACCCCAGGAAGTTGATGTACTAACTTACCCAAACGGGGCCCACATGACTTTTGACGCTTCATCTCCTAGGGTTAGGTTTTTGGATGTCTAGGGTTTTTAGAATTCCTGTTTATTGTAAAAAGGCCTTCAGAGCCTCATTGTAATCATCTTCTTGTGAATGTGCGTTGCCGTCATGTCTCTTCTCATAGATAAGCCACCACCATTCCAGCAAGCTTGTT
The DNA here is from genome assembly GCA_009831015.1 of Picea engelmannii. Taxonomy (NCBI): domain Eukaryota; kingdom Viridiplantae; phylum Streptophyta; class Pinopsida; order Pinales; family Pinaceae; genus Picea; species Picea engelmannii. The sequence goes on along the minus strand of ML778864.1, from coordinate 641,809 downwards.
TCCGCTGCATTTTATAGTTTCAACTTATTTCGTTATTGAATAGAAAACCAGTTTTACTGTATCTCTGTTATTTTTTGTTAAGCACTTGTTAATAATCTGTATTCATTTCATTCTACTCATAAAATCCAGATCAGTGGTATCAGAGCGGTCTGCTCCTTGTCGTCTTAATGCATGTCCCCAATGAGGTCGGAGTACAAAGAGTTGGGTCTCGAGCTTGTTTCTCTTGAGGACAGAAGCTCTTGCACGCCCAAGTGACCTCCCATGGCAGGAGAAAAGAAAGATGACAGGACAGGAGATCCTTTCAAATTGTTGATTGAGGAAGCCCTCACACAACAGAGGAACGAGATGATGGATAGTTTCGCGCAAAACCTTCGACGACTACCAACAGGCGACACATCTTCTTCGAATGGAGGAGACGCCCCCTTCAAGGTACAAATAAACTTTGATATTCCTATATTTGAAGGTCAGATAGACACAGATGTTGTAGACAAGTGGTTGAATCTACTAGAAGGGTATTTTTCTATTCATAAATTTTCGAATAGAGAAAAGATTACTTTTGCACTCCTCAAAGCCATTCCCCATGTCAAATATTGGTGGGAAACTTTCTGTGAGAAAAAGGAAACAGAGGAAACCTCATTAGTTTTAGTCACGACCACCTGGGAATCCTTCAGGGATGCTATTAATGAACAATACTACCCTGTCAGAAGTTATGATTACCTGTATACCAAATGGACCACACTGTGGCAAGAAAGAGACCAAGCAGTGCCTGATTTCACAAATATCTTCCATACCTTGCGAACCAAGTTGGGTATCAAAGATTCAGAGTCACATCTGGTGCTCAAGTATCATGGTGCTCTACATAGATGCATCCAGACCGAAATGGAATTTATGGACATCTCATCCTTGGGCGCGGCCTACTGATATTGACGTCAAAATTGAGCAGAGGCTCAAACAAAAGACACGACAATTTGGGCCTGGGAACCCCTCACAAAAAAAGCCAAGAAAGGGCGGCCCCAACCCACCAAACAAAGGACAGAGCAAATATGGACAGTATCAAGACAACCAGTTCAAGCCGCAAGAAAAGAAGGACACCTGAAAGACAAAGAAAGATAACGGGAAGTGGTGTGACTTCCATAAGAGCCCTTGGCATAACACTACTGACTGCCGCTCAAATTAGTCGCTGGTGGTCGAAGTGAAAGCCTCTGAATCAGATGCAGATTCTGACTCCAAGATAGAACCAGAAAGGGGAAGATGGATCATTGATGCAGAACCCAATGCCACCGTTGCTACCACCAAGCTCCAACCTGGTGAACTAGACGAGCCAGAAGAAAAAGAGCGCCTGTTCCATTCATAGATGTGGGTAAAAGGAACCCCACCGCACTTCATCATTGATAGTGGTGGCCAGAATAACCTCATCTCAATAGAGTTCGTCAAGTGGCTAGACCTACCAACAACGCTGCACCCACAACCCTACACCATTGGATGGCTCTGCAAAGGAAGCGATCTCTGTGTCAGCCAATAGTGCCCACTGTCGTACGACATCAAGCCGTTCAAAGACGAGGTATTGTGTGATGTTTCTCCTCTCGAAGTTTTTGATGTTCTTTTGGGCCAACCTTATTTATGGAAACGTCATGCTGTATATGAGTCTAGGCCTCGTAGTTTTATTATTACTTTGAACAGGAAATTGTACAGGATACTTGAGGCAGTCCCACCTAGTGCTATTTCCTTGATCTCTTCTAAGCAATGCAAGAAGGTCATCTCTCAGATGGGGAAGTTTTTCTTCTTCGTGATTCACTCTCAGAATAAGCGAAAGATCGTAGCCACATCTAGGGTCTCTACGGCCGACCTCTCCACACAGCAAAAGCAAGTAGATAAGGTCATGGAAGAATACTTAGATATCTTCTCCTCACCTACAGGGGTACCTCTGCACTGCCAGGTCAAGCACCCCATCGATCTGACCCCCGGTGCACCGCTGCCCAATGGGCCAGTCTATCATCGCTCTCTGTTAGAGAATGAGGAGATCAAATGACAAATCCAAGAACTTCTCCACAAGGGGAACATCCGCCCAATCTCATCACCTTGTGGGAGCCCAATCATGCTGGTACAGAAGAAAGATGGAACCTGGCGACTCTGTATTGATTACCGGGCTCTGAATAAAATCACTGTCAGAAATCGGTACCCGATTCCCCGAATCGATGACCTCCTTGATCAACTCACGAGGGCCAAATACTTCAGTAATATTGATCTGAAGTCTGACTACCAACAGGCCCTGATAGAACAGACAGATGTATGGAAGACCGCCTTCAAGTCAAAGGAGGGACTTTTTGAATGGTTGGTCATGCCCTTTGGTTTGAAAAATGCTCCAACCACTTTAACGAGGATGATGGACGATATCCTGTGACCATTCACCAATACTTTTGTAGTGGTGTATCTGGATGACATTCTAATTTACAGTAAGACTTGGGCCGAACACTTGCAACATATTCAACAGGTTCTGCACACCCTGTGGCAGCACAAGCTATATGCCAACCTAGAAAAATTCTCATTCGGCATGGACAGGGTCCATTACCTGGGCTACATCATTGATCAACATGGCGTACATGTGGATCCAGCAAAGATCCAAGTCATCCGTGACTGGCCAACCCCAACAACGCTCACTGAGCTTCGAAGCTTCTTGGGACTTGCTAATTTCTACTGCAGGTTCGTGTTGGGTTTCTTCCATATTGCATGGGCTGTCAGCTAAGTAAACAGGGGTGGTGGTAACTCAAAATTTGCATGGGGTTGGTCCCAGAAACAAGCGTCCGATGATTTGAAGCAACACTTGTGCTCAACCCCAGTACTTTCACTACTAGACTTGCAACATCCCTTTGAGATCGAGATAGATGCTTCAGACTATGTTGTGGGTGTTGTTCTCACTCAGCACAGCCACCGCATGGCCTATCATACTGAGACACTGTCAGATACTATCTGTAAGTACCCTAATTACGACAAAGAAATGTACTCCATTGTGCAAGCATGCCGCCAATGGAGACATTACATTCTTGGGAAGGAGACAGTCATCCACACTAATCATAAGCCACTGCAGTTCATGAAAACATAGGAAAAAATGCAGAATGGCTACCATCAAAAGTGGTCCACATACTTGTAGAAATTCCACCTCAACATCAAGTATAAAACATGAAGCACCAATCGCATCGCTGATTGTCTCAGCAGACCACCAGTCGCGACGCTCACCACGGTGCTAGACTCTTGTGGACATGAGACATCTGGATGGCCCCAACTCTATGAGACAGACCCTGACTTTGCCACCACCTACCAAATGTTGGGTGCAAATGCAGTTGTCAATAATTTCCATCTTCAGGATGGGTTGTTGTGTTGTCTAGGCCATATCTGTGTTCCATCAAGTGAGGGAGCAAAGATGATCTCTGAAGCCCACTACAGTCGGGTGGCAGGACACTTCGACATCGAAAATATAGTGGCGATGTTACAGAAACATTTTTAGTGACCGAAACTTCGACAGGAGGTCGGCAAGTATATCAAGTCCTTCACTACTTGCGTTATTGCCAAACCAACCACTAAGAAATAGGGCTTGTACACCCCTCTTCCTACTCCTGATCGGCCATGGGAATCCATCTCAATGGACTACATGTCGGGCCTCCCATCCACCAAGCGGGGAAATGACTGTGTTTTTGTGGTTGTTGATCATTTTTCTAAGATGGCAATTTTGGTTGCCTGCAAGAAGAGCATCATAGCAGAGGCCACTACCAAGCTCTTCTTTGAACAATTCTGGGTACATTTTGGAATACCACAAACCATTGTCTCAGATAGGGATAGTCGATTTCTCAGCACATTCTGGTCGAGCCTCTGGTCACTGCTGGACACCATGCTCACCAAATCCACGGCCTTCCACCCCCAAACAGATGGCCAAACCGAGGTTGTAAATCGAATGATTGTGCATATCCTTCACATGTATAATTCAAAGAACCCTCGCACATGGGATGAGAGCCTTCCCTATGTCTAGCATAGTTACAATCGAGCCTTGCATAGCTCAACCGGCCACAACCCCTTTCAAGTGGGGTTGGGATTCCAACCATTGGGTCCCATAGATGTTTCACTTCCCCTTGCGTTCACCTCGACTGACTCATCTCCTGCTCCAACTAAAGCTGAAAAAGCCACCCGGTTCATTGAGCAGATCCAGCACATCTACCATTAGGTTCAGGATATCCTACAGTAGTCCAATGACAAGTACACACAACGCCATGATCAACATCAAGTGCCGCATAAGTTTCAAGTGGGCGACAAAGTTTGGTTGCACTTGCAGAAAGAATGCCTTACAGGACCCCATCGGAAGCTTCGGCCACTCCATTATGGATCGTACACTATCACCAAGGCCATGGGGGATAATGCTTTTGAGCTCAACATTCCTCCTTTCCTTGGTCTACACCCAGTGTTCAATGTGGATCTCCTTCGCCCTTATTTCCCACCATTATTGGACACCTCAGAAGTAGCAGAATAGCTGAAACCAAGAGAGATCAATCCCGACTGCATACAACAGGCATCCAATGATCAGATTTTGGACAGACAGATCAAGGTCACTCGACAACAAAGGATCCAACTTTATCGATTTGTCAAAGCAGGGCAGCTCCTGCACCAAGGCAAGTGGCTCACCAGGGGCCAAATTCAACAGAAATTTCCTCATCTAATGGGGGACCTCAACGCAATGGAGACCATTGCTTCCTAAGGAGGGAGGATTGATCCATATGGATATCAGTGTCCACCCACCTTTTCCAACTGGCTCAAAATAGTTTTCTGACATTTTTGGCAATTTACTACTTTTAGCAGTTTTTACTTTCGGGGCCATTTTGAGGGTCTAAATGAAGGTTTTTCGGTATTGAGCTCCTCAATGATAGCCAAAGTCATCATTGATCCCCCAAAATGAATCTCCTTTATGATACCTTTCTAACGGGCTATCACACGCCTAAAACAAAGATCGTATGCAAAAGTTACGACCCCGGGAAGTTGATGTACTAACTTACCTAAACGAGGCCCACATGACTTTTGGTGCTTCATCTCCTAGGGTTAGGTTTTTGGATGTCTAGGGCTTCTGGAATTCCTGTTTATTGTAAAAAGGCCTTCAAAGCCTCATTGTAATCATCTTCTTGTGAATGCATGCTATCGTCACATCTCTTCTCAGAGATAAGCCGCACCATTCCAGCAAGCTTGTTTCCGCTGCATTTTACAGTTTCAACTTATTTCGTTATTGAATAGAAAACAAGTTTTACTGTATCTCTGTTATTTTGTGTTAAGAAATTGTTAATAATATGTATTCATTTCTTTCTACTCATAAAATCCAGACCAGTGGTATCAGAGCGGTCTGCTCCTTGTCGTCTTAATGCATGTCCCCAACGAGGTCGGAGTACAAAGAGTTGGGTCTCGAGCTTGTTTCTCTTGAGGACAGAAGCTCTCGCATGCCCAAGCAACCTCCCATGGCAGGAGAAAAGAAATATGACGACACAGGAGATCCTTTCAAATTGTTGATTGAGGAATCTCTCATGCAACAGAGGAACGAGATGATGGATAGTTTCGTGCAAATCCTTCAGTAACTACCATTAGTTGACACATCTTCTTCGAACGGAGGCACCACCCCCTTCAAGGTACAAATAAACTTTGATATTCCTATATTTGAAGGTCAGATAGACGTAGATGCTATAGACAAGTGGTTGAATCTACTAGAAGGGTATTTTTCTGTTCATAAATTTTCGAATAGAGAAAAGATTACTTTTGCACTCCTCAAAGCCGTTCCCCATGTCAAAGATTGGTGGGAAACTTTCTGTGAGAAAAAGGAAACAGAGGAAACCTCATTAGTTTCAGTCACGGCCACCTGGGAATCCTTCAGGNATGCTATTAAGGAACAATACTACCCTGTCGGAATTTATGACGACCTGTATACCAAATGGACCACACTGTGGCAAGAAAGAGACCAAGCAGTGCCAGATTTCACAAATATCTTCCATACCTTGCGCACCAAGTTGGGTATCAAAGATTCGAAGTGACATCTTATGCTCAAGTATTGTGGTGCTCTGCATAGATACATCCAGACCAAAATGGAATTTCTGGACATCTCATCCTTAGGCGTGGCCTACCGATATGCCATCAAAATCAAGCAGAAGCTCAAACAAAAGACGCGGCAATTTGGTCCTGGGAACCCTGCACAACAAAAGCCAGGAAAGGGTGGCCCCAACCCATCGAACAAAGGATAGAGAAAAGATGGATAGTATCAAGACAACTAGTACAAGCCGCAAGCAAAGAAGGACAGCGGAAAGACAAATAAAGATACCGGGAAGTGGTGCAACTTCCATAAGAGCCCTTGGCATAAAACTACTGACTGCCGCTCAAAGCAGCTGCTGGTGGTCGAAGTGAAAGCCTCTGAATAAGATGTAGATTCTGACTCTGAGATAGAACTATAAAGGGGAAGACGAATCATTGACACAGAAACCAGTTCCACCATTGCTACCACCAAGCTCCAGCTTGGTGAACTAGACAAGCCAGAAGAAGGAGAGTGCCATTTCCATTCACAGATGTGGGTAAAAGTTACCCTGCTACACTTCATTGTTGATAGCGGTAGCCAGAAGAACCTCATCTCAGTAGAGGTTGTCAAGCGGTTGGACCTACCAACAACACTGCACCCACAACCCTACACCATTGGATGGCTTAGCCAAGGAAGCGATCTCCGCGTCAGCCAACAGTGTCGACTATCGTACGACATCAAGCCTTTCAAAGACAAGGTATTGTGTGATGTTTCTCCTCTCGAAGTTTGTGATGTTCTTTTGGGACAACCTTATTTATGGAAACATCATGCTGTATATGAGTCTAGGCCTCGTAGTGTTATTATTACTTTGAATAGGAAATTGCACAGGATACTTGAGGCAGTCCCACCTAGTGCTATTTCCTTGATCTCTGATAAGCAATGCAGGAAGGTCATCTCTCAGACGGGGAAGTTTGTCTTCTTTGTGATTCACTCTCAGACTAAGAAAAAGATCATAGCCACATCCAGGGTCTATACGGCCGACCTCTCCACACAGTAGAAGCAAGTAGACAAGGTCATGGAAGAATACTCGGATATCTTCTCCTCACCTACAAGGGTACCTCTGCACTGCCAGGTCAAGCACCCCATTGATCTGACCACTGGTGCACCGCTACCCAATGGGCCAGTCTACCATCACTCTTTGTTAGAGAATGAGGAGATCAAGTGACAGATCCAAGAACTTCTCCACAAGGGGCACATCCGCCCCAGCTCATCACCTTGTGAGAGCCCAATCGTGCTGGTATAGAAGAAAGATGGAACCTGGTGACTCTGTATTGATTACCGGGCTCTGAATAAAATCACTGTCAGAAACCGGTACCCAATTCCCCAAATCAATGACCTCCTTGATCAAATCATGGGAGCCAAATAATTCAGTAAGATTGATCTGAAGTCTGGCTACAACCAGGTCCCGATAGAACAGACAGATGTATGGAAGACCACCCTCAAGTCAAAGGAAGGATTTTTTGAATGGTTGGTCATGCCTTTGGTTTGACAAATGCTCCAACAACTTTCACGAGGATGATGGACGATATCCTGTGACCATTCACCAATACTTTTGTAGTGGTGTATCTGGATGACATTCTAATTTACAGCAAGACTTGGGCCGAACACTTGCAGCATATTCAGTAGGTTCTGCACACCCTGCGGCAGCACAAGCTATACGCCAACCTGGAAAAATGCTCCTTCGGCATGGACAGGGTCCATTACTTGGGCTACATCATTTATCAGCATGGCATACATGTGGATCCAACCAAGATCCAAGTCATCTGTGACTGGCCAACCCCAAAAACACTCATTGAGATTGGGAGCTTTTTGGGACTTGCTAATTTCTACCACAGGTTCGTGTTGGGTTTGTCCCATATTGCATGGGCCCTCAACCAAATAAACAGGGGTGGTGGTAAGGCAAAATTTGCATGGGGACGTTCCCAACAACAAGCGTTGAATTATTTGATGTAGCGCTTATACTCATCCCCAATACTTTCACTACTAGACCTGCAACATCCCTTTGAGATCGAGATAGTTGCTTCAGACTATGTTGTGGGTGTCGTTTTCACTCAGCACATCCACCCCATGGCCTATCATAGTGAGACACTGTCATATACTATCCGTAATAACCCTAATTACCACAAAGAAATGTACTCCATTGTGCAAGCATGCCGCCAATGGAGACATTACATTCTTTGTAAGGAGACAATCATCCACATTGATCATAAGCCACTGCAATTCATACAAACACAGGAAAAATCGCAGAATGACCGCCATCAAAATTGGTCCACATACTTGTAGAAATTCCATCTCAACATCAAGTATAAAACAGGAAGCACCAATCATGGTGCTCACCATGGTGCTAGACTCTTGTGGCCATGAGACATCTGGATGGCCCCAACTCTATGAGACAGACCCTGACTTTGACACCACCTACCAAATGTTGGGTGCAAATGCAGTTGTCGATAATTTCCATCTTCAAGATGGGTTTTTGTGTCCTCTGGGCCATATCTATGTTCCATCAAGTGAGCGAGTGAAGCTGATATGGGAATCCCACTACAGTCGGGTGGCAGGACACTTCGACGTTGAAAAGAAAGTGGCGATGCTACAGAAACATTTCTACTGGCTGAAACTTCGACAGGGGGTTAGCAAGTATATTAGGTTCTGCACTGCCTGTGCTATTGCCAAACTGACCACTAAGAAATAGGGTCTGTACATGCCTCTTCCTACTCCTAACAGGCCATAGGAATCCATCTCAATGGACTACATGTCGGGCCTCCCATCCACCAAGCGAGGAAATGATTGTGTTTTTGTGGTTGTTGATCGCTTTTCTAAGATGGCGATTCTGGTTGCCTGCAAGAAGAGCATCACAACAGAGGCCACTGCCAAGCTCTTCTTTGAATGAGTCTGGGTACATTTTGGACTCCCACAAACCATTGTCTCAGATTTGGATAGTCGATTTCTCAGCACATTCTAGTTGAGTCTCTGGTCACTACTGGACACCAAGCTCACCAAATCCACGGCCTTCCACCCCCAGATAGATGGCCAAATCGAGGTTGTAAATTGAATGATTGTGCATATCCTTCACATGTATAATTCAAATAACCCTCACACATGGGATGAGAGCCTTACCTATGTCCAACATAGCTACAACCGAGCCTTGCATAGCTCAACCGACCGTAGCCCCTTTCAAGTGGGGTTGGGATTCCAACCATTGGGTCCCATATATGTTGCACTTCCCCTTGCGTTCACCTCGACTGACTCATCTCCTGCTCCAACTGAAGCTGACAAAGCCACTTAGTTCATTAAGCGGATCTAGCACATCCACCAACAGGTTCAGGATATCCTACAGAAGTCCAATGACAAGTACAAACAATGCCATGATCAACATCGAGTGCCTCATAAGTTTCAAGTGGGCGACAAAGTTGGGTTGCACTTGTAAAAAGAGCGCCTTACAGGACCCCATCGGAAGCTTCACCCACTCTATTATGGACTTTACACTATCACCAAGGACATGGGGGATAATTCTTTTGAGCTCAACATTCCTCCTTTCCTTCGCCTGCACTCAGTGTTCAACGTGGATCTCCTTCGCCCTTATTTCCCACCATTATTGGACACCTCAGAAGTAGCAGAATAGCTGACACCAACAGAGCTCAACCTCGACTACATACAATAGGCAGCCAATGATCAAATTGTGGATAGACAGATCAAGGGAACTCGAAAAAAAAGGATCCAGCTTTATCGAGTCATCAAAGCAAGGCAGCTCTTGCACCAAGGCAAGTGGCTCACCCGGGGCCAAATTCAACAGAAATTTCCTCATATAATGGGGGACCTCAACGCAATGGAGACCATTGCTTCCTAAGGAGGGAGTATTGATCTAGATGGATATCAGTGTCCACCCACCTTTTCCAACTGGCTCAAAACAGTTTTCTAACATTTTTGGCAATTTAATATTTTTAGCAGTTTTTACTTCCGGGGCCATTTTGAAGGCCTAAATGAAGGTTTTTCGATATTGGGATGCTTAGTTATAGCCAAAGGAATCATTGAGCCCCCAAAATGAATCTCCTTGGTGATACCTTTATAACAGGCTATCACACGCCTAAAATAAAGATCATATGCAAAAGTTATGACCTCGGGAAGTTGATGTACTAACTTACCCAAACGGGGCCCACGTGACTTTTGGCGCTTCATCTCCTAGGATTAGGTTTTTGGATGTATAGGGTTTTTGGAATTCCTGTTTATTGTAAAAATGCCTTCAGAGCCTCATTGTAATCATCTTCTTGCGAATGTGCACTACCGTCACATCTCTTCTCAGAGATAAGCCGCCACCATTCCAGCAAGCTTGTTTCCGCTGCATTTTACAGTTTCAACTTATTTCGTTATTGAATAGAAAACCAGTTTTATTGTATCTCTGTTATTTTGTGTTAAGCACCTATTAATAATCTGTATTCATTTCATTCTACTCATAAAATCTGGATCAGTGGTATTAGAGCGGTCTTCTCCTTGTCGTCTTAATGCATGTCCCCAAAGAGGTCGGAGTACAAAGAGTTGGGTCTCGATCTTGTTTCTCTTGAGGATAGAAGATCGCGCACGCCCAAGTGACCTCCCATGGCAGGAGAAAAGAAATATGATGGGACAGGAGATCCTTTCAAACTATTGATTAAGGAAGCCCTCACGCAACAGAGGAACGAGATGATGGATAGTTTCGCGCAAATCCTTCAGCGACTACCAACAGGCGACTCATCTTCTTTGAACGGAAGCGCCACCCCCTTCAAGGTACAAATAAACTTTGATATTCCTATATTTGAAGGTCATATAGACACAGATGCTGTAGACCAATGGTTGAATCTACTAGAACAATATTTTGCTATTCATAAATTTTTGAATAGAGAAAATATTACTTTTGTGCTCCTCAAAGCCATTCCCCATGTGAAAGATTGGTGGGAAACTTTATGTGAGCAAAAGGAAATAGAGGAAACCTCATTAGTTTCAGTCATGACCACCTGGGAAACCTTCAGGGATGCTATTAAGGAACAATACTACCTTTTTAGAAGTTATGATGACCTGTATACCAAATGGACCACACTGCAGCAAGAAAGAGACCAAGCAGTGCCAGATTTCACAAATATCTTCCATACCTTACGCACCAAGTTGGGTATCAAATATTTGGAGCGACATCTGGTGCTCAAGTATCATGGTGCTCTGCATAGATTCATCCAGACTGAAATGGAATTTCTGGACATCTCATCCTTGGGTGCGACTTACCGATATGCCGTCAAAATTGAGTAGAAGCTCAAACAAAAGACACGGCAATTTGGGCCTGGGAACCCCCCACAACAAAATCCATGAAAGGACGCCCCAACCCATTGAGAAAAGGATAGAGCAAAGATGGATAGTATCAAGACAACCAGTACAAGCCACAAGCAAAGAAGGACACCGGAAAGACAAAGAAAGATATTGGGAAGTGGTGCGACTTCCATAAGAGCCCTTGGCATAACACTGCTGACTGCCGCTCAAAGAAGTCGTTGGTGGCCGAAGTGAAAGCCTATGAAACAGATGCAGATTCTGACTCCGAGACAGAACCAGAAAGGGGAAGAGGGATCATTGACACAGAACCCAGTGCCACCATTGCTACCACCAAGCTCCAGCATAGTGAACCAGACGAGCCAGAAGAAGGAGAGCGCCTCTTCCACTCATAGATGTGGGTAAAAGGCACCCCGTTGCACTTCATCATTGATAGCAGTAGCCAGAAGAACCTCATCTTAGTAGAGGTCATCAAGTGGTTGTACCTACCAACAACGCCGCACCCACAACCCTACATCATTGGATGGCTCCGCCAAGGAAGCGATCTCCGCGTTAGCCAACAGTGTCGACTGTTGTACGACATCAAGCCCTTCAAAGACGAGGTATTGTGTGATGTTTCTCCTCTCGAAGTTTGTGATGTTCTTTTGGGCTAACCTTATTTATGGAAACATCATGTTGTATATGAGTCTAGGCCTTGTAGTGTTATTATTACTTTGAACAAGAAATTGTATAGGATACTCGAGGTAGTCCCACCTAGTGCTATTTCCTTGATCTATGCTAAGAAATGCAGGAAGGTCATCTCTCAGACAGGGAAGTTTGTCTTCTTCATGATTCATTCTCAGAATAAGTGAAAGATCACAACCACATCTAGAGTCTCTGTGGCCGACCTCTCCACATAGCAAAAGCAAGTAGATAAGGTCATGGAAGAATACTCAGATATCTTCTCCTCACCTATAGGGGTACCTCTACACCGCCAAGTCAAGCACCCCATCGATCTGACCCCCGATGTACCACTGCCCAATGGGCCAGTCTATCATTGCTCTTTGTTAGAGAATGAGGAGATCAAGTCACAGATCCAAGAACTGCTCCACAAGGGGCACATCCGCCCCAGCTCATCACCTTGCGGGAGCCCAATTGTGTTGGTACAGAAGAAAGATGGAACTTGGCAACTATGTATTGATTACCGGGCTCTGAATAAAATCATTGTTAGAAACCGGTACCCGATTCCCTGAATCGATGACCTCCTTGATCAACTCACGGGAGCCAAATACTTCAGTAAGATTGATCTGAAGTCTGGCTACCACCAGGTCCCGATAGAATAGACAGATGTATGGAAAACCACCTTCAAGTCAAAGGAAGGAATTTTTGAATGGTTGGTCATGCCCTTTGGTTTGACAAATTCTCCAACCACTTTCACAAGGATGATGGACAATATCCTATGACCATTCACCAATACTTTTGTAGTGGTGTATCTGGATGACATTCTAATTTACAGCAAGACTTGGGCTGAACACTTGCAGCATATTCAACAGGTTCTGCACACCTTGCGACAACACAAGCTATATGCAAACCTAGAAAAATGCTCCTTCGGCATGGACAAGGTCCATTACCTAGGCTACATCATTGATCAACATGGAGTACATGTGGATCCAGCCAAGATCCAAGTCATCCGTGACTGGCCAACCCCAACAGCACTCACTGAGCTTCGGAGCTCCTTGGGACTTGCTAATTTCTACCGCAAGTTTGTGTTGGGTTTCTCCCATATTGCATGGTCCCTCAGCCAAATAAACAAGGGTTGTGGTAAGGAAAAATTTGTGTGGGGACGGTCCAAACAACAAGTGTTTGATGATTTGAAGCAGCGCTTGTGCTCATCCCCAATACTTTCACTACCAGACCTCCAACATCCCTTTGAGATCGAGATAGATGCTTCAGACTATGTTGTGGGTGTCATTCTCACTTAGCACAACCACCCCATGGCCTATCATAGTGAGACACTGTCAGATACTATCCGTAAGTACCCTAATTACGAGAAAGAAATGTACTCCATTGTGCAAGCATGCTGCCATTGGAGACATTACATTCTTGGGAAGGAGACAGTCATCCACACTGATCATAAGCCACTGCAGTTCATGCAAGCACAGGAAAAATTGCAGAATGAACGCCATCAAAAGTGGTCCACATACCTGCAGAAATTCCACCTCAACATCAAGTATAAAATAGGAAGCACCAATCACGTCGCTGATTGCCTCAACAGACCGCCAGTCGTGACGCTCACCATGGTGATAGAATCTTGTGGCCATGAGACATCTGGATGGCCCCAACTCTATGAGACAGACCCTGACTTCACCACCACCTACCAAATGTTGGGTGCAAATGCAATTGTCAATAATTTCCATCTTCAGGATGGGTTTTTGTGTCGTCTGGGCCATATCCGTGTTCCATCAAGTGAGTGAGTGAAGATGATATGGGAAGCCCACTACAGTTGGGTGGTAGGACACTTTGGCATTGAAAAGACAGTGGCGATGCTACAAAAACATTTCTACTAGCCGAAACTTCGACAGGAGGTCGACAAGTATATCAAGTCCTGCACTGCCTGTGCTATTGCCAAACTGACCACTAAGAAACAGGGCCTGTACACCCCTCTTCCTACTCTTGATAGGCCATGAGAATCCATCTCAATGGACTACATGTCGAGCCTCCCATCCACCAAGTGGGGAAATGACTGTGTTTTTATGGTTGTTGATCGCTTTTCTAAGATGGCGATTCTGGTTGCCTGTAAGAAGAGCATAACAGCAGAGGCCACTACCAAGCTCCTCTTTGAATGAGTCTAGGTACATTTTGGAATCCCACAAACCATTGTCTCAGATCGGGTTAGTCGATTTCTCAGCACATTCTGGTCGAGCCTCTGGTCACTGCTGGACACCAAGCTCACCAAATCCACAGCCTTCCACCCCTAGACAGATGGCCAAAATGAGGTTGTAAATCGAATGATTGTGCATATCCTTCGCATTTATAATTCAAATAACCCTCGCACATGGGATGAGAGCCTTCCCTATGTCCAACATAGCTACAATCGAGGCTTTCATAGCTCAACCTGCCATAGCCCCTTTCAAGTGGGGTTGGGATTCCAACCATTGGGTCCTATAGATGTTGCACTTCCCCTTACGTTCACCTCGACTGACTCATCTCCTACTCCAACTAAATCTGAGAAAGCCACCCAGTTCATTGAGCGGATCCAGCACATCCGCCAACAGGTTCATGATATCCTACAGAAGTCCAATGACAAGTACAAACAATGCCATGATCAACATTGAGTGCCACATAAGTTTCAAGTGGGCGACAAAGTTTGGTTGCACTTGCAGAAAGAGTGCCTTACAGGACCCCATCAGAAGCTTCACCCACTCCATTATGGATCGTACACTATCACCAAGGTCATGGGGGATAATTCTTTTGAGCTCAACATTCCTCTTTTCCTTGGCCTTCACCCAGTGTTCAACGTGGATCTCCTTCGCCCTTATTTCCCACAATTATTGGACACCTCAGAAGTAGCAGAACAACTAACACAAATAGAGCTCAACCCTGACTACATACAATAGGCATCCAATGATTAGATTGTGGACAGACAGATCAAGGGCACTCGACAACAAAGGATCCAGCTTTATCGAGTCGTCAAAGCAGGGCAGCTCCTGCACCAAGGCAAGTGGCTCACCCGGGGCCAAATTCAATAGAAATTTCCTCATCTAATGGGGGACCTCAATGCAATGGAGACCATTTCTTACTAAGGATGGAGGATTGATCCATATGGATATCGATGGCCACCCACCTTTTCCAGCTGTCTCAAAATAGTTTTCTGACATTTTTGGCAATTTACTATTTTTAGCAGTCTTTACTTTCGGGGCCATTTTGAGGGCCTAAATGAATGTTTTTCATTATCGATATCCTCAATTATATTCAAAGGAATCATTGAGCCCAAAAAATGAATCTCCTCGACGATACCTTTCTAACATGCTATCACACGCCTAAAACGGAGATCGTATGCAAAAGTTACGACCCCGGGAAGTTGATGTACTAACTTACCCAAACGGGGCCCACTTGACTTTTGGCGCTTCATCTTCTAGGATTAGTTTTTGGATGTCTAGGGTTTTTGGAATTCCTGTTTAGTTTAAAAAGGCCTTCAGAGCCTCATTTTAATCATCTTCTTTTGAATGCATGCTGCTGTCACATCTCTTCTGATAGATAAGCCGCCACCATTCCAACAAGCTTGTTTCAGCTGCATTTTATAGTTTCAACTTATTTCGTTATTGAATAGAAAACCAGTTTTACTATATCTCTATTATTTTTTGTTAAGCACCTGTTAATAATCTGTATTCATTTCATTTTTCTCGTAAAATCTGGATCAGTGGTATCAGAGCGGTCTGCTCCTTATCGTCTTAATGCATGTCCCCAACGAGGTCGGAGTACAAAGAGTTGGGTCTCGAGCTTGTTTCTCTCGAGGATAGAAGCTATCGCATGCCCAAGCAACCTCCCATGGTAGGAGAAAAGAAAGATGATGGGACAGGAGATCCTTTCAAAATGTTGATTGAGGAATCCCTCACGGAACAGAGGAACGAGATGATAGATAGTTTCGCGCATATCCTTCAGCGACTACCAATAGGCGACACATCTTCTTCGAACGAAGGCACCACCCCCTTCAAGGTACAAATAAACTTTGATATTCCTTTATTTGAAGGTCAGATAGACGTAGATGTTGTATACAAGTGGTTGAATCTACTAGAAAGGTATTTTTTTGTTCATAAATTTTTGAATAGAGAAAATATTACTTTTGCGCTCCTCAAAGCCGTTCCCCATGTCAAAGATTGGTGGGAAACTTTATTTGAGCAAAAGGAAACAAAGGAAACCTCATTAGTTTCAGTCATGACCACCTAGGAATCCTTCATGGATGCTATTAAGGAACAATACTACCATGTCGGAAGTTATGACGACCTGTATACCAAATGGACCACTTTGCGGCAAGAAAGAGACCAAGCAGTGCCAGATTTCACAAATATCTTCCATACCTTGCACACCAAGTTGGGTATCAAAGATTCAGAGTGACAGCTGGTGCTCAAGTATCGTGGTGCTCTGCATAGATACATCCAGATTGAAATGGAATTTCTGGACATCTCATCCTTGGGTGAGACCTACCGATATGCTGTCAAAATAAAGCAGAAGCTCAAACAAAAGATGCGCCAATTTGGGCATGGGAACCCCTCACAACAAAAGCCAGGAAAGGGTGGCCCCAATCCACAAAACAAAGGACAGAGAAAAGATGGAGAGTATCAAGAAAACCAGTACAAGCCACAAGCAAAGAAGGACACCGAAAAGACAAAGAAAGATACCGGGAAGTGGTGTGACTTCCATAAGAGCCATTGGCATAACACTGCTAACTGCTGCTCAAAGAAATCACTAGTGGCCAAAGTGAAAGCCTCTAAATCAGATGCAGATTCTGACTCCGAGACAGAACCAGAAAGGGCAATACGGATCATTGACACGGAACCCAGTGCCACCGTTTCTACCACCAAGCTCCAGCTTGGTGAACCAGACGAGCCAAAAGAAGGAGAGTGCCTCTTCCATTCACAGATGTGGGTAAAAGGCACCCCGTTGCACTTCATCATTGATAGCAGTAGACAAAAGAACCCCATCTCAGCAGAGGTCATCAAGCGGCTAGACCTACCAATAACGTCGCACCCACAACCCTACACCATTGGATGGCTCCGCCAAGGAAGCGATCTCCACATCAACCAACAGTGCCAACTGTCGTACGACATGAAGCCCTTCAAAGACGAGGTATTGTGTGATGTTGCTCCTCTCAAAGTTTGTGATGTTCTTTTGGGCCAACCTTATTTATGGAAACGTCATGCTGTATATGAGTCCAGGCCTCATAGTGTTATTATTACTTTGAACAGGAAAATGTACAGGATACCTGAGGCAGTTCGAGCTAGTGCTATTTCCTTGATCTCTGCTAAGCAATGCAGTAAGGTCATCTCTTAGACGAGGAAGTTTGTCTTCTTCGTTATTCACTCTCAGAATAAGCAAAAGATTGCAGCCACATCCAGGGTCTCTGCGGTCGACCTCTCCACACAGCAGAAGCAGGTAGATAAGGTCATGGAAGAATACTCAGATATCTTCTCCTCACCTACAGGGGTACCTCTGCACTGCCAGGTCAAGCACCCCATCGATCGGAACCCCGGTGCATCGCTGCCCAATGGGCCAATCTATCATTGCTCTTTGTTAGAGAATGAGGAGATCAAGCGACAGATCCAAGAACTGTTCCAAAAGGGGCACATCCGCCCCAACTCATCACCTTGCGGGAGCCCAATCATGCTGGTACAGAAGAAAGATGGAACCTAGCGACTCTATATTGATTTCCAGGCTCTGAATAAAATCACTGTTAGAAACCAGTACCCGATTCCCTGAATCGATGACCTCCTTGATCAACTCACGAGGGCCAAATACTTCAGTAAGATTGATCTGAAGTCTGGCTACCACCAGGTCCCGATAGAACAGACAGATGTATGGAATACTACCTTCAAGTCAAAGGAAGGACTTTTTGAATGGTTGGTCATGCCCTTTGGTTTGACAAATTCTCTAGCTACTTTCACGAGGATGATGGACGATATCCTGTGACCATTCACCAATACTTTTGTAGCGGTGTATTTGGATGACATTCTAATTTACAGCAAGACTTGGGCCGAACACTTGCAGCATATTCAGTAGGTTCTGCACACCCTGTGGCAGCACAAGCTATACGCTAACCTGGAAAAATGATCCTTCGGCATGGACAGGGTCCATTACCTGGGATACACCATTGATCAACATGGCATAGATATTGATCTAGCCAAGATCCAAGTCATCTGTGACTGGCCAACCCCAACAACACTCACTGAGCTTCAGAGCTCCTTGGGACTTGCTAATTTCTACCGCAGGTTCGTGTTGGGTTTCTCCCATATTGCATGGGCCCTCAGCCAAATAAACAGGGGTGGTGGTAAGGAAAAATTTGCGTGGGGATGTTCCCAACAACAAGTGTTCGATGATTTGAAGCAACACTTGTGCTCATCCCCAGTACTTTCACTACCAGACCTGCAACATCACTTTGAGATCAAGATAGATGCTTTAGACTATGTTGTGGGTGTCGTTCTTAGTCAATACAGCCACCCCATGGCCTATCATAGTGAGACACTGTCAGATACTATCTGTAAGTACCCTAATTATGACAAAGAAATGTACTCCATTGTGCAAGCATGCTGCCAATGGAGACATTACATCCTTGGTAAGGAGACATACATCCACACTGATCATAAGCCACTGCAGTTCATGCAAACATAGGAAAAATTGCAGAATGACCGCCATCAAAAGTGGTCCACACACTTGCAGAAATTCCACCTCAACATCAAGTGTAAAACAGGAAGCACCAATCATGTCGCTGATTGCCTTTGCAGACCGCCAGTCACGACGCTCACGATGGTTCTAGACTCTTTTGGCCATGAGATATCTGGATGGCCCCAACTCTATGAGACAGACCCTAACTTTTCCACCACCTACCAAATGTTGGGTACAAATGCAGTTGTCGATAATTTCCATCTTTAGGATGGGTTTTTGTGTTGTCTGGGCCATATCTGTGTTCCATCAAGTGAGCGAGTGAAGCTAATCTGGGAAGCCCACTACAGTCATGTGGCAGGACATTTCGTCATCGAAAATATAGTGGCGATGCTACAGAAACATTTCTACTGGCCGAAACTTCGACATAAGGTCGGCAAGTATATCAGGTCCTGCACTGCCTATGTTATTGCCAAACTAACCACTAAGAAACAAGGCCTGTACACCCCTCTTCCTACTCTTGACAGGCCATGGGAATCCATCTCAATGGACTACATGTCGAGCCTCCCATCCACCAAGTGGGGAAATGACTGTGTTTTTGTGGTTGTTGATCGCTTTTCTAAGATGGCGATTATGGTTACCTGCAAGAAGAGCATCACAACAGAGGCCACTGTCAAGCCCTTCTTTGAACGAGTCTGGCTACATTTTGGAATCCCACAAACCATTGTCTTAGATCAGGATATTCGATTTCTCAGCACATTCTGGTCAAGCCTCTGGTCATTGCTGGACACCAAGCTCACCAAATCCATGGCCTTCCACTCCTAGACAGATGGCCAAACCGAGGTTGTAAATTGAATGATTGTGCATATCCTTTGCATGTATAATTCAAAGAACCCTCGCACATGGAATGAGAGCCTACCCTATGTTCATCATAACTACAACTAAGTCTTGCATAGATCAACCAGCCACAACCCCTTTCAAGTAGGGTTGGGATTCCAACCATTGGGTCCCATAGATGTTGCACTTCCCCTTGTGGTCACCTTGACTGACTCATCTCCTGCTCCAACTGAAGCTAACAAAGCCACCCGATTCATTGAGTGGATCCATCACATCCACCAACAGGTTCAGGATATCCTATAGAAGTCCAATGACAAGTACAAACAATGCCATGATCAACATTGAGTGCCGCATAAGTTTCAAGTGGGCGACAAAGTTTGGTTGCACTTGCAGAAAGAACGCCTTACAGGACCCCATCAGAAGCTTTGCCCACTCCGTTATGGATCGTACACTATCACCAAGGTCATGGGGGATACTGCTTTTGAGCTCAACATTCCTCCTTTCCTTGGCCTGCACCTAGTGTTCAATGTGGATCTCCTTTGCCCTTATTTCCCACGATTATTGGACACCTCAGAAGTAGCAGAACAATTGACACCAACAAAGCTCAACCCCGACTGCATACAATGGGCATCCAATGATCATATTGTGGACATACAGATCAAGGGCACTCAACAACAAAGGATCCAGCTTTATCGAGTCGTCAAAGCAGGGCAGCTCCTGCACCAAGGCAAGTGGCTCACCCGGGGCCAAATTCAACAGAAATTTCCTCATCTAATGGGGGAACTCAATGCAATGGATACCATTTCTTCCTAAGGAGGAAGGATTGATCCAAATGGATATCGGTGGCCACCCACCTTTTCCAACTGGCTCAAAACAGTTTTCTGACATTTTTGGCAATTTACTATTCTTAGCAATTTTTACTTCCGGGGCCATTTTGAAGGCCTAAATGAAGGTTTTTCGGTATCAATCTCCTCAATGATATCCAAAAGCATCATTGAGCCCCCAAAATGAATCTCTTCTATGATACCATTCTAACGGGCTATCACACACCTAAAACGGAGATCGTATGCAAAAGTTACGACCCCGGGAAGTTGATGTACTAACTTACCCAAACGGGGCCCACGTGACTTTTGGCGCTTCATCTCCTAGGGTTAGTTTTTTGGATGTCTAGGGTTTTTGGCATTCCTGTTTATTGTAAAAAGGCCTGGAGAGCCTCATTTTAATCATCTTGTTGTGAATGCGTCCTGTCGTCACATCTCTTCTCAGAGATAAGCTGCCACCATTCTTGCAAGCTTGTTTCTGCTGCATTTTACAGTTTCATCTTATTTCGTTATTGAATAGAAAAATAGTTTTACTGTATCTCTATTATTTTGTGTTAAGAACTTGTTAATAATCTGTATTCATTTCGTTCTTCTCATAAAATCCGGATCATGGTTGGAATTTCTCTATATATTAAATTGAGATGTAATGGAAGGACCTTTGTAAATCAAATTGAATTGTAATGGAAGGAGTTTTGTAAATTAAATTGAATTGTAATGAAAAGACCTCAAGAAAGATTAAAAAGCCCAATAAACTTAAACTTCTATTACATCGTAAGGCTATGATCTTTTAATATTTCAACTTCCCTCTAAGACAATAAGGAATGGTCAAAGAGTAGTTCCTATTGTGGAACACTCATGTTTAAGACAATAAGGAATGGTCAAAGAGTAGTTCCTATTTTGGAACACTTATGTTTCACTGTAGTTAAATCCTATAAGCGAGATATTACTCCTATTATCCTTTTCAAATACATGATTGCAACTCATTCAAAGGATGGAAAATGGAGCAACAAGAATTCCAACGAAAATGGGGGTAGATTTAGAGTAGGTGCAAGGAGAATTATGAAAAGGTGTATTACTCATAATATAGAGTGGGTATGAAGGTAACTAATTATCAAGGTCCAAGATCATGGCCAACGTTTGGAAAAACATAATCCATACTAACAGTATGACAATATGACCACATCTAGAGAACCAAACATTATATGCTCAAAATGGAAGGATGGTATAGACATTAGACTTTCTAGAGTTGAGAACCAGATTCTAAGTAACTTGGTAGCTGAAGAGGATAACACTTTACAAAAAATCCTCAAATTATAAATGAAATAGTGGAATTCAATCCAAAAAGCTAATAAGTAATGGAACAATGCTAAATTATCAAATATCAAAGGAATCCCCTATAAACTTGATGTAGCACAATAAAGTAAATCAACTATTAAATGGTCATTGTCCTCATTAACAAGCTTGGGTAATGATTCCATTACCAATTCAATTTATCACATATAAGAGGGATATGGAAGTTAATGCACAAGAGTACATGCTGGAAAAAGGAGGATTATGGGTACTTTAATATCCCGTGCAAATACATTAGGACAAGAAGATAATCAACCTCCAACACATGCAATTGAACCAAATATATAATTGATGGATATGAGAGGCTTAAAAATTATTCTTCTCAAAGGAATCATGGCAACAATTGGGGATGTGATCAAGGGGCAAGCACCACCACAGGATGAAGAAGGAGAGGGATTATAAGAATTCCTCCCACTCAAACCCTGAACCTCAAAATGAACTTCAACAAGGGAAACAGAGAGATGACAATATTTGCATGATGTGGGCCAGACAATATACATTGTACAATCCATTATAGGGTATGTAATAACTTCTATCTTATACACAATTGGAGCTTCTTTTTATTTTTTTAATTACAGTATGATCCTTCCTTTGGGAATCCTATTTTTTTTTCTTCTAGTATCCTACACATTGTAGGAGTTCCTTTGTATTTGGTTGTCCATGTATGCTCTTTCTTCTATTCTAATATGCTTCTTCTATTATGCATAGGAAAATAAAAGGCCCTTGCAACCTCACCCCTTTCAACTTTGTGCCCCCCTTTCAAACTCAACATGCATATGTGTTACCATGTACTCTATTAAAATACAATATGACTAAGAAATCCAAGAGTGAGTAGGTATCTTACAATTCCTCAAATGAACTTGACACTCACCATTATAAAGCATGTGAGGAAGTTGAGTCAATCCTCAAAATTGGCAAAAGGATGAGAAATTCCTATTAAATCAATTTATTAAATGATGTTAAACTCTCTACAAACTATTAGCATTTTAAGACTAAGGCAAAGAATGGTATCACTCAATTCAAGTAATACAAGTAACCCATATTTTATGATGATTCAATATTTTGCAAAGGAAGTTGGAAAGGAGGTGGCCCAAATGGAACTATTAGGGAGAATGGAAATGGTAAGGAAATAATGCAAAAATTGATACCACACCCCCCCCCCCCCCCCCGCCAACTCCTTCCTCTTCGAATATGATTTTTATGGCAAAATATTGGATATTTCTATGTATATTTGAAAACCACAATAGTTTAATGGGCCATTAGAATATTCATCATTGGTAACATCAAAAAATAGGAAAAAAATCTCCAACTCCATGGAGACAAAACATATACCATGTTAAATTAGCTTGAGAAATTCATATACATCAACAAAGGTGAGAATTAGGAACAAAATATAAACAACCTTAGTAATGGAAGATAAATACTTGTGATAATGATGCACTACATCATCAATCAATTATAATCAATGAAAATAGCCTTGTCATAGATGAAATGTCAGAAATGGATAAAACACAATTATCGTAGACATAATCTCATTCTACAAATGTTCAACAATCCAAGCATTTCCAACAATCATAGTGAAACATGACTAACACATGGATCATACCTCTTTATAAGGATATAGATTTCACTATATGAGCATGCTATTCCAAGGAATGAAAGAAATAAAGCCATGAATTTTAAGATTGGATGAGTTAAGGAGAAACAACCATGAAACACATTTGGAGATTCAACAAATTCTATTTTCTTTGACAACCATTGGTAATCTCCCATTTCCCAAAGACATAAGAGGATCCCCACCAATGCCCACTAAAGAAACAACTAGCTCAAACCACAGGGAAGATAATCTATATCAACAGCCTAATTCAATATGATTTCAAACCTAGCAAGGACATTTTGTCTTTATAAGTCTATAGAAAATAAAGGAGAATCCTCAACAATCCTTACAACCCAAGTATACACTTTATGAAAATCAATGGAATAAAAAGAGTCTTGTATCCACAAAATGGAAAAAGAAGGGAGACATATCACTAAGGAGAAGGATTCCCATAACAATGAAAATATGAAGCCACAACTATATGTTTCTTACAGTCAATGTACTACTATTGATTTTTATTTTTTTTAGTATGAAGTTTAAAAACAAATATTATGTATCTAGTAGAAGCATTGAGAATTTTGCAAGTATTTTTTTGTATACTTGTGTTATATAGGTATGTAAATGAAAAAATATTCATGAGATTTTCCCCATCCATCTAGGAACCTAGATCACAATTGAAAATCCAAACAATGATTAAAAAAAACAAAAGTTCTATTGTTTACTATGGCCAAGTGAAAATCATTGAATATTAGAATAGCCGGTTTTTTCCCTTTTGCAAGGGACATAATTGAAAGACTCAATAAGATGCTAGCAATAATTGTTCCATATATTTGACACACATCATCTTATTTATTTGATAAATAATCTCTTTCTTATTGAAACAATGTTGTCAATAAAATATGAGGTGAATAATCCATTCAACTTGGGAAACAAATTCTAGATTTAGATTAGATCTATGCATCCATATTTCACTGAAGAACACTACTTTTAGAAAATATATAGATACTCGTAAATTTGGGGAATAATAGTACATGTTGGCTTTATGTACCCTTGGAAGGAGGATGATTCTTGACCCAAAAATCTGCTATGGGCTCAACATGGTGTTTTATACTTTCATTCCTCCACA
This sequence comes from Picea engelmannii, assembly GCA_009831015.1. Classification (NCBI taxonomy): domain Eukaryota; kingdom Viridiplantae; phylum Streptophyta; class Pinopsida; order Pinales; family Pinaceae; genus Picea; species Picea engelmannii. Next base: position 617,348 of record ML778864.1, on the reverse strand, counting down.
AACATCCCATTGTGCTATGGTTCCAGTCAAAGAAAGTGGCGGGGGTCATAGTTACTATGGACTATTCCCTTGAAAGAGTATCAGTTGGCTACTTTCATAGGGTTATGAACCCCCCCACATCATAATTCCTCATGTCAATACTGTTTGGTTCAGGTTTCATGAGCTAAGAACGCAGTCTACGAAAAGTTTTAACATCAGCCCCTTTCGCTTGTCACTAGGTGAGTCCCTTGGGGAGGAGTGTTATCAGACTAATTGGTAGGTGAAGACACTAACAGATCTCCCTAAATCCACTTGGATCTAGAAAAAAATAGGATAGGACACGACACTTTCCCTAAGTTGTAATCATTGAATCTGCTAATAGGGAGGAATAAGTGACATAACTTTATATCGCTTCCTTAGGTCTCTGTTTCTCCTGCTTCGCTCTGGTGCTCTCGTAAGGTCAAGTCCAAGACAACACAAACCAACCAAAGTGAATATAGTAAAATGTATTCAACGTCAACTTATGCATATGATCAAGGAATTACACAATAAAGTAAGAGTGACTTTATGGGAAAGGGACATGCCGCTGTATCATATTAATTGAAAGTAGAAGATACAACCTGATCTCCTTGATGTCAAAAGCTTCCTTTCAGTGACTCTTGGTTCCAAAACACACAGTTGTTCTTGAACTTGCATGAAGAAGATCCAATTCCTCTTGATAGACCAAGTAGAGCCTTCAAGCTTCTGTCAAAGCAGGGTTCTTCACACAATTCTTTAACCAATTCTTCATTCAATATTGCTTAACCTTTTCCATGAGAAACCTTTCAATATATAGGAGAAGGAGAGATGGCTACATGGATGAGGATGATCCCATCAAATATGAGAAGTCAGTAAAATAACAACCATATGAATTCCAACTCATTTTCTAGAAGATTCCCTTCTAGAACCCTCGAGACCTCTTCTCTTTTCGAAGCTTAAAAACAGGTTCGCACCTTGTGTATGGAGAAAACTACGAGAAGTGCGCACCCTAAGTGAAGGTGGCCTATGAGAATAAGGGATTCTCTCACCCTAGGCCATATGCAGCCTGTGAACTCACTTTGAAAATATGTTTTTCGAAGGAGACAAGATCCACTTTTCTCAGGCAAAAAGTCCTTGTTGGGAGCCTGAATACACCATTTTTAATCCATCACCAAGATGAACAAAATCATGTGTAACAGAATGCCCTCCAAAGTATGAGGCCAGAATCAGTGAAAATCGAAATACTTTGTAAACTACGTGTGTGTGTCGGAAGCCAGGAGTGCACCTAATCGAAAACCTGCAAACAACCAAGCATCTGCAGAATATAGTACCAGTTTTGAGGTAGGCATTCCCACTCTCAAATCATAGACAGACGACATCATGAACATAGGTCATGGCCACCAATCATACACTGTGGATCCATGCCGTCCAAATATCGCATAGCCACCAAGAATAAACTGTGGATCTATGCAAGAAGATTCAAATTAAGATGACATAGCCATGCGACATACAAAGTGGATCTATGTGTCAGCAAATTATAAATATTCCATCGTAGCCTGGATCAAAGAGATGAGACCCAGGGTATTCAATCCCATCACCTGAAAGAATGAATCTAACCATGTGATTACATGTGTTGGAGTCGGACATGGTAGAAACCACTTGATTACTGGTCAATGATGATACCATTAACAAGTGCAAGGGAAATCACCATTAATGCCAATGACTCCCAAGGTACACTAGTACAATCCACCAAATGTGAATAAATGAGTTGAGGTCGAACATTCAAAGGAATCTCCTGATCAGGAGTCGATGATGAAAACCGAATGTCAAAAGCGAGAGAACTTGCCATTTAGGCATGCAAGTTCCAAGGTACCAAACAATTTCTAGGTCTTGTTTCTAGATAATGAGCTGGAGTCGATGGAACAAAACTTGTCACAGGAGGGCCTTGATGTATCCCCCATCCATGACACGAAATGAGTAAAAGATTTTGAAGTTGAAATAGAGTACGATACAGGTTAAATTGGACATAGGGAAGGCCGACTCACTAAGAATGGACAACTACAGATGGTCGACTCAATAGAGGTTTTGGATGAACTTCTCTTGAACATATGAATGACACGACCAATTATTTGGTAGCACTGACTTAGAGACCACTCAGGATGTGACCTTGTAACAAATCGAATGAGAGACAAATGGATTTCCCAAACCAGCTTTAGATAATGAATAGGGGGTGTCATGTTCAAGAGTGACACTTACTGCCAAAAAATATGAATACGAAAACACATCCCTTTCCAAAATTTCCCCCCACCATTTCTAGCGAGTACCTCTTTATTTTTACGCAAGATTGAGGAGGATAACATATGCTAGTTGATGTAAGCTCATCCTTCAGACAAGTCCCTCAGAGTATATTTAACGAACCCTAGGAAAGAGTGTCTCGGTCCCATTACGGGTCTTTTGATGTTTGTTTAACGAGTCCAAAGATAGAAAAATCGAAGGTTTTTCATGATTATAGAGTCTGGAAAAACACTTAAAAGAGAACTCTCTCAGTTCCTTTTTCGTAAAATAGTTTGACGGGACTAAAAAAGTGATAAACTATCACCCATCGAACGTTTTGTTCAGATACTTTTATGAGCGTGAACATAACAAGGTCGCTCGACAATCTTTTCGGTTTTATGGAGCGTGAAAAGAGCTTAAAGGATACTACTTTGGGTTTGTCATTTTCATATTACCATGACGAGTACAAAAAGACAAGAAAATTATACTCGGTTGCGTTCTCATGTATTTTTGAGCGTGAGAATGAACGAAGACTGAGCTAGAAGTTTTGGTAAAAACTATAAAAAACAGTCGTACATGCGACGAAAAAAGAACAAACATCCATACTCTTTCGTGTGGACTTCAAAATTGTTATATCTACAAAAAGTCACACTCATAGGGCTATTAGGCATTAGGTTTGATGAATAAAATAATATAAAAATCAACAAAAATGGTAAAAAGTAAATATAAGTGGGTAAAAGGGCTTTTACCATATTCATTGTGATTTTGCCAAGAACTTTTCCCAAAACAACCCTTTTTACCTCAAATTTCATTGCTCGATTGCAGGAAGCATAGGAAACGATTTGGCGAACCATCTCCGTCAACGAGGTAGGCTCTTAATCCCTCATCTTTTTCATGTTTTAGTTTTCATTTTCATTGGCAATTTTCAAGTTCTTGAGTTCATTTTAGGGCCAAAACTTGCGCTCAGGCATTCTCGTAGGCTAGCCATATGGGACCTACGAGAATGCATGATTCTCACAGGTGGCCCCAAAGGCACCTGCGATAATATCGCACTGTGCTAAAGGGGCACCTGTGAGAACCGTAAAATGAAATTTTGAAATGATTTTTGCTCAGCGAAAAATATGCCAAGGTTTGAAATGAGTTGCTGACTCTCTTCTTATGGTTCTTGTGCAGGCATTTGACCGTCATGATGGTTCTGGAGTGGCACGAAAGAGAGAATGAGGAAGATGATGCTATTTCCAGGAATGACCCAGGTACCATTGCTACTCTCCGAGACTGTGGGCTTCTGAAATTCTTTTGAATTCCAGGCATGAGAGCCCAAGTCAGGTTGTTGAAGTACTTGGTTCATATGTGGGACGTGGACCAGCAGTTGTTTCATGAGGGAGTCCACACCTTGAGCCTAGATATAGAGGATATCTACTTTCTAATAGGGTTATCATGGCATGGGTACCACGCTAGCTTGACCGATAGCCGAGGTGGTGGACTCCCCATGAGTGAGTATTGTTGCCAGTACTGTGTTCCAGAGGTAGAAAGAAGCAAAGGTAAGGTGGCTATTTGGGGGGTCCAGGATTTGACCTTTCGAACCATCCTATTCACCATAGCATGCATGGCTGGGAGCGCAGCTCCACACATGGCTCTCCAAAGCTACTTCCAATATGCCATCGAGTGTATAGAGCCACGAGTCTTCAACTGGGTAGATGCAGTTCTTCGTATTATGAAGAGGCAGTTGACAAAATGCAGGAGAGGTAACCTGAAGAAATTTGGGTACGGATCCCTTTTGGTGTCCTTCTTTCTCGAGAGGGTCCCTTTGCTAATATTACAGGTTGAGTGGGGTTTACCGGCCCCACAGGATCCGAGGATGCTAAGGTGGTGCAACCTCATGGCCCGACATATAGCTGGGCCTATCATCAAATACAATGATTCATTTTTTGACTAGTTGCGGCCACAAATATTGATGGTTGATGATTACGCCTACGCCGGGTTGGACTTCCAAGGGGACCCAGATTTATCCCTACCTGAGGATGCTCAGTGGGGTGACCTAGGTAAGAAGTACACATTTTTTCCTTTTTAAATGTTTTTGTAATTTTTTTCATATAAAATGTTTTTTATGTTTGTCTAAGGACTAATCAAAAATCTCCTTTTGATGTCAAAGATGTGGGGCCATATCGACCACCAGGGAATTCTCCTATTCAGCGGTGAGGAGAGGTGGCTCCAGTAGCATGATGGGATCCCGAAGACTATGAAGAAGTAGAGCAAAACTTGGAGGGTTTGACTGCTGACATTCCAGATATGACTATCGGGGAGGTCCCTTGGTGTTATCAGTGCCACACTATGGGTGTGTCAGATTCTATTGGCCGACTACTTTGTAAGGTGGCCCGGGTAGTCATGTGTTATCATGAGCATCATCCATGACGCTACTTTGCAAAAGCTATGAGCTTCAGATTTTGAAATTTTGGTCCTTGGATAGAAACTTTTTGTAAACAAACTTTTGATCGCTATGTACATATATACAGCTTCTACCGGATTATCTTGTGTTGTGTGATATTCGTGATGTGATTGGTTTATAAATGGCCCAAATGTCTATCAAAAACATAGTTAGCTAATGCATCAGTTAATGTATTTAGACATCTAGGAATATGATGATACTCAATATAATCAAAATAGCGTTCCAAGAGGTGAATTCGTAAATATACTCATAATAAAGTAGGACTTCGAATAGCATAGACATTACTTAACTATAGTACTACTAGATGTGAATCAAGTCATACAACCAAGTGATGAATATCGAGTGAGATAGCATCAATCAACAATTCGATAACGATGCTATACTCTGCAATATTGTTGGTCGCATAGCCGAGACATACACCTCGTAGAGTGATAAGTTCATTTGTAGGTGTGTAAATTGCCCAAGCAGTAGAAGCAAGGTTCTGAGTACTACGGCTAGCGCCATCAGCGAAGCCAATGTGGGGTAGAGAAGACTCCGACATCTGGAAACCAAATAACAAAAAAAGCATATTATAGTAACACACGAGAAGTATGATACAATAAAATACAAGTACTCATGCACAAATGATCTTAGGCATAGTACTTCTTTAAGTACAACCTGTTTCTGGGTTCACTCAAAGGGATACCGTCATAATATACTAATTCTTAAGATCCTTTCTCCAAAACTCATTTAACGATATAAGGACCTCACCACATAGCTTCAAATTTTCTAGCCCCTAGCACATCCTGATCTTGTTCGTAAAGGAGAACTAGATCACCTTCGGAGAAAACGTGAGGCTTGACATGTTTTTCGTATTGGGATTTGATGCATTTCTTATGGGTTTCTATGACTAGGGCGGTGCCACGACGAGTTTCATCTAATTGCATGAGATACAATAGACATTCTTCTTCAGCAGAAGTGTTCGGGAGGAGTTCGACAGCTAGTTTTAGAGAGGGTATCTCACATTCAATCGGGAGGATGGCTTCAAGACCATAGACTAACTGGAATGGTGTAAACCTGGTAGCAGACTTAACGGATGTATGGTAGGCCCACAATGCTGAGAAAAACATCATGTGACAACTTGTTTTGTGAATCCCTATCATTCATCGAAGCATGGTGATGAGGACTTTGTTAATTTCTTCGACTTGGTCATTGGCTTGTGGGTAATAGGGTGTTGAGTTTTCGTGGCGAAGACCCAACTTTTCAGTGAGTTCGGACATCATGAAGTTTCTAAAGTGACTACCGTGATTAGTGACGATAGATTGAGGAACACCAAAATGGGCTATGATGTGATTGAAAATGAATAATGTTGTGGTCTTTCTGGTATTGTCAAATGTCGACATCGCCTCGACCCATTTCGTAAAATAATCTATGGCTACAATAATGTATCCATGCCCCCCAACCGAGTGGGGGTGACATGTCATGAAATCGATACCCCATTTCACAAAAGGACCAATGGAGACCATAGGATGAAGAGGAGTAGGATGTGACCATATATTATGGTTGTAGGTCTAGTAAGCGTGGCATTTTTGGACGACAATTATACAATTGTTAAATAAAGAAGGCCAAAAATACCTTGCTCATAAGATCTTTTGGGCAGTATCATACCCGGACATATGACCACCACAAGCTCCAGAATGGCAGTCGTTTAAGGCTTTCTCGGCTTCATCAAATGTGAGGCAGCGTCGAAAAACTGAGTCAATCCCATGACGATAAAGAGTATCGCCAAGGATAATATATTGACAGGATTGGTAGCGTATTCGACGATGGTCAGTACTGGACAAATTGGGTCAGAAAGTCTGGGTTTGGAGATATATGATGATATCTCTGTACCAAAGATCACCGGAACTAATTAGGAAAATGGATTCATCAGGTAATGAATCGGTTGCTACATTTTTTGTTTCAGAGTAGGGAAAATCACATAGCAACTCGACAAAAACTAAGAATTTCTTGGAATTAGCACGTCTGAATTCTAAGTCAAACTCCTGTAGTATCACGATCCACTTGGAGTATTTTCCCCCGAGTAGTTGACGGGTGAGAATGTGCTGCATAGGGTTGCAATTAGAAATTATCGTAGTCTTGCGAGAGAGGATATAGTGCCAGAAATGTTGAACTGCTTGGATGGCTGCCAAGGCCAGTTTTTCAACATATAAATACTTGGTTTTGGTAGGCGTTAGACTTCGGCTCAAGTAATAGATGACATGTGCGTCATGAGAATCATCCTCCTGGATGAGAACCATAGCGATGGTGTAATCCGAGGCTGCGAGGTAGAGGAAATAATCACGACTGTAATTTGTGGGAAGAGGAGCGGAGTACGTGTCAGGGACAGTTTCAAAGCTTCGAAATCTTTGTTTGCAGTGGTATCCCATACAAACTCAGACCCCTTTTTTAGCAGTCACGTAAATCCAAGAGTTATCTCGGCATAGTTCGAGATGAAACGACGAAGAAAGTTTGTTTTCCCTTGCAAAATTTATAACTGGCAAAGTGTAGAAGGAGGAGGGAGATTGAGAATCGCCTCGACCTTCAAAGGATCTACCCTAATCCCTTGACGTGAAACAATAAATCCTAGAAGTCAGCCAGATTCTATGCAGAAAACACATTTGTGAGGATTCAAGCATATATGGTAAAACCGACATCGAAGGAAAATGTCTCAGAGGTGTATTGGATGATCAATATGGTGCATGGAATGAGTGGGTAAGTCATCGAGATATGGCTGCATGATGTGATTGATATCATGGAAGGCATAAGACATAGTGCGCTGAAAAGTTGTGCCAACGTTCTTTAGACCAAAAGGAATTTTCCGATAGGCAAAAGTGCCCCAAGGACAAATAAAAGCGATCTTGTGTTGGTCTTCGGGAACAATATTGATTTGATTATATCCGGAGAAACCATCCATCAGAGAGAATATTTCACTTTTGGTGCAATTGTCGACAATTAGGTCGATGAAGGGGTAGGAAAGTTGACTTTAGGACAAGCTTTGTTAATATCCCTATAATCAACGCACACGCAGATTGTGCCTTGTTTCTTGTCGATCGGGACAAGATTGGAAACCCAGTCAGTGAGAGCCATCGGGTAAATAAAGCTGGCTTTGAGAAGTTTCTTGACTTCAAGCTTGATAGCAGCCGCTTTACGTGGGTGAACTGGATGAAGGCGTTGCCGGACGGGTTTAGCATTTGGGTATGTATTAGTCTCATGTATCACAATGTCAGGGTCAATACCCAGCATTTCTTCATAGCTCTAAGTGAAGACGTCACGAAATTATTTGAAAAGTGACTTTAGGTGACGATTTCGTTAGAGGAACATGAAGCTCCGATATGCACATTTTCGACAATTCCAAGTTTTATGGATATGTCGAGGGGAATGGTGGGTGAGATATTGCTTAAGTTCCCTTCAGAAAAAACATTGTGTGTGGACTCGAGAACGATGGAAATGATTACAATGGTTGACAGGGTCGAGGTCCGTTGGTAGCTCTCGATGGTGCGTTGTTCCAAGAAGAGGATGGAATGATGATGTCCATCGTCCCAGGGGGTGTCTTCCATAACAGACATAATCATCTCGTTCATGGGAAAAATGACGCGAAAAGGATATAGAGATAAATCACCAAGAGACAGGGTAGAAGGGGTTTTCGATTGAATGGTCGGATAGGCAGACTCAACCAGACTCAAAGGCATTTCGTCGCCGTAACAAAGATGATCGTCGGGGTCGGGTACCATCCATGGGTCGTGAGACGCAGGGGTTCTTTGAATCAAGGTGGAGATCATGTTGATTGAAGCAACAGATGGGTGTGGAACTTCGGGTGGTGGAATGGGGAAGGTACCCATTAACGAGGAGTATTTGAGAAGACCCACACCGGCATTCTCGTATCCGGGGGGGGTTGGCAATAAACGGTACGTTGCCAGCACGCGTATCCGAGTTAAAGAAGGGTAATTGGTCGATGGGAATTACCTTTCCTTGATGTGGGAAATGTACAACACAAAAAAGAGTTGACACAACTACACGCATGGACTCAATCCAGCTACGGCCAAGTAGAAGGTTGTAATCGAGAGGAGCGTCAAAGACTTCCACTTCAGCTTGGACCGTTTTTCCTTCTAACGTGATTGGAAATGAAGGGAGTACACTGTAAGGCTTAAAATCAGAGCCATTAAAGGCTTTGAGTGTGTTATGGGATTCGGTCAAAGAGGGAGGGCCGATGGATTTCTATCAGGTAATAGACATGACACATGTTGAGGCACCCTCGTCGATAACAGTTCTACAAATGTTTTTTTCGAAGATAATCACTTGTATTTGGAATGCGAGTTGAGGGGGTAACCTTGGAATGTGATCTTCCAAGTCAAAAATTATTAAATTTGTACTCGTAGGGTCGATTCCACCGATAGCTTTCAACAGTTCCTTCTATTGTATGGGACAACTTTGAAAGACTTTGAGGGCCGACATCGCAGATGGTGCTTGGGCCAGATCTTCAACAATACTGTAGTTCTAGGCAGCATGGGCATGAGAATTGAAAGTCGATTTCTAAATGACGCCCTTTGGAGGAGGGTGAAGGACTATGTCGAGGCTTGGTCATTCGAGATGAAGAGGACCGTTGGTAGGTGGAGTTGTAGGAGATGGTTGGACCAACGAAGGAGGTGTAGCATCAACCATCTCTATGGAGGAAGAATAATATTTGGCTCGAGTGGTAAGTGTGATGTCACTTTGCTTTGAATCACTTGTACACATTAAGACATAAGATGTAGTGGAGGGGGATGGTTGGTCGTGAATGACCAATTGGGCTTGTTGTTGAGAAGGGAAGGGTTGTGACAAGACGGTCGGAGTGGGTAGTTTTGTGGTCCCTTGAAGGAACTTAGTAACCTTGGCTCATCGTGGACAATCCTTAGTGTAGTGATCATCACCACAGATAAGACAAGGGTATCGGGGTTTGCGCCTATCCCTATCGTCAACAGGTGGTGTTTTGGTTCTCTCTGCTTACGAAGTATTTTTGTCCTCCTTATTCTTACCCTTTCCTCTTATTGATTTGTTTTTGCCAGCGGGGTTAGATTGGACAACATTTACCTCAGAAGTCTTGCTGGTGGGAGGGGTAGGAGACAGAGCATTTTGAACATTAGAAGAAATGGGTTTGGGTTTGTTGCTAAAGGTGGAATGTGGTTGGGCATGGAAAGTTCCAATCACACTGTCGGCTGCATGAGAAGTAGCAGGAGTAGTTGAAGTGGCGGAAGTAGAAGGACGAGGTACATTAGGGAGTAAGTCGTAAAGAGTACCCGTTTGTGAGTATAAAAGGTCAAGGTATTGAGCAAGACTAATGGCCTATTCTTCTGTGACAACTCCACCCATGGTGATGTCATGACCGATGTCGTTCACAAATGATTTCATGAACCAATCTTCCAACAACTGATCGGGAGGTTCGAGTTTGATGAGACGTCGTCTTCGTCGCCACTCATGAATGTGATCGGAGATGTGAGTGGCTTTCGTTTGTTTGAAAGAACTCAAAATCGTGGTCCCTATCTTATAGTGGATTGGTAATTGGTGGTGGGTGAGGAAATCCATAGTGAGGGTGTTGAAGTCAGTGAAGAAACCTCATGGTAATTCTATATACCACTTTGCGGCAGAACCTGTGAGAGTTATTTGAAAAAGGCGTAAACGAATAGAGTCATCCATCAAGGAGTTGGATGAGCACCAAAGGTGGAAAGTCATGAAGTGATTTTTCGGGTCCTCTCCCACTTTGCCATCGAATTTAGGGATGTCAGACAGTAGTTTGGACGGTATAGAGGGCCATTGGGGAGAGTGACGGATCGGATCGTTTAAAATCGTCGACAGATCCGGGAGGTCCAAGGTGGCTAAGAAAGGTAACTGTCTATTCACATGCAGGTACTGGTGGCTTTGGGGAGGGAGTCCCATCGATAGACCAGTGGGACCATAAGAAGTTTGCATATAATGCGAAGATCCAGGCAGATTTGGTTATTGTTGTGGAGGCAAGTAATTCATGGGATTTTACCCTTGAACAGGGGTGTGGGGTTGAGCATTCAAGCCCCAAATAGGATTAGATGTACCGGGATATGGTTGGCCTATACCAAGAGGTATAACGGATGTAGCTAGAGGTTGTTGCCACCCAGTCGATTGAGGATTATGTTGTATCAGATGGTTCCAATACTGGGCCAAGGATGGAGGTATGTTTTTTCCATAGGGTGGGGTCGGTGGGGGTTGTCCTCCAATCGGGGGTTGTGTTCCAATTGGGATTTGGGTGCCAATTGGGATTTTCCCTGCAAGGGGGGGTTGATTCAAGCTTACTTGGTGAAATTGTCCACCAACAGGAATCTGGTAGTTTGGTGTGAATGACGGAATGGTGCCAATAGGATCAACGCCTTCGATAGAGGATGGAAAAGGTCCTCCGAAAGGGGGCAGAGGAAGTGTCAGAATGAAACTGGGAGGAGAGTTCCCAAAAGAAGTGGGACCACTAGGAGTTCTGGATGTGATTTGCATAGGAATGGGAATAGAAGCATTCAATGCATGGTATCCGGGTGGAAGAGTCGGGGTGACTCTGGGTGAAAGCGATGTGCCAATAGGGGTTTGGCTAGCCACGGTAATCCTGGTGTGAAGATTCGTAGAATCTGTGTAATGGACCATTTGTAAAGGGAGAGTCAAGATGTGGTTAGCTCGCGGAGCTTCTGTACCATGAAAATAATAAGTAGTAGTAAAAGGTACTGCGTCTATCTAAGATGTTTCAGTTAGCGCAGGTGAGATGGTGATATCAATGCCTGCTCCTGAGCCAAAGAGATCCCATATAAAAACGCCAGTAGCCCAAAAAGGATCTTGACCCTCAGGTCCTGGAAAAGGTCCAGTCGATGATCTAGAAGACAAAACAACCAAGTCTCTAGAAGAATTCACTCGCATAATACGTCTCTCGGAGTCGGGGTGAAGTCGAAAGTCCTCTTGAGAATTGGAAATTCGGAATCGTTCTAGAGAGTCAGTTGTTTCCACTTGTTGAGTGGTGATGTCTTGGACTTCACTCTGTTGAGGAGAGCCCTCCGGTGAGTTGGTAGGCAAGGGTTGAGAACCTTCCAGATTTTCTGGGGGTAAGCCCTGCATTCTACGTGAATGATGTGGAGGGTCAATTTTGAACGAATTAAAAAATTGACGAAGAGAATTCTATGGTCAACTTGGGTAAACAAACAACACGTGCTAGTAAAAAATATAGGAAGCAAAACCAAGCAATCAAGACCTTCTAATTCCGAAGTCACTAGTTGGTGATGAAATCCAACGTCGCAACGACGAGATAAGAAGGGGTTGCGATAGGGTGGAAAAGTTACGTTGATGACCTACTTAATGGACTTACACCTTCGTGAAAGCTCCCACACATAATCATGGGTATACCCTCCAAGGAGCCCGAGTATGTTTGGCCAATGTTGATTCTAGCTACCATGAAGACTTACCCCTTCACAGTCACCTTGTGTAAGATCCTAACAAGATAGGCCACTAAGGTTACCACCAACAACAATAACTCTTGGGGGGACAGTCGATAGTCCAATCCACATGCAAGGGCAGGGTATCTAGCCTAAAATCAGCTTGATAGGCTTCCACTCATCATTGTGGGTATACCTCCAAGTGACCCCCATAATACGTGCAATCTTTACATTGATATCAACAAAGCAGGGTGAGTAACTTTGTCAATATCAATGCAACCTCAGGTTTGACCCTTGTGTGAGAAGGGCTTCCCAGGACAAAATATTGCAAATGGAATTTGACACTCCTTACCACAAGATGCTATTGTGTGTTTCATGCTTTGGAGAGTGTATCTTGCTGCCTATTCCAAAGCTCTAGCCTAGCTAATGTTGGTGTAATAGAGTCCTAGAAAAGAGTTACTAGTTAACTTTTAAAATTGTGCAATATTATTAAAGGCCATTGTTACTCAAAGGAGACGAAGATGAAACCGATGTTGTGTGAGACTCTGACCCAACAATGCATAGATAGGAATGAAAGATATCAATTCTCGTTTGATGAATCCTATTTACAGGAGGGAAAGAGAATTCTTCTGGAACAATCTTGAACTACGATATACAATCTTCTTTGAAATGCAATATCAACAAGTCACGAACAATGCCAATTCTCTATTTGTTCTTATTTCAACAATTGATTTCCAATATTTTCAAAATAAAAATTGCTTTTAAAAAGAAAAATGTTTTTTACTTTTCAAAAAGAACCACACAACGGTGGTGGAACTAAGGAAAACCAATAACTAATGAAAATCAATATACAAAAAACCCAAACCAATATTTCAATGAAGACAAAAATAACAAGCAGACAAGGCTAGTCTTTTCAAATGCATGAGGGCAACAATTTTCCAAGCAATGGGAAATTGAGAAAGACAATTAATCCCAAATTTTAAACCGATCACCAGCTCCTAACCAAACAAGCACTCAGATTCCAGGATCAGAGATTATATCCTTGATAAGAAAAGGTCAAGAGATGACAGTTGAGAAAAAATGAACAAGAAGAGTCTTTGATTTCCGAAGACCGATCATTCATGAAATCTAAAGCCAAGAAACAATCAATTAGTGGCCCAAGAAGTTCTCTTCAGACACACATACAAATCTGGGTATCTGAGCATACAAAAACCTTAATCCCAAAATTTTGCAAAATGGGTTCGCAGGCAAGCAATGGTGTACAGTGTGAGAATGGAGCATTCTCGCAGGCTAGCCACAAGTAGAGTGCGAGAGGTTCACACTAGACTGCACAGTAGGGTAGGAACACCAGTAGTTCTCGCAGGCAACTGAAGGGTTCAGTGCAAGAATGACTAAAACTAGAAAAAAATTTGGAAAAAAGACAAAATTTTTGAAGGGACTTTTGGACCCAGAGAGTCTGTCAGGGTTTCCTGAAGATTCGAATATTGATAGAAATGAAAAAAGGTAAGGCAAGAGAAAATGGCCAAGGAAAAACACCTTAAACCACTAAAAAAAATGGGTTGCATCCCCAATGGAGTCGCCAATTTTGTTATCGGACTAACCGGTAGGTGTGGACACTAACAGATATCCCTAGATCCACCTAGATCTAGAACAAAACAGAACAAGACATGACTCTTTCCCTAAGTTGTAATCATTGAATATGCTAATAGGAAGGAATAAGTGACATACCTTTATATCGCTTCCTTAGGTCTCTGTTGCTCCCACTTCACTTCGGTGCTCTCGTAAGGTCAAGTCCAAGACAATACAAACCAACCAAAGTGAAGATAGAAAAATGTATTCAACGTCAAATTATGCATATGATCAAGGAATTACACAATAAAGTAAGAGTGACTTTATGGGAAAGGGACATGCCGATGTATCATATTAATTTAAAGTAGAAGATACAACATGATCGCCTTGATGTCACAAGATTCCTTTCGGTGACTCTTGGTTCCAACAAACACACTTGTTATTGAACTTGCATGAAAAAGATCCAATTCCTCTTGATAGACCAAGTAGAGCCTTCAAGCTTCTGTCAAAGCAGGGTTCTTCACACAATTCTTTCACCAATTCTTCATTCAATCTTGCTTAACCTTTTCCATGAGAAACCTTTCAATATATAGGAGAATGAGAGATGGTTACATGGATGAGGATGATCCCATCAAATCTAAGAAGTCAGTAAAATGACAACCATATGAATGCCAACTCATTTTCTAGAATATTCCCTTCTAGAACCCTCGAGACCTCTTCTCTTTTCCAAGCTTAAAAACAGGTTCGCACCCTATGTATGGAGCAAACCGTGAGAAGTTCGCACCCTAAGTGAAGGTGGCCTGCGATAATGAGGGATTCTCACACCCTAGGCCATATGCATCCTACGAACTCACTTTGAAAATATGTTTTTGGAAGGAGACAAGATCCACTTTTCTCAGGAAAAAAGTCCTTGTTGGGAGCCTGAATATGCCATTGCTAATCCATCACCAAGATGACCAAAATCATGTGTAACAATGAGGTCATTTCGTAAAGGATAAGATGAAGTCTTGTCACATTTTGGGAAAACACAATTCTTCCATATTGTAGGGATCAGAGCAATCTTTCCAATGGGATATCATGAGCTTGATTCCAAGTCCTTATGACTTCATATGGAGGGCACAAAGTTAGCGTCACCAAAACGGCCAAAACCAATAGTTGTGACTTCCTGGTCTTATTCTATTCCATTTCCTATTTCAAAAGGAATATTAAACCCATACATGGTGTAGTGAAGTGCGATACCTTTCCAATGGTATATCCCGTGCTTGATTTCGACCCTCGGTTGGTAAGAATGCGATTTCGCAAGTTCATGATCAATTTCAAACACCAGATTGGTTGTAGTGCTTCGGGGTTTAAAAATTGTTGGTAAAGAGTTTTAAATAAGAGATTCATGGATGCCACGCTGTAATATACTCAAATAAATTTTGCAACAGCTCCTCATTTTCCTCATTCCAACCTCGAATGGCCTGGTTAGAGTTGTCACAAGTTTGTCAATTATTTCGGGCAAAGGGGGGAAACCAACTCATGTAGCAGGGTTTCATGACAACTAAAACAACCATTAATGGAACCAACACACAAATATATAGCCACCTCATCAAAGTAATATTCGATACCTTTCCGAAGGTACCCCATTTTCCTCGATTGGATATCGTATGGTGATTTGGCGCCTTTCACAATATTGGGTGCCATGTGGGCCCACCAACAAGTCAGGGGTTTTAAGCGGCCACCGTTCCTGGCCTAAATTGAGGGTTGAGGTGGAATTATTTTAGATTGGTGACAACATATTCTCGACGGGATCATCGAGACCTTTCCAATGATGTGCCCTGCATCCAATTATGACTTTGTCTCATCTAGCAACCCTTTTGGGGCTAAGTCAACAGTAGCAATGTCAAAGTCAAAGTCAAAGTCAAACTTTGACTTGCATAATTTTTTAGGAATATTAAAAAATAATGAGAAAAAATTATAAAAAAAATCATAAATTTTGGAAAATCAAGGAGAGGACACGCATCCTCCCTCAAGCAATATTGGGGAAATTAGTTTTTAGAAAAATTAGAAAATAAAAAACCCCCCCTCTCCCCTCTCTCAAGTCATTTTGACATTTTTGCCAAGGGGAGAGGGAGCTCTGCAACATGATTCAATGGAAGAAGGAGGCTTCATGGCATCAAGTGGAGGTATTCATTGAACAACCATTCATAACCATGCAACAACCTTCAGACACAGAGCCAGGTAAACCCCTGTCAGTCCCAATTCAAAGGAAAAACTTGTTGGTTGTGGTGAATTTTTTTGCATGGAAGAGTGTTATTTCTTCCTTTAGAGTGATTGTCTCAGTGCTATTTCAGATTTCAAGTTGATTATTGGTTCATGTTTTCTAGTTGGTGAATTTAGTTGTTTTTATGTGTGCAAAAAATTAAAAGGGGAGGGGATTCAAACCCCTCTTGGGCACGAGGCCCAAGCCTCCAAGGCTCCTTTAGAGATTTGAATTTTTTATTTTGGCTGAAATATTACTGGTTGTGCATGGCCATTTGTAAGGCTAGGATTTGAACCCCAACCCCCTCCATTTTTCTCTACCCAGAAAGGCCCAGAAATAGCCCAGAAATCAAATAAGAGGGGAGGGGGTTTGAACCCAAAACCTCCCTCTCCTAAACTATTGGAAAAAATCCAAAAAATGTGAAAAAATTGAAAATTAGTTTTGTGGTGGTTGGCGATCCATCCACCACCACCACCACCACCACCACCACCAAGCATTGCTCAACCGCACCCTCCTCTGCATCCATCTCTGTCAACCATTTCCTCCATACCCTTCTCTCCTCCCGCCTCTCTGCATAGATCCCTCCCCTCCTCTCCAATCCTTCCCCACACCCATTCCCTCTCCCCCACCACTCTCTCCACTCCTCTAAACCCCTGTGCGCAAGCCCATCCACCTCCACCCTCCTCCAATCCTTCATGCGGCCTCCAAGACCTACATCCCTCAACACTCTCCTCCCATCTCCCTATGTGTGCAGTCACACCCCTCACACTCCCCTCTTCCCCATTCCCTCCCTCCTCCACCTGCGTGCTCCAACCCCGACCCTTGCCACCACTCCACCCTCGCACAACACTTCCACCACTGCCTCTCCTTCCACTCCTCCAAAACACTAGTTGGGGGGCTCCATTGGGTTCCAGCCTAGTCATATGGCGACCAGGGGTGCCAGGGGAAGGGGATTTAAGTTTTAAAATTATTTTAATTTAAATTTAAGATTTATTATATAGTTTAAGTTTGTTATTTAAATTTTTTAAATTTTATTTAGTTTTAATTTTTGTTTTATATATATATATATATATATATATGATATATATTATTAATACATATTTTGTATATAACATTATAGTCTTCCTTTTTGGAATGGGAATGAGCGGCTAATGCATGGCTCTGCAACCCTACTAATCTCTATGCACACACATTGATGGCTCCCTCTCTGGGAGGGGATTCGCCTCCGGATTCCCCGTCCCCTGACATGCAGGCCTTCCAAGCCCTAGTTTCATCCTATACCAAAGCTCCCAAGATTCTGGCCTCTTGTTTTGTCAAAAAGGCGGCTGAAATCCCCAAGGTCACAGTCTACTCACCCTCAACACAATCATTGGCTCTCAGGCTCGTAGATCAAGGTTTAATCGGACAATTTATAGTTCTATGGCCATCTCCAAGAGCCATGCACATTTGGTTGGAAGAAAACTGGCGCAAACGGATCAAAGGGCAACTGTCAACAACCTTTTGCGGTAAGGGATTTTTCGCCTTGTTATTTGAAAAGAAAGAAGAGAGAGATCTGATCTTTTGTAGCGGACCCTATTTCATGGGGGCCAGAGGAATGTATCTAAATAAATGGACTCTAGAATTTAGCCCAAAAAATGATATCCCCTTTGCAGTCCTGGTTTGGGTCAGGATACCCTTCCTCCCCCTGCACTGCTTGAACGATGAAACAATACAAAACATAGGAAACACCCTTGGCAAGTTCATCGATCACGCTGAGCCAAAGGAAGGACTTTAGGCCTATGCTATACTCTGTGTAGAAGTAGATCTGGAAAAGGGTCTTCTAGAAGCAATACAATTAAATCTGGATAGTTGGTCCTACATACAGCAAGTGGACTACGAACAGATCCCCTTTAAATGTAAAATCTTCCATGAATATGGCCACTTCACTAAATCCTGCCCCCAATCCAAAGATACGCAGGACCAATATCCCAAGCAGGATCAATGGCAACAACCCAATGGGAAAAATCAATAGATCCCACACTAAAATCAAAGGGAAAATCCCATATATCCAAAAGAAAATATCCTTGGATCTCCCCAAAAAGGAGAGTCAAGTCATAACCGCATGGTAGATCTCATCCATGATGATACTCCACCTGATGTCATGGAACCCCAGGAAACCAGTGGGAAAGGAATAGAAGCAGAACAAAGAGGAATCGACACACCCCTGGAAAAGAATAAAGAAGTTTTGGAGCTGAGCGAAGATCCTGCCCAATATCCACACATTCAAAACCTGAAAAACCCAGAAATGTCAGAAGAAGAGGGTTGTGAATCCTCAGACAATGAATCTAAAGTGGAATTATCCCAAACCATCAACAATAAGAAACCTGGAAGGAAATCTTATCGAAACAAAAGGGAATCAACAACGGATAGGGAAAAGGAAATAGGGATTCAAAAAATCATTGAGGAATCCTTAAACAAAGATGGAAAAGCTGGTAAGAATAAAGCATCCCAAAACAAGGGAACAAGCTCTCAGCCCTCAAGAGGGGGGGCACCCAAACACCTTGTTAAATGATGAAAATCGTCTCTTGGAATTGTAGGGGATTAGGCAGTAGCCATAAGAAAGAAGACCTCAAAGAACTGTTACAGGTAGAAAAACCTTCAGTCGTCATGCTCCAGGAGATGAAACTGGGGGAACTGGAAACCCTCAATGACCTCCAAAAAATCTAGAATAATTGTGATGGAAGCGTAGTGAGCTCTAGAGGGGCTTCAGGTGGAATTGGAATTCACTGGAAAAGGGCAAATTTTTCCCTACAAGAGCAAGCGCAGACTCAATTCTGGATCCGAGTGAACCTTCTTAACAAAACCTCAAGTATGTTCTATTCCATCATCAACATTTACATACCAAATAATTACAATGAAAAAATTGAATGCTGTCAATCTCTAATAGACCTGGCCAAAGAAAATTCCCCCCAAAACCTTATCATCACAAGAGACATTAACACAACCAGAGAGACAATGGAAAAAAGAGTAGGTTTGGTAGTTAGAGATCAATTTTGAGAATGACTGGAGGACCTCATCTCTGACCTGGACCTTTATGATGTCCCATCCAGTAAAGGGATATACACATGGAACAATAGAAGAGCAGGGCCCAGTCATATCACAACCAGACTAGATAGATTCCTAATCAACAGTGAATTGTTGGCCCTCCTTGATAAGTCGTGCTCAATGAATCTCCCCTGGGCAGGATCAGACCATCGCCCCATAAGACTAACCTTTGAAAAGCAGTAGAACTGGGGCCCAATTCTCTTCAAGTTAAATCCTTTGTGGCTGGAAAGACTAGAGATCCTTCAATCTATTGCCCAAATCTAGAACCAGTGGGTCACAGGATCCCCAAACTACATATGGGAGCAAAAACTCAAATCAGTCAAAGATATGATAAAGAGATGGGCTAAAGACAATCCATGCATCAAAGCTCAAATCAAGAAGGCCCAACTAGAGGCCCTCCAATATGAAATGGAAAGTGAAGAGATCTCACAGAGCCTCCTCACCCATGAGCAATCCTTCCACAAAAACTATATCCGGGCCCTAGCAGAAGAAGAAACGGCATGGCGGCTAAAATCTAGGAGCATCTGGCTGAAGGCAGGTGACCAAAACACCACCTTCTTCCACAACCAAGCCAAAGTCAGAAACTAGGCCAATCAAATCTCTGAGCTTAAAACTCATGAAGGGGAAACACTTCAAAACTTTGACCAAATTAAGAATCACACCTCCTCCCACTTCCAACCCCTGTATACAACCTCTAGCAAAGACGATGATCACCTCTCTGATATTTTTCTCCAGCATATCCCCTTTAAGATAACCGAGGCAGACAACCACCTCCTAGATCGACCCATAGAGGAAAAAGAAATCTGCAGAGCCCTGAACCACTTTCATGAAGACAAAGCCCCGAGTCTAGACGACTTCACTCTTCACTTCTATAAAAAGTGTTGGCCCATGATTCGAAAAGATTTCACCAGAATGCTTCATTTCACCCACAAAGCCAAAAAACTGGGTTGAGCAACGAATTCCTCCTTCCTAGCCCTCCTTCCAAAAGAACATGGGGCCTCCTCCCTCAATCGTTTCAGGCCCATTTCTCTCTGCAACATTTCTTATAAGATCCTGGCCAAAATAATTGCAAACATGCTTAGTCCCCTCCTCAACGCGTTAATCCTTCCAAACCAAGGAGGTTTTGTCGTAGGATGCCAGATCTGGGATAACTACATTCTTGTCCAAGAAGCAATCCATTCCAGCAACACTCGTGGGGAGTCTGAAATGGCAGTAAAACTTGACATGGCCAATGCTTTTGAAAGAGTGGAGCACAAATTTCTCTTCAAAGTCATGCACAAGTTTGGCTTTAGCCAAAATTTCATGAATTGGATCAACTCATCCATCAAGTCTCCCTATATAGCACCCCTCATAAATGGTTGACCAGACCCTTTCTTCAAGACGTCTAGAGGCTTAAGGTAGGGTTTCCCTCTCTCCCCTATTCTCTATGTGCTCATGGTAGAATCGCTAAACAAAAGTCTCGAATGGGAAAGTGCCTCTGTTAATATTCTTGGCTTAAAAATCGCCCAAGGAGTGAAAAGAGTAAACCACTCTCAGTTCACAGATGACACAACTATAATAAGTGGCGCTTCCAAAATTCTGGCCCGAAGAATCCTTTGAGTTCTGGATACCTTTCTCACCGTCTCGGGAGGCTCTCTAAATAAAGAAAAATCTCAAATCTATACCTAGAACATCTCGGCAGGGACCAGGGCCAGAATAACTCAAATAATGTGCTTTGCTATTACCCAAGACTGGAAATCCTTCAAATATCTAGGCCTCCCCCTCTGTCTCAAAACGCTCACCGAATAATTCTGGAACCTCCTCCTTCAAAATTTCAGGGGAAAAATGGAAAGTTGGGGAGCACGATGGATAAACCCAATGAGCAGGGTGGTGTTAATAAAGTCCATTCTTTTGGCTATCCCCATGTTTCAATTCTCCACCCTCCTTGCCCCAAAGGAAATTCTTCAAGCAATGAGCCAGCTCATCCACAAATTCTTATGGAAAGGAGGGGCCTCAAATCACAAAAATCTCTACCTGGTAAAGTGGGAAACAATCACCCAGCGTTAATCTAGGGGAGGCCTGGGCATCCAAGACCCTGAAATCACCAACTTAGCAATGGTAGCCAAACTTATGTGGAGACTAATCACAGGGGACAACGACTAGTGGAAGCAGACACTCTCAAGCAAATACAAACTAGGGAAAAGAATCAGAAGCATGGATAAACCGCACCTCAACCAGACAAGATCCCACATCTGGAAACTAATAAAGGGAGTCTCTACCTTCTTTAGAGAGCACCTCTCCAAGAAATGGAAAATCAATAAAAATATGGCAGGACAAGATCTTCGGGGTAACATTCAGCCCTAGCGATGAGAACCTCTCAGATCTAAAATGTTGGATGCTGGGATGGGGAAAGCATACTCTGTTCGATATCTCAGCTTGGAATGATAATGGTAGTTGGAGAGAATGGAACTTGGGGAATTTACCCCAACATTTAGCAGAACAAGCTCAAGGCTTGATCATGCTTCTAAAAGGGGTAGCGCCCATCCAAAAAACACGTCCAGACAACAGGGGTTGGGGGAGTAAGGGTTACTCAGTCACAATAGGATACATCCAACTCCTCGATAACACGGGTGGGCATCAATCCTCAACAAAATGGAAAAACATCTGGAACCAGGACTCCCTCCCAAAAATTAACTTCTTCAACTGGACTTTAGCACATGGCAAGATATTAACAT
The DNA here is from genome assembly GCA_009831015.1 of Picea engelmannii. Lineage (NCBI taxonomy): Eukaryota > Viridiplantae > Streptophyta > Pinopsida > Pinales > Pinaceae > Picea > Picea engelmannii. The sequence continues at coordinate 595,586 of ML778864.1, read as the reverse complement.
GGGAGAACCTCATGAAGAGAGGCTTTCTTGGGCCTTTCATCTGCCCACTCTGTAACAACAATCAAGAGGATATCAACCATCTACTATGGGACTGCCCCTTCACAAAAATTTGTTGGAACCTAGCCTATGGGGACCTAGCCCATTTTATACATTGGTCGTGTTCCCCCCATCCCATCCAAGGGAACTGGGACAAATACTACCGAGGCTCCTTCAAAGACAATCCAGTACTGAAATAAGTGTGGCAGGCACTAGCAAAATTTCTATGCTTCCAGATCTGGAAAACAAGAAATAGGAAAATTTTCCAAGGCAAGATCACCCCCCCTCAAATAGTAGGAGCTAAGTCAAAGTTGCTACTCTCTGAAACTATATGTTCTTGACCTTTGAAAATTGAAGATACAACAAACTGGAATGGCTAGGAAAAGGAATGGATGGAAAGCTTCAATCTCAAGACCGTTAATTACACTCAGACAACCCCAAGATCAAGATGGAAGCTTCACCACACACTCAACATGGAAATTTGGATCCAGAAGCAAAAAACCCATACTCTCTGCTTCGATGGAGCCTCTAAAGGAAACCCATTGGAGGCAGGCATAGGGGGGATCCTTTATGATCCCAAGGGAAAAATAGAGTGTAGATACCACTGGAATCTAGGGATGGATACCAACAACAAAGATGAGGCATACGCTCTTCTTAAGGGAGTTCAACTGGCCCATTCCAAGGGAATACGAAAGCTTGTTGTCCTCAGTGACTCTCTCACCATAATAAGACTAATGGTCAAGGGAACAAACCACAAAGATCCTAGCTTAAAACAGATCCTGAATGGAACCAAGCTGGCCTCCAAAGAAATCAAGACTACCTTCTTTCACATCCTTCGAGGCAATAATAGTGAAGCAGACAAGATGGCTAATGCAACCATTGGGACAAATCCAGGCACTCTCAGCATTGACAGAGTTTTAACCCCAACCACCCTATATTAATGAACCTCCAAGAGAGAATTTTGGACAGCAAAAGGAGTTCCCCCCCATGGGGCTTACGAATCCCTCAAGTTCACATGGATAGGAACAATGACAACTCCACCCAAGTGCGACAAAAATGAAGCATCCTCAACCTCCTCAGTCGGGTTCCACCACATTCCCATAAGGAAAGTCACGACGTGGTTGGGTGGACGCTTTCAATCATCCACGTGACAACCTGTTGTCGCACCATTTGGCATGTGCTATACACAGACTCTCTACCTTGAGTGTACAAGATGATCTCTTCTCCAAGCAGTGCAAAATCTCCTCCTCGCATGGGAAATATGGTGTACCCGGCTATTGAGACCCAAAATTGACATCCCCATTACCCTATTATACTCCTTATCTATACCTTTTCGGCCTACCTAAGCTTGGGTGAATGACAAGAATGCTACCATTAGCTAGTGATAAGGTCATAAGGTACAACATGGTTAATTCATGCATTTTGTGGTTTATTGAGCTAGGGAATTAATATTTCATGTACTAATGCTTCAATTTGTCATATATAAATCTTTGACCTCTAGATATCCAGCGTTTCTGTACCAGATCAGTTATCCGGTACCTGTGCACCAAGACTGCTGCTGTCCACATCCGGTACCAAGTGCATCCAGTACTAAAATATCATCTGTTACAATCCGGTACCAACGACCACACACTATCATGATCCGGTACCACCTTTTACGCACTTTCATGATCCGGTACCACCTTTTGCACACTGTCATGATCTGGTACCAATATGGAAGAGCATAATACACTAAGTTAAGATCCAGATCTCACCTAAGCCAATTGGTGGATGTCTATTTTCTTTAGCAAGGTTATGATAAGAATAGTTTGTTGATTGCCTCATCCTCATGCACTTCGTGTCATGAGGATGAAGCTAAAGATGTAACTGAATGATTGAATTTAACAACTAATTGATTTGCAAATCGCTTCACCTCCTTGTGTTTCACGATTAAGACTATTAAATAGTTGTGGCAAGGATGGTAGAAGGGAGACGGCGGGCATATTACCAATATGTAAAGCAACGTGTGATAGTACAGAACATATTCTGAGTGAATATTAATAGAATGTCATTTATCTCCATATTCTGATTACTATGATTGAGTATGAGTTGAGTTGTTAACAAGAGTTTGATTTTATGTTTTGAAATGTGAGTGAGAGTAATGTGTGTGTTGAAGACAAGCCTCCTGTAGACTTCAGTAGCTGACCTGTTGAAGTGGCAAGGGCCCACCACCCAACAAAGGTCAACATCTTCATAGGTTAGCATTAGCATTTGTTTTCAGTAGTATAAGCATTAAATTAGCTAAAGCTCTAACTCTATTAGATGATAGCAGTATCGTTTAGACTCAGATTTCCATTATATAATTGCTTAGAGATCTTTACTTGCTCTGTTTTGGATATGCCCTGTTTCTGTTCTCATGAATTTGATTTCCTTGAGTGATCATAGATGTTGGCATCAATATTCAAAACTATTTGGATGAGAACTAGTGAAGTTCCTTGTGAACCATAGCAGAACCAACGTATTGACTATTGAACTCCCCATACTATGCTTTGATGATTGATGCATGATTTCCTTTTAGAAGTGTGGATTGTATAGTTAGTTTTCTGGGTCAGATATCAGAGTTTATCTATCAAGCCAATTCCATATCATACTTGCATGTGCCATAATGGAATAGATAACCTCTCTGTGAAAGACAACCAAAGTGCATTTCAGTTTGCTAGTTTGTTTTGTTTCCAGTATGCATAATCTAGCTTAGTTCTTTACTTGTGACATTAGAAATTACCTTTCTTACTGGTGTCTTGTAACTCTGTTGATTACGAATCCCAGATTGATAATTAATGAGTGCATTATACTAAACATATAAGAAACACAACATTTTGGCACCATTGTCGGGGAGTTGCAAACGGTAGGAAGTGATTTTTAGTTTAGATTGTTTGCATAAATTTTAATGTTTTTAAAAAGCTTCTTGAGGGAGGAGGATAAAATGTTTAAGATGTGAGTGAAGAGCCATGTGGCCACTAGAGTGGGGTTCTCCGAAGCCAGGTTGCCTTCTTACCTTCTAGATAGAATTAGGATTTCAATTCAGTTAAAGAATCAAATTTCCATTTTATGCATAGATATAGAGATAACAAGGGTAGATTTGTAAGCTCCAAAGATTCAAAAACAAACCCCCCCACTAATCCAACTGACACTGGTGCAGGAAAAATTCCACCAACAGAAAATTCAAGGGGATCCATCGAGGCTCTAGAAGGAGAACCTAAAAAGGAAGAATCAGTATTGGGACAGGCAGAACATGAGTCCGCTGAACATTTAGGAGACATAGAAAATCCATTTTTTGAACCATCCATCAGTAGAATGGCAGAAGAAGAAGGAAATGCAGCCACAAAGACTGAAACCTTTGGGTTTCCAATCTTGGATATTTCCAAAAACATCAACATGAAGAATATCCCACTATCATCGTTACCCACTTTCAGAGGTATGTCAATTGAAGATCTAGATTTATTTTTATTTGAGTTTGACATATTATGTAGAATCTATAACTACTCAGGCGATGCCAAAAAACTTAATCTCTTTCCTGCTACAATGAAAGATTCAGCCTTAAGATGGTTCATGAGCTTAGGAGAAAATACAATCCTCTCTTGGGATCAAATGAAAGACACATTTTTATGAAAATACCAAGACTATTGTAAGGATAATGTTTAAAACGACATTTTTAAAATGCAGGAAACAGAAGATGAAAGTCCTGAAGACTACTTAGAAAGGTTCTTATACAACTATCAGAAATCAAAACTATTCACCACAAACCCAGCTATAGTAAGAACTGTATTCTTGAAATGTCTTAGGGATGATTGCATAGAATTTTTAAACTTATTGAGTTTAGGAGATGTACACCAAAAGCCTTTTTCAGAAATTGTAGATTACTATAGGAGGTACTCAAGAGGACAATCTAAAATAGGCAAAGGACCAAGAGATCCTTTTAGCAGAAATACAAAACAAAACTTAGGGTCTGTCACTAGAATTGAGTTAGGAAACTTATTGGAGAACGTTAAAACATACATCTTGAGCACAATAAGTAACTAGTTAGATACTCTGAAACTGAAAAAGAAACAAGAAGAAGAGGCTTCTTTAGCAATATTTTGTCATAGATGCTGAAGGAAGCATGGTGAGAAAGAATGCCCATTAAATGTCATAGAAATGTGTGGTCTGTGTACACTAGAACACCCCACATTTGAGTGTCCAACTTTGCTTGAACTACAAGCCATGTATAGGGGAGGAGGAATCTCACAAGAACAACCATATCCTTCCAGAAGACCTTGGAGAGCCCAACACCCCAATACATTTTATGACCCTAATACACAATATCAACAACAACAATGGGGTCCTACACCAGTGACCTATCCACAATGGACACCTCAACAAACTCAACCTTGGCAACAAGGTTGGAGGGGACCTATGTATGGAAATCCCTCTTACCCTACATATCCACAGTACCCTGCAAAAATTTCCCAATTACTACATGGATTCAATCCACCATAGATGCAAGCTTTCCCACCTCCTATACAACAACAATTTACAACCCCCTTGAACCCTAATCAACAGCAGCAAGTATCTATAAATTCCAATCAACAACCACAAAACCACGCTGCCCCCAATCCTCCGATACCAACAGCAATCCCTGCCCAGCCAGTCCCTAACCCCAATAATCGACCCACCCACCTTATGCAGAATACAAAAGTTCAAACCTTTACCACCTATGAAATTCAACTACGATCAGGGAAAGTTGTAAACCAATCAGATCCTACAGTAATAATTCAGGAAGAAAACGATAATCATTCTGAGGAAGAAAACACTCAAACCAACCCTACAGAAGAAGAGGCCTCTCCTCCTACCCCAATAATTTCTCAGTCTGTATGGGTACCCCAACAAATCAATCTCCCACCTTACCCCGAAAGACTATTAGTAAAGAAACCCGACCCACCCTTGCACAGATATATAGAAGATGAATTACGAAATGTGTGCATAAAAATACCTCTGCTGCAAGACATTAAGGATATCCCTATATATGCCAAAATCATAAGGGATATTTTCATTAAGAAACCAGGAAGGAAGAAGAAGGAACCTCCCCTTGTTCAGGTAGTGGGACAATTATCTGAATTCATTTCTGAAATGCCATACAAATATAATGACCCTAGAAATCCAGTAGTCCCTATTGAAATTAATGGCATTTCTCTACCAAACACACTCATTGATTTGGGTGCAGCTATTAATGTAATGCATTTTGACACTATGAAAAAGCTCCAAATCAATAAGTTAAGACCAACCCAAACCATGATCAGGCTGGCAGATAAGTCAGTCATTAGCCCTGCAGGAAGTCTAGATGATGTCACAGTCACCCTGGCTTCTTGGGAATATCCAATAGACTTTTTAGTCGTCTATTCTAAATCATCCTCCAAACCAGGACACCCTGTGGTTCTTGGCCGCCCTTGGCTAGCCACATCAGATGCTTTTATCAGCTGTCGATCTGGTGAGATGACTATATCCAATGGCACACATAGCCAAAAACGTGTTCTCTTCCCTCCTGCCCAACTGACACATGAAATACCGATTTGGATAGAAAAATCTTATGGAGAGGAAGATTGCATCAGACCTCTGTTAACACTTGAACAAGTAAGAGGAATACAAGAATAATCAGATGAACAAGTCTTAAGCTTATTTTTGGCTGACACAAATTGCATTGAATACCCAAGGTCTTTTGCAGAATTGTCACATATTTTTAGTTCCGAATTTCAACAAACCTGGCACCCTGATATCACTCAATTATATACTTTATCACCAGCCTCCTCAGATAAGGAAGAAACTACTGAACTTGTTGAGAATAGCCCAGGAAAACCTTTGTATATCAATTCTACTTTGGAACCAGAACAAAAGACACAAGTGATTGAAATGCTCCAAAGACAATTTGATGCCTTTGCATGGGATTATGCAGACATGAAAGACATTCACCCTTACACATGCAGACATCACATCTACACTAATGACCAAATCAGACTAGTTAGATAGCCTCAGCGAAGGATGAATCCATCCCTTAAAGATATTGTAAAAGAGGAATTGCAAAAAATCCTTCAAGCCAATCTCATATACCCCACTTGAGATAGTCAATGGGTATCTCCACTTGTCATAGTTCCCAATAAAAATGGTAAGTGGAGGATATGTGTAGACTTCCGGGAGTTGAATAAAGCCACCCATAGGGATTACTTCCGCTTACCATTTATTGATCAGGTGTTGGATACCCTATTATCCAGAAAGAAGTATTTTTCGTTCTTGGATGGGTTTAGTGGTTACAACCAGATACAAATAGCACCCAAAGACCAGGAGAAGACCACTTTCACCTGCCCTTGTGGCACATATTCTTATAGGGTGCTCCCTTTCGGACTTTGCAATGCCCCAACCACTTTTCAAAAAGTTGTCCTAGCGATTTTCTCTGACTTGACCAATGATTGTGTGGAAGTCTACATGGATGACTTTACAGTCCATGGACAAGACTTCCAACAATCATTGGCCAGTTTAGAAAAAGTCTTGATTAGGTGTAAGGAAACTAATCTTTCCTTAAGTAATGAAAAATAAAAAATGATTCTCACTGAAGGTATTGTTTTGGGACATCACATTTCCCATTCTGGCATGAGAGTTGATCCAGAAAAGATTTATATTATCACACAAATCAGAAGACATTCCTCACAAAAGGAAGTCCGCAACTTCTTAGGACATGCTGGCTACTATAGAAGATTCATTCCAAATTTCACAAGCCTAGCTACCCCTTTATTCAAATTATTATCTAAAGAAGTCGAATTTAAGTGGCATGATGAATGCCAAATATCTTTTGAAATTCTAAAACATAAATTGTCAACTACCCCTGTATTAAGAGGACCAAATTGGTCCCTTCCTTTTCATATATGTACCGATGCCTCAGACACAGCCCTTGGGGCAGTCCTTGGACAAAGAGAAAATCAAATGTCCTATGTTATTTACTTCGTCAATAAAAATCTGTCTCCAGCTGAAGTTAATTATACAGTCACAGAAAAAGAATTGCTAGTTGTAGTCCATGCTCTCAACAAATTTAGACACTATATTACAGGATATCAAGATTTTGTACACACTGATCATTCAGCCATTCGATTCTTAATGAACAAACCTGTAACAAATCCTAGAGTTACAATATGGCTCTTATTATTACAAGATTTTAATATCAACATTATTGATAGACCTATTAAATATAATCTTGTGGTTGATTTCTTATCTAGAATGATTCATCTGGGAGATAATGTACTAGTAGAAGATACCTTTCCTGATGAAAATTTATTTTCTATTTCTACATTCACTCTGTGGTATGCAGATGTCGCTGACTATCTTGTGACAGGGAAGATGCCTCAGAAATTGTCTCCTAGAGAAAAATAGAAAGTAATTCAACTAAGTGCAAATTACATGTGGCACGATGATTGCCTCTACAAAACAGGACTAGATTTGGTGATCAGGAGATGTGTAAGGGAAGGTGAAATTCATGATATTTTACAAGCCTGCCATGATGGCCCTTGTGGAGGACACTTTGCAGAAAAAATGACTGCTTACAAAGTTCTGCAATCAGGTTACTACTGGCCAAATATTTTCAGAGATGCTAAGACCTATGTATCCAATTGTGATGAATGCCAACAAATGGGTAAGCCTACTACACGAGACCAAATTCCACTTCAAGCCCAAGTAGTTACTGAACCATTTAGAAATGGGCATTAGATTATGTAGGGCTCATTAACACTGCATCTAAAAAGAAAAAGTATATACTTGTATGCACTAACTATGTGACTAAATGGGTTGAAGAAAAAGCTTTACCGGATGCAAGTGAACAATCAGTAGTAGATTTCCTTTTTAATGATATCTTTACTAGATTTGGTGTACCTCGAGAAATTGTGACTGATCAAGGAACTCAATTTACCTCTCATATAGTCAAAGCTATTACAGAACAATAACAAATCAAACACAGGAAATCTACACCCTATCATCCACAGGAAAATGGACAAGTAGAATCTACCAACAAAGTTATTGAGTCCATTCTTACCAAAACAATACAACTGCACCATAAGGATTGGGCTAACAGATTATTAGAAGCCTTATGGGCTTATAGAATAACCTAGAGGAATACAACAAGACATACACCCTATGAGTTAGTTTATGGGAAGCAGGTGCTTCTCCCCATAGAATTTTAGATCAAAACCTTCAGGACTGCAGTACAAGTTGGCATGAACTTGGATGAATCCCAACAACAAAGACTCTTGCAGCTTAATGAGTTGGATGAAACCAGGCAAGCATTACTTCAAAGGACTACCCTCATTCAAGAACAGAGAACAAGATGGAACGACAAGTATCTCAAAAAGAAAAATTTTCAACAAGGAGATTGGACCCTATTATATGACAGCAGATTCAAGAACTTCAAAGGTAAGTTAACTACCCATTGGATGGGACCTTACGAAATTGACACTATCTATGATAATGGTTCAATCAGAATAAAGACAATTGATGAACAACATACACCACTACTTGTGAATGGTCATCGGTTGCAAGTTTACAACAAACCTATGTCAAAAGAAGAATTCATGACTTGTATACTACCGAATTCAGATATGCAGATGATCAGTAAGGAAGAAGATCCTCCTACTGATCCACATTGATTGATTGGTTTAATTGAAACTTTTTGTACATAGGTGTGGATCGAATTTTGTTAATAAGCTTAAGGTAACACAAGACTTTTACCTCCTTTTGTTTTACTTTTTCTTTTGCAAGCAAATTTTTGTAATCTATTTGATCCTTCATGAATTTGCTAAACATCAGTTGTAGGCATCAATAATGTTCTTTTCTGTTTCAGTACCATAAATCCTGTTCTGGTCCTGTACCAGTCTGGTACCAGAGTCTGTCCTTCTTAAGTACCATCAAGACACATTACCTAATTCACAAAGCATACTATGCATATTTCAAAATCTTATGTCAATTGATCTGAAGTACGAATCCATGAAACAACCACTTAAGATGAAACCACGAAGCTAAATGCAGTATCAAATGGCAGCCCTTGTGAAGCAATAATTTCTTTTGGTTCTGTTGACAACTAAAGGGAAGTATTTTAATTTCTTTGGGTTCTATTGCTAAGAAGTATTTTAATCTCTTTTGGTTCTATTGCTTATAAACAAGATAAGAGAAAAAGGGACACAATCTGTACCTATGATTGCTCAAAGAACCATAATCCACTTTAAAGACTAAAAGTTGCCTTTACCTAGTATTTCAGCATGATTTAAAGGAAAAAAATATATTAGCCTATAAGTAACTATCTCACCCTAACCAGACTTTAATAGTATTCATTGGTTTATCTTATTAAAGAGTAACACATGAGTACATGAACACACTCTACCATGGGCACACTACCAAAACTTTTATGGAAGAGGATGTACCAGTACCCTAAGGAAACTTTAGGTCATTCTCTTATGGACAAATTCAGACAAAATTATACATCTGGATCACTCTAAAGAAATAATGTGTGTAAAAATTTTATTTTTCCTTCAGACAAATCTTTAAAAGACATTCAAAAGAAGAGTATATGCCTTCCAACCCAATACCATCCCAACCTGTAAAAAGGATTTCATATGAGCTCCCCTGTCACCATGCAAAGCACTCTTTAATAAAAACCAAAATAGGTGGCTATGGACAAGAAGCCTCTGATGGAAAAAGGGTTTAAGAGACTAACCCGCCGGGAGTCTAATCTACTCATATTGTGAAATTTATCTATAACATCCAATGATAGTAAATCTCTGAAGCAAGTTAGGTGGGATTTGTTCTTATGGAAAACATATATATATTCCCCTATTTCACTGCTAAATGCTACCTCTGTCAATAATCCATTAAAAGAAGGGCAACTTCATTTTTTTTGGCATGAGATTATATGATAGGTGATAAAATGTACTTCTAAAAATTTTATTGGTTTCTTTTGCTCTTATCATCTTTTCTCCATTATGATGTTGAATCTTCTTGCATTCAGATATACAACATCTTTGGCATGGGGGAAGGTCAAAGAGCCCCTTCAGAACTCTTTTCCAGACTTACATGATCACCCTGCAGAACCAAATACAAAAGAAGATAAGCATAGAATAAAAGAAGTACAGGACAATCCCGTACCAAATTTTCAAAAAGCTTCAGTCTAAAAGGATGAATTCAGACAATTTACAAGCAAATGCACATACTATGAGAATTGATCATACAAAGGTAAAAGCAAAGGTAACATGGTATTTATTTTCCTATGCTCATAAAACTACAATAAGTATGAAAATAAATACTAGATATTATGACCTTAGTATTAAAACCATGCACCTATCCCTCATACCCATACGCCTAAACCTAATCAATCCTCTCATAGCACTTGAACATGGTTAAGGGAAACATCACATCAAAATATGAAGCATGCCCGGTAATTATAAGCCATGAATATATTTCATCCTTAAACAATTTGCGACCGTATCTTATATCATGAACCATGATCCAACATTAAATTCACCCCTCGACTGTCCAAATCACCTATCCTAAAATGATGCCCTAATACCCAAAGTCTTGTCCTCATCATTACAGTAATGGGTAGAAATGAAATGGCTTACCTAGGTGGTGAAGCCATCTAGATAAGCCTCATCTGGTCATAATTTTTCCTTACGACATCCTTACTTAAACTTACCATTCGCAACACCATCACCATATTTCCCCTTGTCATGAGCTGTCTTCAGTCCCAAGTCTACTCCTTTCCGGTACCAAACCCTTCATCAATTAACTAAACCCTTATGGTACAGCCTGATCCTTTTCTCACAACTTATAACGATGGTTGTTAGTAGACACAAACCAGTTTTCCAAATTTATAGGGAAACCGAGGAGTTCCAATTATGTCAAGAAAAATATGCTAGATCGGGATGGATACCATTTCTGGAAAAATTTACAGGCTAGCACGAGAAGATATCTCAGGAATTTATATAGGGTTATGATGGAGAGATTTCACATATAGGCAATCTGCAACTGACAATCAATGAAGCAACCTTAAGGGAGGTCACAGGATTACCTAACAGAGGAGCCAAATACTTCAAAGGTGTAGGAATCAACAAGGAATTGTGCCAACAATTCTTGAAAGAAGACCATCAACACCCTGACTGGAAGAAGGGGATCCCTAGAAACTACATCAAGGAAGAATATCATCCAATGATTACCAGTCTTCAATGATTTGTCACCTATGAATGAAGGTATGCGGTGAACTTTATATATCATCTTAGGCTTCAATTACATTTTGAAGGAGGCCCTGAAATTGATTTCCCATATTTTCTATGGATGAGTTTGAACAAAATGGTAAGAGGTGTTAAATCCATCTCCAAAACAGAGAAGACTAGCATTTACCATCAAGGTCTCATTAAAATGCTAGTTTTACATGAACTTAGGAAATAGAGGATTAGTTGGAAAACCATTATCACTCAACACCTTCCCATAGAAAACAAACCTATGGAGGAAATCTAGCATGCTCCAAAGAAAAGTAAGGAACCTCAAGAGAAAAATAGCAAGAAGGATAAGAAAACTCCACCATCATCTAGGGCAGTGAGCCACTACGAAAAAGCAGGGTCCTCTTCCACAGTCAACAAGACTTTTAAAATCTCTGAATCAAAAGGTAAAAACAAATTAGTATAGGAGACTTCAACGGTGGCAGTTGAGAAAGAGGGCCATCAGAAAGTGATGAAGAAAGGGAAGCATAGCTCAGAAACTAAAAGTAGACAATCTGTGGCACAACCCCCTGCCACCATTTCACAATTAGAAAAGAAGAAAAGGAAGCCTATGAGCATCCCTAATCTGGTAGGAGCATGGAAAAGAAGGGAAAAACAATAGTCAGTCCTCATACACATGAAGATCCGATAGATCTTACCTCCCCTTCTGAGGATTTATCAATCCAAGATGACATTCCTAGTTTGACCAAGGAGCAAGCCACTATTACTTTATGTGGAATGAGGGAGTAAGTCGAGGAAAGAGAATGCATCTATCCAACAATGATGGAAACAACATAGGCTTTAACAAAAGAACAAATGAAGAAAAAGATTGGGGAATTGAAAAAACAAAATCAGAAACTCCAACAGGAAGTGAAGGAATACCAACTCTTGGACAGGTATATCAAAAAGGAAAATGAGCAGTCGAAAGCAACCAGCCAACAACTTCAAGACGACCATGAAGAGACTTCTAAAAAGCTCAAGAAGGTATTACGACTCATACAATACATTAGGGTCATCAAAAGGGAGCTGAAAGAAGAGGCTTCAGCCATCAACATCATTGATCCACCAAAGTAAAGAACACAGTCTCAAGTTTTGAAAACTTTTGGGTTTTGTTTTCAGTTGCATGAGGACATGCAATGGTTTTGGCATGGGGGAATGTTGAGACCCGAAATTGACATCCCCATTACCCTATTATACTCCTTATCTATACCTTTTTGGCCCACCTAAGCTTGGGTGAATGAAAAGAATGCTACCATTAGCCAGTGATAAGGTCATAAGGTACAATATGGTTAATTCATGCATTTTGTGGTTTATTGAGCTAGGGAATTAATATTTCATGTACTAATTCTTCAATTTGTCATATATAAATCTTTGACCTCTAGATATCCAACATTCCTGTACCAGCTCAGCTATCCGGTACCTATGCACCAAGACTGTTGTTGTCTAAATCTGGTACCAAGTGCATCTGGTACTAAAATAGCATCTATTGCGATCCAGTACCAATGGCCACACACTGTCATGATTCAGTATGAACTTTTATGCACTTTCATGATCCGATACCACCTTTTACACACTGTCATGATCCGGTACCACCTTTTGCGCACTGTCATGATCCAGTACCATCTACTTGTTATGATCTTGTACCAATATGGAAGAGACTAATACACTAAGTTAAGATCCAGATCTCACCTAAGCCAATTGGTGGATGTCTATGTGCTTTAGCAAGGTTATGATAAGAATAGTTTGTTGATTGCCTCATTCTCATGCACTTCGTGTCATGAGGATGAAGCTAAAGATGTAACCGAATGTTTGAATTTAACAACTAATTGATTTGCAAATCGCTTCACCTCCTTGTGTCTCACAATTAAGACTATTAAATAGTCATGGCAAGGATGGTAGAAGGGAGAGGGTGAGCATATTACCAATATGTAAAGTAGCGTGTGATAGTACATAACATATTCTGAGTGAAGATTAATAGAATGTCATTTATCTCCATATTCTGATTATCTATGATTGAGTATGAGTTGATTTGTTAACGAGAGTTTGATTTTATGTTTTGAAATGTGTGTGAGAGTAATGTGTGTGTTGAAGACAAGCCTCCTGTAGACTTCAGTAGCTGACCTGTTGAAGCAGCAAGGGCCCACCGCCCAAAAAAGTTCAGCATCTTTATAGCTTAACATTAGCATTTGTTTTCAGTAGTATAAACATTAAATTAGCTAAAGCTCTAACTCTGTTAGATGATAGCAGTATCATTTAGACTCAGATTTCCATTATATAATTGCTTAGAGATCTTTACTTTCTCTGTTTTGGATATGCCCTGCTTCTATTCTCATGAATTTGATTTCCTTGAGTGATCATAGATGTTGGCAGAGATAGTCAAAACTATTTGGATGAGAACTAGTGAAGTTCCTTGTGAACCACAGCAGAGACAACATATTGACTAGTGAACTCCCCATACTATGCTTTGATGATTGATGTGTGATTTCCTTTCAGAAGTGTGGATTGTATAGTTAGTTTTCTGGGTCAGATATCAGAGTTGATCTATCAAGCCAATTCCATATCATACTTGCATGTGCCATAATGGAATAGATAAACTCTCTGTGAAAAACAACCAAAGTGCATTTTAGTTTGTTGTTTTGTTTTGTTTCCAGTATGCATAATTTAGCTTGGTTCTATACTCGTGACATTAGAAATTACCTTTCTTACTGGTGTCTTGTAACTCTATTGATTATGAATCCCATATTGATAATTAATGAGTGAATTATACTAAACATATAAGCAACACAAAACCGGATCGCCTGTGTGGACATGATGGCTAGGACTCTCATCTCCCTCATCGATTCAGCTCCCTTGATGTCAGCCACCCCTCCATGGTGATGCTCAATACTATGTATAGGACTCTTCCCACAAACTCGTGGGTTCGTTCGTCATCCCCCTCCTTAGAAAACTTGCAGTCATCCTTGCTCTGCGCGTGGCCCTCATGGGAATTCCACTCCTCTTGCTCACTTCTCCATACCCCCCTGGTTCTTATTGCAGCCTCCTCGCCACCTTGTATCCATTCCCATTTTCCTCAGAGAGCTCCTTGGTTTGTTTGGTGCTGTGAACTGCTCAATTATAGATTTTGGAGCCTTCATCTAGCCTTACTCCCGGCCCCCCTTCCACTCCTTGCTACACAGTCTCTTATTCATCCCCCCTCGCGCTTGTCTTTCCACCTGGGCCCTATGCATAACCCATAAGAACCGACCAATTCTAACCTCTCCTCTGGTGATAGTGAAATGCAACAGGAGAATACAGTGCAAGAAGACCTTGACACCTGGCCAAAAGACAATTGGGAACCTGAATGTGGAGGATGCAGTAGCCTTCGAGAGAAATTGGGAGAGTTGAGTGCTAATAGAGCTTTCGAGATGGAAACTCTTTCCCAACACCATTTTCTGATCAGTAAACTACAGGATGAAAGAGAGGCACATAGAAGTCAAATTGCTACCAATCGGGTACAGATCGACACCCTTCATCTCAGGATGGACCAGCTTGAGGACACGCAACCCCCAACAAGCAATACGAAAGTTCAGTAAGGATATTCGAGGAATGTCCAGTCCAATTCGATTAATCAGGTACCAGATATGAATGTGCCCCTCTCTGACTTCTGGAGAAACAAGCAGCAACCCAAAGCAGAGAAAAATGTCTAAACTAATCGTTCTTGCTCTCAAACAGATCTATGTTTTGTCGTATAGTGTATTTAAGTGGTTCCTTCTGCAGAGTACATGTAGGAAATTCACCACACAATATTTTTTGTAAGCAAAGGGGATATATGAACACCCCAATTTTTGTAATCATCCTCATATAGAAGAACTCAGACACAACCTCTCATGGCTGTTTTTCTTTTTTGTAACCTCAGTGGATTTATCCACACCGATTAATATATTTTTATCATTTCTTGCTAAAAAAATACATATATGTATATTTTGTATATATATTGAATAAAATTACTATTAGAAAATATAAAAATTAAAATTAAAAAAAATAATTATTTATGTATGTTTAAACTATATAGTAAATTTTAATTCCACCCCCCCCTAAGGATCATTGGACCTTTTAATTGCATAACTTCACCATACAGAGGCGGATTTTCACCCGTGAATAGTCAAAAAGACCGGGGTGAAGTCCAAAATGCATCCATGGAATTATCCAGCACATATTCATCTCATAATGTCAGTGGGATTTCCTAGAGTGATAGGGACTCATTATTGGCCCAAAAATCACGCACCAGAAGGAGGCCTAATTGGGGGTCTCCGAGGCCAAATTGGGTCGGATGAGGAAAACCCATTTAAAATACAGGTATGAAGACCTGTAGCATCTTTGAAACTCTAGAATCCATCCCATAATTTTCCCCAATCACAAATTTTTCCCTGATCAGCCTCCCAACTGGCTCCTTCCCGCGTACCTTTCCGGGGCCATATCTTACTCATACGGAATCGGATTTGCACGAAATGAAAGGAAGTAGAAAGATAGTGGACAAAGATACAACATGGGTGCAATAAAGAGAAGTTGTTTGGTTGTTTGGTATAGTGTAAAATCCTCTTAAGGTTCAATCCCAGGGGGTCGCCTCACCGAAACAAGCCCAAATCGAAGCCATGCTTCGGTCATCTCATAGGGAAACTTATAGGCAGAAAAGGGTGGGTATAATCAAGTCTGAAAATTTCTTGAACAAAGGGAATTTCCTTACATACAACGACCAAATCCCAAAGGCCCCTTTCCCTCCTAATAAACTCTGCGATTTCCACACACCTTGGGGCTTCATTTAGGTGAATTTGGCAGCCATGGATGTCCAGGAACTATCCTGAATCACCTCACCTACAACTGCAAAACATGGCAGCAATGAAAGATCCTTTGGGATGGCACAAATCCTAAGACAAATGGTGATGTGGCATATTGATTTTGTCATTTTATGAAAAATGACTTTTTGTAATATGTAGTCTCACATGATTTGATTTTTGGTATGTATACATTGTAATTAAGTGGTCAAATCAGATTTGATTTGATTCCTTTTGGATAAGATTCCCTTTTTGGATAAGATTCTCTTTTAGGACAAGGTTAATTTTTGGTAAAAAGAAAAAAGTACTTTAGGGTTGGTCCACTTGTCACTTTTCCAAAAGTGACAAGTGTCTTGTGACCTAACCCTAAGCCTTCACCTCTCCCTTATAAATAAGAGGTTTGGCATCGTAAAAGGGGAGAGGATGAATATAGTAACAAAGCTCTACTAAAATTTTCCAAGACTCTTTGTGTGTGTGATACTTGTTAGATTTTAGTTGTTGGATGTGTCACTTGTTGGTTAAGGGTTGAGGGGTAGAAGTAAATACTTGTTATGTTAGCTATCTCTAGGAGGGATTGGTTAGCCAGGTGTTTGTTGTTGCTTCCTTGGGTTTAACTTGCTTTCTTTCATTTTCTAACAGCCTGGTTTAACTTGTTTAGTGTGTTTTAGTGCATATTTTCTGAAGTACTCAGTTGTTTTCAGCCTTAGCTATTGTTTAGGAGTCCTAAGGCCCCTTAGGACATCCCTCAAATAAGCTTCTTAGTTGGATTTTCATACGTGTTTTCTTCCTTATTTCGTTCATGTACATTTTTGTTATGTTTTCCTACCATTAACCTTGCTGTCCCAAATAGGAAAATTGACATTTTGGTCAATTTCCCCCATGGAACAACCATCTTAGTTCGATGTTATATATTGTTTATGTACAAATTTCGGTTACATTTAATTCAATTTTTTCATATATAAATACTAAAATTTCGTTGTTTGCCTGCAAGGATATAACCGATCACCTACTCTTCTTCTCCTAATCAATTAGGGACTACTTGGAGACCTATTTGAGGCAAAGGGGCCCACAAGACAACGAAGAAAAAACATCAAATTTGATTGATAAATCTACCCAATCACTCTCATATTCACCTTATATCCACTTGCACTCATTCCAAAATTTTGGTACACATACCAATGTTGATATGCTTTGTTTGTGTAAATAGTTTGAGTAGTTTACTTGTGAATTTATGTTCATAAAATATGATCTATACTTGCATAGATAATCATTAATATTTATAAAATCCAATCAGTAAACTTCCAATCCCCATACAAGGAATCAGTTGGGGATTTCATGCACATGGAGGCCTTGTCACTTGCAAAGAGCCTCAACCCATTCCTTTTGGTTGAATGGTGTAATCGTTTACTTGTAATTACTTAATTTTGTCATCTGTTCATTGTATAATTTTTCATTCACTAATCTACAGGTGGTTTCCCCTAAAGGGGCCATGCAAAAATCAACAAGCTAAATACACTCAAAAACCAAAAAACACTTGAAAACAATTCAGGTGTCCGCCCCATACACTCAAAACAAAACCTATACTATTTAGCTACATACATATACATATTATTTATCTCTGACATATATGTCACATACCTATTTACTTGTTTTTTGTATAAAATTTTAGATAGATTTCAAATTTAGTGACTAGGAGGCACGCTTGTGAAAGCAAGACGTGACCTCTCCATGTGAATGGCCTGGTCCTTTACTTCAAGAAATTTCAATTTTATAAGATATTAAGTGTCAAAGCTAGGGAGTCTTCATCAGGAGCCCCTCGGAAGTTGTCTAGTTAGTATAAATCGAGTGGTCTTTCCTTAGTACCACAGGGCAAGGAGTTGAATAGATCAGCTTGGTTGGAATACTACTCTGCTTGGGTAAGCTCAACTAAAACTCCCTTTAGGGGGGTCCTGGGCCTCTTCCATTTTGTAGGTATCCTTCTTCCATCCAAGCGACTTTAAGAGCCTGAAAGTGCTAGTGACGAGAAGTGACTAATCCCTGCTCCTCTGAACTGCATGGGGCACTCTTCAACCTAACCATCATTGTCTACTAAGACTACTCTTTTATACTAGTTGGCACAGTTCCAGGATATGTTTTCCTGATTGAGATAACCTTCAAAACAGTGTGGTGGCCAAGGCATGTGTTAATAACTAAAAATTCACCAACTAAATACATTTAAAGTCAACCTTTTGTTAGTCCACCCTTCACCCACGAACCGAATATTGAAGTTGTAAATACTATCCCAAACATAGTTGTAACAACTTGTAAAAAGGTTGTTCACTTCCTTTTATAGTCTCCTTTTTTATTTGACAATCTTCCCAGATCACTTCTCAGGTCACCTCAGGGGGTATCAAGCCATTCTGGTCTTGTTTCCCTATCTTAAAATCTTCTAACAACTTTTTCTCCTCAATTTACAGCCATCTAAAAGGACTTGGGTGTAGATTTTAAGCTCATGTTTCACCCTTGTTTTGCATTCTTTCACTTGTGGCATCCACTGGTTGATTATACAGGACACTGATTTACCCTAGGAACCCATTATGGGCCATTTTCCAACGCTTTAAGGGACCGAACAACTCATTGTTTTCTTTATTTAGTTTGTTGTCCAAAAAATCAGCGAGCTTATTTTCATCCTATTGTCCATAATTTTCACCCCTAGGCCATTTTGGCCATCTAGGAAGCTGAGGGAAGACAACACCTAGGGTGGGTGGTCCTGAGAAAGAGTTCTGGTAAGTCTTGCACCTCTCCTTTTCCCCCTTCATTACTACCTCAGTCGAAGGACCCCTTGAGTTGCAAATAGTCTCTGCCTCGTTCCAAGCTATCAAAAAGGTTGTTACCAGCCTCACAACCAGATAGGTCAGATCTGTCCCAACAAACATATTTTGCTTATAACATGTCCCTTATTTTGGCAACCATACTGGGGACTTGCAAACCTTTTTAGTTTTTCTTTTATCCCAAACTTGTACTGAGCATTGGACCCAAATTCTTTGGGGTCCTTTTCCTACTTGTTGAAAAAATTTTGTGGCAAGGTCTTTCAGTGATCCTTTGAAATTTTCTTTGGTACTTGTTTTAGTTCAGTTTCCTTGAAATTTCTGATGCATCTGGGAGTCATAAAATACCATCGATTTTTCCTTTCCTCTTACCTTGTCAGTGTCAGATTTTACTTGTTCGAACTCATGTGAGAAGTTTTAAATATGTCATGCTTTACCTTCCACTTCGAGAAGAACAAAAACAAAGCTTTTTTTATAGTTGTCTTAATCTACATCATTTCAGAAAGAGTGGGATTTTTGGTGTGATACATCTATTATACTCAAATTACTTACTTGATCCCCTTGAAATCTAGCAGGGAGGAAGTATGCTAAGACTAGGGAAACAATGTCCCCTAGTAATACAAGAAGTCAAAGTTCGCAAAAGAAAAAAAGTAGTGAGACACATACACCTAGGAAACCAGGGAAACACGTTACACCTGTCATGCAAGCAGAGTCACCCTCTTCCTCCTCTCTTATTCAAATCCCTCTAATAAAAAAATATTTAGTCAATCCAACAACATTTACTAATCCTCATGTTGTTCCTCTCGTCGATCCAACAAATGTTGTTGTTCCTCCCATAGCTGCTTCGATGGCAATGCCTTGACAACCCGAGACTCCTTTGAGGTTGACTTGACCTTGTCATGAAATACCTATAGATGCCCCAAATAGGATTCCTAAGTTAATTAGCACTGGTACATTGAGTGTCGAGGAACATATACAAAACTTTTATGATGCATTAACACTTATGGATATAACAATTCCCGATGCCATCATTATACTTTTTGTAATAACCTTTGAGGGTGAAGCAACAAGATGGTATCGCTTGCTTCCTAATGATAGTATCCCAGATTGGGACACTATGATCCAAGAATTCAAGAAGCATTTCCAAGGGGTAGATGATGTGGCTTCTCTACTTAGGGATTTCGCAACCATCTACATCCATGAGGGGGAGCAAATTTGAAACTTTGATCAATGCTTTACCTCGACCTTGAATAGGATCCCAACTGCTTCCCAACCATTTGGAAACAATTTGTTCCATTACTACATGACCGCTATGAATCTAAATGTAAAGTATATATTGAAAGATAAATCAATACAAACTTTAGATGTGGCCAAGTCTAGTGACTTGGAAATTGAGAGAAACATGGAGGAATCCAGTATGATTCCCTCACCTTTAGCGCAACCCCATTTTAACGGAAGGCCTAGTAGTGAAGTACATCGAAAAGAGGGCCCTCAGTATGAACCCCCACCTGCCCAAACTTCAAGGATTGAAGAAAGGGAGAGTTCTGAAACACTCAAGTTGTTAATGAACATGAACAACCAAATACTTTCCCTTAATCAAAGGTGAATGACTTGCAATTTACTGCTCCTGTGAGGCCAAGGCCTCATTTCCCTCCTACACCTCCTCCTAGGAAACATGTTGTTGAAGTGGATTGGTGCCACTTTTTCCAAGACTTCCATGATATCGAGTATTGTTACACATATACACATCACCTGGAATTGTCTAAAACCGATAAAGACCCTCTACCTCCAGTGAAAAACAAGCTTTCTTCCACTTCCCAAAACGACCAAGTTAACATGGAAGAATCTATTCCCTGCGATGATGATCCTCTGGAAATGACCAAAATCGATCCCAAGGACAATGAAAAAGGCAAACTTCCCATGAATGGTAGATTACCTTCCCCTCCAAGGAACAAGGTTCCATAGAATCCAAACAAGGTAAATTTGCCTAGTAATCCATCACACTGCTTCCCAACACCGGGACCTTACAATGTCGTTGAATATCTAGGAAAGGTCCCCGTCCACATGACATTATTAGATGCTCTTATAACAATTGGTCAGTTTGAAAAACTTTCACGTGTTCTACAAGCACCTCCTACTCCACGAATGGAATAGAGAGTTCCTCTTTCCAAAGAGTCCTCTTCTTAACCTAATGAAGCATATGATGTTATTGATTTATACATTGGGGTTCCTCCTTTCTATATCTCAATTTTGATTTTTGATTTTGTGCTCCATAATTTTGTCGCTAACACAGGAGAAAGGCACAATTTCATAACCCTTCGAGTTATGAGGAGACCCGGTCTTGAATGCACAGGCTCATGTAAAGATTTGTTAGCCTTGGATTCAAGGACTATAGAAACCGTTGGTTACATCAAGGACTTATCCATTACTTTCAACCAAGATTCGGATGTGAGCATGCTCATAAACGTGACTGTAGCAGATATACCTAAAGCATATGTCATGCTTTTAGGGAGGGAGTGGTCCACCAAAGTCAAAAAGGGTTGTTACTTCATGGAAGTAACCCACTTCACCTTTCCTCATAAAGGTGTTGAGATTGTCATTAGGAGGGAACCAAAATACTGACAGCAGGTTGTACCCACTTCCTACAATACAAAACGTGTGTCTTTTCAAGATATAGGGATGGGTACATGTAGGGAAATTCAATTGCTTAAATTGTTTTCATTTAATTATCAACCATGGATGCTCGTAAGCTTGTGATGATGCCAACAAAATATATGCGGGAGTAAGCATCTAACTCTAATCTAAGAAAATTGAATCGAATCCTAACTCTTTCATTCCACTTAATAAGACTTACTTGTTGTAGGAAAGAAAACACTAGCTCCCTTACAGGAGGTCCTTTCATGATGTTTCACAAAACCTATCAACAATCAAGATCATCAAGTAAACATTCATGCATTGAAAATAAATACACTTAAAAAGGCTTAGTTGTTGTAGGCACGAAAACACTAGCTCCCTTACAGGAGGTCTTCTCATAATGTTTCAAATAACCTATCAACAATCAAGATCATCAAATAATTCTAATAAAAACAATAAAGCATATACACCTATTCAAAGCATTAGAACAAGAAGAAAATGCTACTATGATCTATTTGGAGTGAGTTCATTTCTCCCAAGAACAAAGTAACACATAAACTAAAGCATTCTAAATCTAAACTAGAAAATGGAAACTAATGTGAAAAGAAAGCTCGATTCTTATTCATCATAATTTTGGACACAATGCTCCAAGAGTCCTCCCTTTGAAATGGAGGAGGCACTCCTATTTATACAAAAATTTAAGATAACTTAGATCCAAAAATCTCTCCTAGATCCACAAATATCTCATTTGGTTACAACCATGTGCTCACACCTATCAAGTGATATCTCTACAAATCCTCTCAAAAATATCTCTTTCATGATTAATCTCCATCCAAGATACTTGAGTAAATCTCCAAATCTTCATCAAATCTTCAAGGGGTTGAAGAGGATTTGAATTTGAGGCTTGATGGTCAAGTTTGATTTGGTTGGAGTCTTCAAATACACCTGTAAACATCATGAAACTCATCCCACTTTCATATATAAGTGTAAGCATGTCATTTTTCCAATATTTAATCATAAATTCACTCAAAAACACTAAAATAGATGGATTGGAAAATAATATGTATAAAACCCATGTAATCATGAAAATGGTTTAATGTAAGGGTATGGGAAAGTGAAATATGGTTAAAAGTGAAGTGAGAGGTTGGTAAAAAGATGGTACTTTGGTGACCCAACAATACGTACACTATGTTATCTGAGGAAGATGCACATGCCCCTCCTTCTGAGTTGGAAGAAATGGTTTGGAGCATGGATTTTGACGGTGCTAAATCCAAGCATGGATTTGGAGCAGGGGTCATTTTGTGTGATCCCAAGAGGAAAGAAATCCCTTTCTCTTTTCAATTAGAATTCTCTAACACTAATAATATGGCTGAATATGAAGCGTTAGTTCAAGGCCTCCAAAAGGCCTTGGACTTAGGAATTCACCATTTATTGGTGAGAGGGGATTTTCAATTGGTTGACAATAAAATTAGAGATAAATATGAAGTTCATAACCCACGCTTCAAACAATACCACCGAAGGGCTAAGGAACTTATTGAGAAGTTCTTGTCTTTCAACATTCAAGCAGTACCTAGGGTCGCAAACCACGTAGATGATACTTTGGCTTTGGTTGGTTCTTGCTTCACTTAGGATTTCGTAAGGTCTATCGAAGATATAAAAGTACAAATTTTACATAGACTTGTGTTCCCTGATAACTTTGACTCTTGGAAAGTTTTTGATACTGACGAAAAAATATGTAGATTCCTTCAAAACAAGGAGGAATTAAAATATTTACATATCATCCATGAGTTGGAAGAGGAAACCGGGGACATAATTCAATTGAAGACAAATAAGATTCCCCCTGGTTTGTTCGTACTAGAATCCATGCTTGATTCCAATTATGCCACTACCTCTGCGCCTAGTATTGATAGTGAATCTATTAGGAAGGTGCAAGAAGCCATCCCTATAAAGCTTGGAACTGAGGAAGATCCAAAACTGGTCTATATAGGCTCGCAGTGTTCTCCTTCTGAGATCGCTCAATTCACAAAACTTTTGACAGAGTTCAAGGATGTTTTTTCTTGGTCCTTCGAAGATCTCAAGGTTTTCGATATGCAGGAGATAGTCCATGCCATACCCATAATCCCTGATTCGAAACCTTTCAGACAGAGACAAATAGAGAAAAAACCTGCTTTGAAACAAACTATTAAAGTTGAATTAGACAAGATGGAAGCATTAGAGGTCATATACCATGTCCATTACTCACAATGGGTATCTAATTTGGTTGTCGTTAGGAAGAAAAATGGTGATATTCGTTTGTGTGCCGAATTTAGACATTTGAATAGGGCGTCCCTAAAAGACAACTACCTCGTCCCACCAATGGAAGAGATCCTCCAACAATTCTTCAGGGCTCAAATGATGTCCCTTTTAGATGGTTTCTCAAGTTACAATCAGATATCCCTCAAGCCTTTTGATAGTCACAAAACCACCTTCACTACCCGTTGGGGCACATATGCATATAACAAGATGCCTTTCGTCTTGATGAATGATGGGAACACCTTTCAACGTGCCATGGCCATTGCTTTCAAAGGATTATTGGGTAAGATGATTGTTTTCTACTTTGACGATCTCACAATCTTTTCCAAATAACGAAGTAGTCATTTTGATCACCCCAGGAAGGTTCTTATTAGATGTCGTAAGTTTGGCATATCTTTAAATCATAAGAAGACCATTTTCGGTGTTATGGAGGGAAAAATATTGGGTCACATCGTCTCTCGAGAAGGTGTCAAAGTTGATCCCGAGAGAGTGGTAGCAATAAAAATATTCCCTTACCTACTAATAAAAAAAAATGCAATCTTTCTTTGGAAAGAAAAACTTCTTGAGATGCTTCATTCCTGACTTTGCTCAGTCAAACATCTAAGTCAACTTATGAAGAAGGACATTCAATTCAAATGGGACCCCCCTGCCTGTCAGGATTATGAATCCATTAAGTGAGCCATTTCTTCTACCCTCTGTTAATCGGTCCTAATCCCTCCAAATACTTTGTTGTGTACACTAGTTCATCAGAGGAGACAATTTCTGCAATCTTATTGCAAAAGGATCATGAGGAAAATCTTAGGCCAATCACCTTCATGAGCCAAAATTTGAAGACACACCAACTGAACTATTATACACTAGAGAAACATGGTTATTGTTTGTATACATCCTTGGAGAAATTCCGAAATGATTTCCAAGACCACAAAGTTCAGGTTTTTGTGCCTACATCTCTCTTAATCACTGCCTTGAATCAAACCGAATTGCATAGTAAGTGGTCCAAATGGATCATGTACATGAAAGAGTATGACTTAGACATTAAACCGATGAAAACCATAAGGGGGTTAGGGCTGGCTGAATTGCTAACACAATCCCACCCCTCGGTCATAGTTGAACCACCTCAAGTAGATGAATTGATTGCTTTTGAAGAACTGGTTAACCAAACTGAGTTAGCCTCACAACCATGGTATGGAGCTATCGTATATTTCCTAACCAATGATGTGTACACACTGGACATGGATACTAAATCCAAATGAACACTTCATTTACAAGTTTTCCGTATGTTTTACAAGACCAAATCTTTTACCGAAAAAACCTTGATGTGTTTTTGTCACGATTCTTGACTCCTGACCAAGCCCAAATGGCACTTGAACAATGCCACTCTTGGGTTTTTGGGGGTCAATTTT
The DNA here is from genome assembly GCA_009831015.1 of Picea engelmannii. NCBI lineage: Eukaryota > Viridiplantae > Streptophyta > Pinopsida > Pinales > Pinaceae > Picea > Picea engelmannii. The sequence goes on along the minus strand of ML778864.1, from coordinate 570,306 downwards.
CCTCCAAAACCACTGCAGCAAAAGTTTTACATGCAGGTTACTTTTGGCCTTCACTCCACAAATATGCCCATTTACTGGTTCGAAAATGCGAAGCTTGCTAGCACTTCACTTAGAAGAAAAAGTTATCTCCCTTGCCTCTTAGGCCTATTGAAGTCCAATTGTTGGACTACTTCAGCGTGGTGGATTTCCTTTCTACATGGGACTTTGGTTCTTCAGTATTCTTTAGCATTATGGTCCACAATTATCCATGGGACCCTAGTATATGGTTGTACATCAAGCGTTGAGGACAATGCTTTCATAAGGGGGATGGAATGTAAGGTATCTAGAGAGGTAGTAGGGGGGCCCAGAGGACCCATAGTGATAATAGTGGAGGTCATTCAATGTAAGGTGGACTAGGTCCACTATATTATTAAATAAGGCCCACTATGGTAGTTAGATATAATAAATGTAAGAGGACTTCTTAGAAGGTTCTACTTCTAGAAGATTCCTCCTCTAGAATGTTCTTAGGTGATGGTAGCACTATATAAAGGGGCTCAAGCAATGTAATGAGACATGAAGAGAAGTATTGTATTTGGAGCTGAAGCTCATTAGGAGGAAGCCCCCTCGAAGAGGCAAGTGAACAGGAGATGATCTTGTCCATAATAGGATCCATTATATGGTGTTACCCTACCTCAAGGGTTTTCTCTATTTCTTGTGTTCATGTTATGGTGAATGGTTTATGGTTTATTCTTGGTATTATTGAAGTATATTTGCAAATCTGGTATAGATACTTAACACCAATTCCCTTTTGCAAGATGGGGAATGGACTTTATTAGGAAAGTTTCACCACCTTCCAGCGTTGGTTACGTATTCATCTTAACAACTATCGACTACTTTAGAAAGTGGGCTGAAGCAATTGCTCTTAGGAACGCTATGAGTCAGTAGGTGGTAGAATTTGTTGAACATAACATTTTATCCTAGTTTGGAACACCTTCTTAGATATTAACTGATAATGGATTAACTTTCATGTCTAATGTCATGCTTCACCTTGGTGTCACATATGGCATCCAAATGTTTTGATCTTCCACCTATTACCACCAAGGTAATGGATTGGCCGAATCAACAAACAAAAATCTGATTCAGATCCTTATGACAATGGTCAAACATAACAAGTGTGATTGGCACAAAAAGTTAAACTTTGCTTTATGGGCTGATCATATAACCCCTAAGACAACAACAGGTCAAAGTCCTTACACTCTGGTGTATGGAGCTCTTGTTGTCTTGCATGTTCACTTACAAATTCCATCCTTGAGTTTGGATATTGCTGAGGCAAAAGATGATTTCCAACCTTTACAACATCTTTTAGACACACTCATCAAACTATAATAAGTAAGAAATGATGCATTCCAGCATCTCCAAAATAAGCAAGACATTGTTAAACGTTCCTTTGATAAAAGAGCCACAATGGTAAATTACAAAGTAGGATATGATGTCTTAATGTGGGACAAAGAACATGAGGCCCCATCCAAACATCACAAGTTTGATTCTTATGTTTGGGTCCTTACACAATCTATGAGTTTTTAGGGAAAAATCCTTTCAGATTAAAAACCTTGGATTGTGAACCACTTCAATTCCCTGTGAATGGTCGTCACCTAAAGTTCTCTTACTCCTGAGAGACCTGGTCATCTTGTACATAAGTCACCACTTGTTCATTTTCTATTTGTATGTATTTGGTGTTGCCATTTTTATGCTTGTATATATCTCCTTGGTTTCAATTTTGAGTCTTTTTGCTTGTTTGATTTCGATTTTGCGTATAAGCCCCTCTTTGTTTTTTCCCTTGGTTTTGGTCTTTTTCATTTTAATGTCATAGGTTGTCTTATTTTTTGGTTCACCTAGTGTTCAATGGGAAGGGTGTTTTTATTATTGTTGTATGGATGTTTGAAAAGAATGAACTCCCATGATCCCTTTTATCATACTTGACATTTTGGGAAACTTTGTCTTAATGTCATCTTAAATGGGAGTAAACCTGATTGTTATTTAATCAAAGTCAGCGGGGAAAGTCTAAGGAGGTAGCATATCATTCTCTGGTGAATCTGAAAACCATGATGGCATGATGGCTTACATAGCTATGTGATTGCAACTACACTTTACCTGACCACTTACAATCTGATTTTTTCCAAGAAACGTTCATTTTTCCTAAAAAGTTCCATCACTTGTGAGCACTTGATATTTCAACACCTACTACCAAAGGTTTTTTATATTTCTTTACTCCCTTGTTTGACTGGTTTGCATGCTAGTTTTTCTCCAGTGGGTCATTGATTTCAAAAGATCCCCATTTTCTTGTTTGTGTGTCTAGAATCGAAGGTATGCATGAGACTTTGTGTTGATCCAAGGTTCACCTTAAGCCTTGATTCTCACAATTAAGCCATAATCCGGGTGAGGGACCCGTGTCACTTGGGACACATTGCTCAACAAAACCCGGGTCATTATTCCCATTCTTCTATCTTATGTGAATCTGAGTATAAATTATGTTGTATATCTTTACTGCACCACTTTCATTCTTTGGTTATCCCTAATTTAAAA
>ML778864.1:547176-560590 GCA_009831015.1 Picea engelmannii | reverse complement strand
TGGACCTTTTAATTACATAAATTCTCCATACGAAGGCGGATTTTCGCTTGTGAATAGTAAAAATGACTGGGGTAAATTCCAGAATGCATCCATGGAATTTGCCTCCACAAATTTAGCCCAGAATTTTAGTGGCATGTCCCAGAGCGACAGGGACTCGTTATTGGCCCAAAAAGCAGGCGCCAAAAGGAGGCCTAATTGGGGAACTCTGAGGCCAAATTGGGTCAGATGAGGAAAACCCATTTAAGATACAAGTATGTAGGCCTGTAGCAGCCTGCCAATTCTGGTGTCAAGCCCAAAAATTTTCCCCAATTTCAATTTTTTCCCTGATTAGCCTCCCGATCGACTCCTTCCTGCATACCTTTTCGGGGCCATATCTTACTCATCCAGAGTCAGATTTGTGCCAAACAAAAGGAAGAATAAAGGTATAGGATAGAGATACAACATGGGTGCATTAAAGAACATTTTTTTGGCTATTTTCTACAGGGGAAAAACCTCTTAAGGTTCAGGCCCAGGGGGTCCCCTCACCGAAACAAGCCCAAATTGAAGCCATGCTTCAGCCAACTCACATGGAAACATATAGGCAGAAAATGGGGGGTATAATCAGGTCTGAAAAATTCCTAAATAATGGGAATTTCCTTACATACAATGACCAAATCCCAAAGTCCCCTTGCCCTCCTAAGTGTTGAAATAATGTAACTACAAAGAGTATTCTTATTATTATTATTGATATATTATTCATAGGATCAATCCCCATTGTGGACTGATCATGTCGGTTATTGTAATAGGACCAAATCCCCTTTTGCGGATTGGTCAAAAGACAATTGTAATAGGCAAAATAAGAAGTCGGCCCCAACAGATATTAAAGAGGCCCAGAAATATAATAAAGGTGGGTTTACCCACCCAGTTTGAGAAGTCGGCCCTGCCAGTGAAGAGACACTTCACACGTGCCAGACTTGTATAAATAAAGGAGGCTAGTGCCTCACTTAGACACAACTCACTTGCTCATTTTGAGAGACAAGTTTTGATCTGCTACCGGAGAAGAAGGAGAGAGAGAGTGGCGCATATCTGGGAGAGGACTTTCTGTATTTTTTTAAGAGATCTCTTGGCATTGTATTGGCTATCTATATTAAGGAATTTTTGCTAGGTTTTCTTCCCCTAGAGGGTTTCCTAGGGTAAATGTTGTGTCTCTTGTGATTTTGTATTTCTCAGTGATCTTGGATTATGTTATTGTTATCTAATGAAATGAAAACATCTACAATAATGTCTTAAACATTAACATGGTTTCAGAGCCAAGCTGAAGAAAGCATCTTTCACAAGTGAAAAATGTCACTGTTATCGTACATGAAAATTAGGGCTTTTTGACGGTGAAGCTTTTTAGCCGCAAAACCATCTAGAAAAGTGCGCCCTCCCCTAAGGATCATTTTGGCACTCTCAGCGCACATTTTCAGTGGCTGGATCTCCCAGAAAGTGAAACCCTAGTTTCACAAAGTACTAGAAGTACCAAAAAACCAGTGTACCAGAAGTACCATAAGTACCAGAGTACAAGAGGTACCAGAAAACTAGACGCACCAGTCCAGAAATCCGTAGATCAAGTTTGGAGAAGCAAAAGTTGGATTTTCTCATATCCAAACACACCAGGCTACTCGCCTTAGCCAAGCACACCTCCTGGTAAGTTCAGTTTTTTATTTTGAGCACTTTCATTTTTCGGTCATTTTCCTAGCTCCAGGTAAAGATGTATACAAGCGTTAAGCTTGTTGACAATTTAGAAGGAGTAGAAAACTTTCATTACTGGAAGTATAGGATTGGCCTCATTCTTGAAGAGAATGAGCTAGCAAGATTCATCAAAGAAGAATTACCGAAACCCGACAATGCTGCAAAAAAGGCAAAGCATCAAAAAGACACAATAAGGGCCAAAAGAATCATTGCAGATTCAATCAAAGACCATCTGATTCCTTATGTGTCATCTAAGAAGACCCTGAAAGAAATGTTTGATGCCTTGACCAGGCTATATGAAGGAAAGAACATAAACCAGAAGATGAATCTTAGAACTCAACTGAAGAATACAAGGATGCAGAAAGGAGAAATGATTTAGGAATATTTCTCCAAAATCTCATAATTCAAAGAACAGCTAGAAGCTATTGGAGATACCATAGATGAATACAAAATCATAATGATGGCCCTAAGTGGTCTCACAAGAACTTGGGATGATCCAGATGATATGTGCCATAAAGGAGAAACTGAAGTTTGACAGTCTATGGGAAGAATGCATCCAAGAAGAAACAAGAGTAATGAATCGGGAAGCGTTACTAGAAAGGGATGATGATCAATCCTTATCTACTCACACCAAAGGAGGAAGGAAGAAACCCTACTTCCAAAAGGAGACTCATAAATAGCCTCAACAATCAAATAAATTCAATCATAAAGAATCTCATCCAAGGAGGTTTCAGAAGAGAGGACAACGAAAGGAAAGAGACTACTCATCTGTACAATGTTATCATTGTGACAAGATGGGACACCTTGTGAATTTTTGTCCATCCAGATGAGAAGAATACAAGAGAAAACATAAGAGGCTCCATGCCCATGTATTCGAAGATGAAGAGCCACCTGCAAAGATGATAAGAGAGGAGATCAAAGACCATGTCTTGATCTTAGCCCTCTCAGGATCTGTAACACCTAGAGAGGACACTTGGCTCATTGATAGTGGTGCATACAAGCACATGACAGGACAAAGAAACATTCTCTCTTATATCTCAGAGAAGAAGTTCTCTCAGAAAGTGACACTTGGAGATGATTACCAATATCCCATCAAGGGAGTGGGAGAATCAAATCATAAAATGAATTCAGGGAATTCACTAAAAATGAAGGATGTACTATATGTACCAGGATTGAAGAAGAACCTATTCTCCATTTCATCTTTATAAAAGAAAGGCTTCATAGTTGCCTTTATAGATGGAGAAGTTCTTATGTGGGATAAAGGAGAAACCTTAAATGAAGCAATCATCATTGGTAGTGAAGAAAATGGCTTGTATAAATTAAAGGGTCACTCAAACGCTGCCATGACCCATGCCATTGAAAACTCATGTGAAATTTGGAATAGAAGGTTAGCCCACATCAACTACAAGGCACTCCCATACATATGCAAAGCGGTCACAGGTTTACCAGAACTCAAAGGTGACCATAAAGGCATATGAAATGGATGTGCACAAGGGAAGAATATCAAGAACCCATTTCCGAAGAGAGACATCAAGACAGAAGGAGTCCTAGAACTCATCCATTCAGATGTGTGTGGCCCAATGCCATCATCCTCCATTATTAGGTATGTATATTATGTATCATTCATTGATGATTATCAGGTATGTATATATTTCTTGAAGACTAAAGATGAAGTGTTTAGTAAGTTCAAGGAATTCAAATCCTTGATAGAGAACCTTTCTGAAAAGAAGATTAAGATACTCAAGTCAGATAATGGAGGAGAATATACCTCAAAAGAGTTTGTGAACTTTTGTAAAGATGTTGGGATCAAGAGGGAACTCACTACTCCCTATAATCCCCAACAAAACAGTGTATCTGAATGGAAGAACAAAACCATACTGGAAGTTGTGAAGACTATGATCCATGATCAAGATCTTCCTCTGTGCTTATGGGCAAAAGAAAAAATGGAAGTTGTTTATGTGCAGAACCTATTATCCCATAGTGCACTTGGGCTCAAGACACTGGAAGAGATGTTCACCAGAAAGAAGCCAGAGGTAAGCCATCTCAAAATATTTGGTTGTCCAGTGTTTATTCATATACCTAAAGAAAAGAGAAACAAGTTGGACCCTTTGGGAAAGAAGGGAATATTTGTGGGATACTGTGAGGTATCAAAGGCCTTCAAAATCTATATATCAGGTCAACATCGCATTGAGATTAGCAGGGATGTGACCTTCGATGAAGATGCAGCACTCAAGAAATCTAAATTGAGCCAGCTTGAAGAGGTATATGAAGAGGAACCCGTAATCCCAAATACTGCAATGAAGAAGGTTCCTAGAGCTGCAGAACTAGTGAGGGAAGTCGTAACTTCCCCTAATGAGGAACTTCTAGAAGACCATGATATAGTAGAAGTGTAAGAACCTCCTCAGATGATGATCCTCCATAAAAGAAAGCCATCTTGGGCTAGAGAGATTATTCAAGATGGAGAGAAGTACAGTGTTCCCCAAGGAACTACGAGACAGGTGAAAAGACCAAAGCCATTCTCTAGTTATACGACTTTGATGTGTGATCTCCTAGAACAGGAGCCTACCTGCTTTGAAGAAGTCGTTCAGAGATGCCATGACAGAGGAATACCAATCCATAATGAAGAACAAAGTATGGGAAATAGTTCCCAGACTGAAGAATAAAGATGTGGTATCCTCTAGATGGCTCTTCAAAATAAAACATGCCGCTGATGGAAGTACTGAGAAATATAAAGAAATATTTGTCACTCGTGGATTTTCCTAGAAGGAAGGCATTGACTATGAAGAGACATTCGCTCTTGTGGCTAGATACACTTCGATCAGAACCATCATAGCTCTTGCATCTAAGATGAAGTGGAAGCTGCACCAGATGGGCGTGAAGACATCTTTCCTAAATGGTGTTATCAAAGAGGAAGTGTATATAGAGAAAACTCAAGGATTTGAGGTTGAAGACAAGAAGTCTCATGTCTGGAGATTGAAGAAAGCCTTATACAGATTGAAGCAAGATCCTAGAGCTTGGTATGTCCGTATAGACAGTTTCTTGACGAGCTTAGTCTTTACCAAGAGTAAAGCAGACTCAAATCTCTACTTCAAAATTATGAACAATGAGACAGTAATCTTACTATGATATGTGGATGACTTATTCTTAACTGGAGAAGAAAAGCTCATCATTGAATGTAAAAATAGACTTGCCTCGAAATTTGAAATGAAAGAACTTGGCCTAATGCATTATTTCTTAGGTCTTGAGGTATGGTGGAGTCCTGAGGAGATCTTCCTTAACCAAGGGAAGTATATGGTCGAAATCTTGAAGAGATTTGACATGTCATAATGCAAGCCCATGAATACACCCATGGAAGAGAAGCTGAAGCTGTTGGTCGATACTTCATCAGAATTGATTGATGCCACACTGTATAGACAAATTATTGGATCGTTGATGTACCTAAAAAACACCAGACCAGACATTTGTTTTTCCGTGAACACCTTGATTCAGTTTCTGGTAGAACCTAGACGTGTTCACCTAGTGGCTGCAAAACATGTGATGAGGTACCTTAAAGGTACAGTAGATTATGGTCTCAACGATGATGGAGATCATGATTTCACATTGAGTGGATATAATGATGTAGATTGGGTAGGAATTGTTTCTGACAAGAAAAGCACTTAAGGATGTTGTTTCAGTTTGGGATCAGCTATGATCTCCTGGTAGAGTAGGAAGAAATCTAGTATTTCTCTCAGCACAACGGAAGAAGAATACATTGTTGCATATTCTGCTAGCTGCGAATCTATATGGCTTCGAAAGTTGTTGACTGACCTATTTGACTTAGAGATGAGAACAACCTTGATTCTATGTGACAACCAGAGCTACATAAAAATGACAGAGAATCATGTATTCCATGATAGGTCAAAACACATAGAGATCTGTTATCATTACATCCATGACATGGTACAGAGAGGAGCCTTAAAGCTCCAGTACATTAGCACGAATGAACAGGTTGCTGACGTGTTGACCAAGCCCCTATCTCGTGTGAAGTTTGAGTACTTCCGAGATAAGCTTGGCATAGTTCGAAAGGACCTTCCTTGAAAGGGGGAGTAGTTGTTGTGATGAGATATTCCCTGCTTTTGACCTTGTGGTTGTGATGTAAAGCAGGACGTGTACCTTGCTTCTGACCCAGTTGTCAGACGTAAAGCAAGATGAGATGTGTTCCTTGCTTCTGACCCAGTTTTCAAACATAAAGAAAGATGAGATGTGTTCCTTGCTTCTGACCTAGTTGTCAGACGTAAAGCAAGATGAGATGTGTTCCTTGCTTCTGACCTAGTTGTTAGACATAAAGCAAGATGAGATGTGTTCCTTTCTTCTGACCTAGTTGTCAGACATAACGCAAGATGAGATGTGTTCCTTGCTTCTGACATAGTTGTCAGATGTAAAGCAAGATGAGATGTTCCTTGCTTCTGACCTAGTTGTCAGACGTAAAGAAAGATGAGATGTTCCTTGCTTCTGACCTAGTTGTCAGATGTAAAGCAAGATGAGATGTTCCTTTCTTCTGATCTAGTTGTCAGACGTAAAGAAAGATGATATGATGAGACTAGCACTGAGATTCCGGCTGGATAGCTGTGACGTAAATCCATTCTAGTATCTTGCTTCCGACCGGATGGTTGTGACGTAAAGCAGGATGAGTATCTTTCTTCCATCTTGAGTGTTGTGACATAAAGCAAGACAATGAGATAAGACAAGTACTGAGCTTCCATCTTGACAGCTATGACGTAAAGCCAGTCTTGTATTATGATGAGCCAGCCTTGTGCTGTGATGATGATGATGTATCCATTTTTATACTAATACATATTGATGCATATGATGATGGCATTCCTTGAGAATGATGATGCTTCCGATGAAGAAAACTTCCGATGATTTATAGATATGCCAGTCAGTGTTCCAATATGATATTGATGATGCTGTACTCTCACCCACTTGATGTTGTTGATGATGTTGTCCTCTCTCTCTCGCATGATGCTGCTGAAGAATACCCTTCTTGTTAAGGGGGTGTGTTGAAATAATGTAACTATGAAGAGTATTCTTATTATTATTGATATATTATTCATAAGATCAATCCCCATTGTGGATTGATCATGTCGGTTATTGTAATAGGACCAAATCCCCTTTTGCAGATTGGTCAAAAGACAATTGTAATAGGAAGAATAAGAAGTCAACCCCAACAGATATTAAAGAGGCCCAAAAATATAATAAAGGTGGGCTTACCCACCTAGTTTGAGAAGTCGGCCCTGCCAGTGAAGAGACACTTCACACGTTCCAGACTTCTATAAATAAAGGAGGCTAGCGCCTCACTTAGACACAACTCACTTGCTCATTTTGAGAGACAATTTTAGATCTGCTACTGGAGAAGAAGGAGAGAGAGAGTGGCGCATATCTGGGAGAGGACTTTCTATATTTGTTTAAGAGATCTCTTGGCATTGTATTGGTTATCTGTATTAAGGAAGTTTTGTTGGGTTTTCTTCCCCTAGAGGGTTTCCTAGGATAAATGTTGTGTCTCTTGTGATTGTGTATTTCTCAGTGATCTTGGATTATGCTATTGTTATATAATGAAATGCAAACATCTATAATAACGTCTTAAACATTAACACTAAGAAGCTCTGCAATTTCCCCACAGCTTGGGGCTTCATCCCGGTGAATCTGGCAGCCATGGATGGCCGGGAACTGTCCTAAATCACCTCACCTACAACTGCAAAACATGAAAGCATTCAAAGAGTCTTTGGGATGGAACAAATCCCAAGGAAAATGGTGATGTGGCATATTGATTTTTTCATTTTATGAAAAATGACTCTTTGTAATATATAGTCTCGCATGATTTTCTTTCTGGTATGTATACATTGTAATTAAGTGGTCAAATCAGATTCGATTTGATCCCTTTTGGTTAAGATTCCCTTCTGGATAAGATTCTCTTTTAGGATAAGGTTACTTTTTGGTAAAAAGACAAAAAGACTTTAGGGTTGGTCCACTTGTCAATTTTCCAAAAGTGACAAGTGTCTTGTGACCTAACCCTAAGCCTTCACCTCTCCTTTATAAATAAGAGAGTTGGAATTGTAAAAGGGGAGATGATGAATATAGTAACAATGATATGTTGAAATTTTCCAAGACTCTTTGTGTGTGTGATACTTGTTAGATTTTAGTTGTTGGATGTGTCACTTGTTGGTTAAGGGTTGATAGGTAGAAGTAAATACTTATTATGTTAGCTATCTCCAGGAGGGATTGGTTAGCTAGTTGTTTGTTGTTGTTTCCTTGGGTTTAACTTTCTTTCTTTCATTTTCTAATAGCTTGGTTTAACTTGTTTGATGTGTTTTAGTGAAAATTTTCTGAAGTACTCAGTTGTTTTCAGCCTTAGCTAGTGGCTAGGAGTCCTAGGACCCCTTAGGACAACCCTCAATAATATTCTTAGTTGGATGTTCATACGTGTTTGCTTCCTTATTTCGTTCATGAACATTTCTGTTATGTTTTCCTACCATTAACCTTACTATCCCAAATAGGAAAATTAACCATTTTGGTCAATTCCCCCCCACAGGACAACCATCTTATTTGCTTGTTATATATCTTTTTTGTACAAGTTTATGTTACAGTTAATTTATTTTTTTCATATATAAATACTAAAATTTTATTGTTTTCCTGCAAGGATATAACCGGTCACCTACTCTGCTTCTCCTAAGCAGTTAGGGACCACATGAATACATGTTTGAGGCAAAGGGGCCAGCGGGACAGCGAAGAAAAAATATCAAATTTGATCGGTAAATCTACCCAATCACTCTCATATTCACCTTATATTCACTTGGACTCATTCCAAAATTTTGGCACACATACCAATGTTGATATGATTTGTTTGTGTAAATAGTTTGAGTAGTTTACTTGTGAATTTATGTTCATAAAATATGATCTATACTTGCATAGATAGTCAATAATATTTCTAAATTCCAATCAGTAAACTTCCAATCCCCATACAAGGAATTAGTTGGGGATTTCATGCACATGGCAGCTTTGTCGTTCGCAAAGAGCCTCAACCCATTCTTTTGGGTTGAATGGTGTAATTGTTTACTTATAATTAGTTAATTTTGTCATATTTTCATTGTATAATTTTTCATTCACTAATCTACAGTTGGCCGCCCCTAAAGGGGCCATGCAAAAATACGCAAGTTAAATACACTCAAAAATCACAAAACAATTGAAAACAATTCAGGGGTCTGCCCCATACACTAAAAAAAAAACTATACTATTTAGCTACATACATATACATATTATTTGGTCATGACTTATATGTCACATGCCTATTTACTTGTTTTCTATATAAAGTTTTAGATAGATTTCAAATTCAGTGATCACGAGGCACGCTTGTGAAAGCAAGACGTGACATCGGCACGTGGATGGTCTGGTCCTTTACTTCAAGCAATTTCAATTTTATAGGATACTAAGAGTCAAAGCCAGGGAGTATTCATGAGGAGCCCCTCAGAGGTTGTCTAGTTAGTATAAATCGAATGGTCATTCCTTAGTACCACACGGTCAAGGAGTTGAATAGCTCAGGTTGGTTGGAATACTACTCTTCTTGGGTAAGCTCAAATAAAACTCCCTTTAGGGGGGTACTAGGCCTCTTCCTTTTCCCAGGTATCCTTCTTCCATCCAAGCAACTTTAAGAGACCAAAATCACTAGTAACGAGAAGTGGCCAATCCCTGCTTCTTTAAATTGCATGGGGAACACTTCAACCTAACCACCATGGTCTGCTAAGACTAATCTTCGTATACTGGTTGGCACAGTTTTGGGATGTGTTTTCCTGATCGATATAACCTTCAAAACAGTGTGGTGGTCAAGGCATGCGTTAATAATTAAAAATTCACCAATAAAATACATTTAAAGTCAACCTTTCGTCAGTCTACCCTTCACCCACGAACCAAATATTGAAGTTGTAAATACTATCCCAAGCATAGTTGTAACAACTTGTAAAAAGGTTGTTCACTTCCTTTTACAATCCCCTTTTTGATTTGACAATATTCCGGGATCACTTCTTGGGTCACCCCGGGGGGTATCAAGCCATTCTAGGTTTGTTTCCCTGTCTTAAAATCTTCGAACAACTTGTTGTTCTAAATTTACAACCATATAAAAGACTTGGTTGTAGATTTTAATCTCATGTTTCACCCTTGTTTTGCACTCTTTCACTTGAGGCATCCACTGGTTAATTATCCGGGACACTAGTTTACCCTGGGAACCCATTATGGGCCATTTTCCAACGCTTTAAGGGAGCAAAAAACTCATTGTTTTATTTATTTAGTTCATTTTCCAAAAAATAAACGAGATTATTTTCATCCTATTGTCCATAATTTTCACCCCCCAGGCCATTTTGGCCATCCAGAAAACTAAGAGAGGAAAACACCCAGGGTGGGTGGTCTTGAGAAAGACTTTTGGTAAGTCTTTCACCTCTCCTTTTCCCCCTTCATTATTGCCTCAGGTGAAGGACCATCTGAGGTGCGGATAATCTCTTCCTCATGCGGAGCTATCAAAAAGGCAGTGACCGGATTCACAACTGGATAGGTCGGTCTTGTCCCAACGGACATCTTTTGCTTATAACAATGATCTTGTATGATCACATTTTGGCTCTGGATTATGACAACCTCGTTGTACATGTATATTATTTGATGATGTGTATGACAATTTTTAAATACAAATATTAGGTTCAAATGCACCACTTACAAAATACATTAAAATGGAGAATGATATTAGTTTGGAATCATAATGTGCTAAACACGAAACACTCAAAAAATTTATTCCACATTAAAAATGAATAAAGATACTCGAACAAATTATTCCATGTTAGAAATGAAGAAGAAATATTATTTTGGTATATCATAACTATATTAGCCTGTACATATGGCAATTTTGGCAATTTACTATTTTTGGTAGTTTTAAACTTCCGGGGCCATTTTGAGGGATAAATGAAGGTTTTTCGGGATCGAGATTCTGAATGATAGCTGAAGGCTCTGGTTGATCCCCCAAAATGAATATCCTTGATGATACCTTTCCAACGGGCTATCGTGCATCTAAAATGAAGATCATATGCAAAAGTTATGACCTCGGGAAGTTGATGTACTAACTTACCCAAACGGGGCCCACATGAATTTTGGTGCTTCATCTCCTAGGGTTAGTTTTTTGGATGTCTAGGATGTTTGAAATTCCTATTTATTATAAAAAGGCCTCCAGAGACTCATTGTAATCATCTTCTTGTGAATGAGCGCAACCATCACATCTCTTCTTAGAGATAATCCACCACCATTCGAGCAAGCTTGTTTTCCGCTGCATTTTACAGTTTCATCTTATTTCTTTATTGAATAGAAAACCAGTTTGAATGTATCTCTGTTATTCTATGTTAAGTATCTTTTAATAATATATATTCATTTCCTTCTGCTCATAAAATCTGGATAAGTGGTATCAGAGCGGTCTGCTCCTTGTCGTCTTAATGCATGTCCCCAACGAGGTCAGGATACAAAGAATTGGGTCTCGAGCTTGTTTATATTGAGGATAAAATCTCTCGCACACCCAAGCGACCTCTCATGGTAGGAGAAAATAAATATTACAGTACACGATATCCTTTCAAAATTTTGCTTGAGGAAGCCCTCACACAATAGGGGAATGAGATGATGGATAGTTTCGTGCAAATCCTTCGATGACTACCAACAAGCGACACATCTTCCCCGAGCAGAGGCATCACCCTTTCAAGTTACAAATCAACTGTTAAGCCCTAATTAGTGGCTCATTACCCCTTAATTAAGGCATATTATATTAGTAATGTTATTTTATTTATGTCAGCTTTAGTCCATTAGTTGTAATTATACCTCCTAGTCTCCTATATATACCAAGGAGACATTTTCATTTTGAATCATCTTGTAATTGTACATTTATGTGGGCATAAGGAGGTTGCCCCCTCGAAGAGGCTTACTATCTAAATTTATCTCTTTTTCAAGGCGTTGAGGACTTATTCTGAGGTTTTTCTATGCTATATTGGTATTTGGTTCTTAACATATGGTATCAGAGCTCAAGGTCTTAGGGTTTCATTGCTACATCTGAGACACCTTGGAATTTTTTCTATAACGTTTTTTATAAAACATTTCAGAAGGAACTTATTGGAGGATATTTAAGAGACGGATCAAGGTACGTTGGGTTAAAATTTTAGATCTTGAGGCCTTATAATTTCGGAGATACAACATGTGCAAGATAGGGTTCTGGAATCATCGTGAACTGAGTCATTGCGGAATTTTCTCTATAACAAGTTTTTTGTAATGTTTCAGACCCTGAACTCCTGAGGCTATTCAAAAAAATTAGTATGGTATCTGTGGTAAAAATTATCGCTTCTGGGTAATCTTACATTTTTATATACACCCTGTGGAAGATAGGGTATCTGACTAGTCCTAGTGACTAGTCTCAAGAAGGTGTTCCAGGTAGAACAATAATAAATTCTTCCTAGAGTATCCAAATTGAGTGAGACCAGTTGCATTGGATAGTGGATAGTGTGTAGTATGTCTAGTACGTGTTTCAGAATTTTATATCAATTTTTTTTGTAGGGTACGCTATACAAGTGAGATCTCCTGGAAAGGCAAAAAATCAGAAAGTTGTGGGGAAGTTACCATAAATTCCACTTGACACATCAAATTTTGATCAGACTTATGGAATTGCAGAGAAAAAATATCATAGACCTACAAAAAATAAAGTTTCATACCCAGAAGGGCCAAAACTTTGGAGATATAACAGAAGAAAGATTGTCTAGTAGAACCACCTCAAAATCAAGGTTCAAAAGTGATACTTGGCCAACATGCCACCCAAAAAGGCTACTTCTACACCAAATAAGCCTCTAGACAATCCCACTTGGACTCTTGATGAAGGTGAATAAATGCATAGGGAAATAAATGATTTACAAAATAAGATAGTAACAAAATATGAACTACAAGAGATGGAAGCTAAGTTGGAGGCAAAGATGGATGGTTTAAAAGAGGAGATCATGGAAGTATTGAAACATTTTGTAATAGAGAGGACACCTGAAAGTGAAAATGTATCCCATGAAATTCATGATGAGGACATAAAGAAGGTGAATCAAGAATGGAGAAACTCTAACTTTGGGTTGAATACCAACAACGTTCCTAGGATCGATATGGGGAAGTTTGATGGAAAGGACCCTATCACATGGATACTTCAGATGGATCAATTCTTTGATCTACATAATGTGCCACATACACAAAAGGTACAAATTGATTCTTTATATTTAGAACCCAATCAATTTGTATGGTATAGATGGCTTTGTTCTCACACGTCACTCGTCACTTGGACAATTTTCATGGAAGAAATGATAGCACACTATGAGGATACAAGGAGAAATACCTTCTTTAGCCAATTGATAAATCTCAAGCAAAAGGGTTCATTTACAAAGCACATTGATAACTTCCAAAGATTGAATATAAAGGTAATAGATATTCCATATGAGCACTTGATTGATGTATTCATAGTAACTTTAAGAGATAACATTCAACATGAGGTTCGCCTTTGGGAACCCAAATCATTGGAGAATGCATTTAGGGTGGCAATAAATGTTGAAAGTAAAAATATGGCTATGGCTACTAGAAGGACCAATCCTAACATATATATAGAGAATAATGCTCCTTCTTCTAA
>ML778864.1:526561-545585 GCA_009831015.1 Picea engelmannii | reverse complement strand
ACTTCAAGGTCAAAACAAATCATGATAGTCTTAAATACTTCTTGGAACAAAGACTATCTTCAGAAGAACAACAAAAATGGGTAACCAAGATATTGGGTTATGATTTTGAAATCGTCTATAAAAAAGGGAAGAAAAATGTTGTGCGAGATGCACTCTCAAGAAAGGCTGAAGATGTTGAGGCCTTTCTTTGTGCTATCTCGATCATCCAACCCGATTGGATAATAGAAGCAAGGGATGAATGGAAGAATGATGAAAAGGTGTCGACTCTCATTCAAAGGTTGCAGCAATATTTTAGTACATCAAATACATTTACATAGAAAAATGATTCACTATGGTACAAAGATCGCTTATATTTATGTAAGAAATCCCAACTCAAACAAAAGGTACTATTGGAATTGCACACCTCTCCAGTAGGAGGGCACTCATGATTTTTAAAAAACTACCATAGGGTTAAGAAGGATTTTTTTTGGGATGGCCTTAAAAATGATGTTCAAAGGTTTGTGGCAAAATGTTTGGTTTGCCAACAAAATAAGGTGGAAACAATTAAGACGCCAGGTCTTTTACAACCATTAGCCATCCCAAGTCAGTGCTGGGAGGAGGTTTCCATGGATTTCATCATAGGATTAACGAAGTATGAAGGAAAGAGTGTCATCATGGTTATTGTGGATAGACTGACCAAGTGCGCACACTTTTGTGCACTCTCTCATCCCTTCAAAGCTAGTACAGTTGCCACCACATTCATGGAGACAGTTCAAAATCTACATGGCAGCCTAAAGATTATTGTAAGTGACAGAGATCCCATCTTCACTGGACATTTTTGGACAAAATTATTTTCTTGTTTGGGTACTCAATTGGCTCATAGCTCATCCTATCATCCTCAATCTATTGGACAAACCGAGATAGTGAACAAATGTCTAGAAGGCTGCCTTCATTGCTTCGTCTCTGATAAACAAACACAATGGTTCAAATGGTTACCCTTGGTAGAATGGCGGTATAACACTTCCTTTCATACTGCAACAAAAATGACACCATTTATGACACTCTATGGATACCACCCTCCTTCCATCACTTCTTCACTAAAATAAAAATATAAGGTTCAAGCAATGGAATATCACATCGAGCATCAACAATAAGTTCTCCAAATATTAAAGGCCAACCTGACCATGGCACAAAATCGTATGAAACAACAAGCAGATCAACATCGTTGTGAAAGAAGTTTTGAAGTAGGGGATTTGGTGTTTTTAAGACTACAACCATACAAACAGATGTCCCTCAAGCAAGCCAAGAAGGATAATAAATTATAACCAAAGTACTATGTCCCTTATAAGGTGTTGCAAAATATTGGTACTATGACATACAAATTGGAGTTGCCTGCATCTTCACGAGTACACCCAGTTTTCCATGTTTCATGCTTAAATAAGGTTATAGGTGACAAGATCCCAGTTCAAATTATATTACAAGAACTTAACGAGGAAGGAAAAATCATATTGGAGCCTGAAGCCATCATTGACACAAGAATTCGCCAGCTAAGGAATAGATCCATTTCAGAGTATCTCATTAAATGGAGGAAACTACCGGTTGAAGATTCCACTTGGGAAGATGAGACTTTTATACAGAAGCATCCAGATTTACTCAAGCATTGTGGACAACCCTTGTCTCAAGGGGAGGGGCATGTTAAGCCCTAAATAGTGGCTCATTACCCCTTAATTGGGGCATATTATATTACTAATGTTATTTTATTTATGTCAGCTTTAGTCCATTAGTTGTAATTATACCTCCTAGTCTCCTATATATACCATGGATACATTTTCATTTTGAATCATCTTGTAATTGTACATTTATGTGGGCATAAAGAGGTTGCCCCCTCGAAGAGGCTTATTATCTGAATTTCTCTCTTTGTCAAGGCATTGAGGACTTATTCTGAGGTTTTTCTATGCTATATTGGTATTTGGTTCTTAACATCAACTTCGATATTCCTATATTTGAAGGTCATATAGACGCAGATGCGGTAGACAAGTGGTTGAATCTACTAGAAGGGTATTTTTCTGTCCATAACTTTTCGAATAGAGAAAAGATTACTTTTTCACTCCTCAAAGCCATTACCCATGTCAAATATTGGTGGAAAAATTTATGTGAGCAAAAGGAAATAGATGAACCCTCATTATTTATAGTCGCAGCCACCTGGGAATCCTTCAGGGATGCTGTTAAGGAAAAATACTACCCTGTTGGAAGTTATGTGACTTGTATACCAAATGGAGCACACTGTGGCAAAAAAGAGACGAAGCAGTGCCACAGTTCACAAATATCTTCCATACCTTGCGCACCAAGTTGGGTATCAAAGATTCAGAGAGAAATCTGGTGCTCATGTATTGCAGTGCTTTGCATACATACATCCAGACCAAAATGGAATTTCTGGACATTTCGACCTTGGGCACGACCTACTGATATGTCGTCAAAATCGAGCAGAATATCAAACAAAATATGAGGCAATTTGGGCTGGGAACCCCTCACAGCAAAAGCCAAGGGGTGACCCCAACCCACAGAACAAAGGACAGAGCAAACATGGATAATATTAGGACAACCATTCCAAGCCACAAGCAAAGAAGTACACCAGAAAGACAAAGAAAGATACCAGGAAGTGGTGCAACTTCCACAAAATCCCTTGGCATAACATTATTGATTACCACTCAAATCAGTCACTGGTGGCCAAAGTGAAAGCCTCTGAATCAGATGTGGGTTCTAACTCTGAGTCAGAACCAGAAAGGGGAAGATGGATCATTGACATGGAACCCAGTGCCACCGTTGCTACGACCAAGCTCCAGCCTGGTGAACCAAATGAGCCAGAAGAAGGCGAGTGCCTCTTCCATTCATAGATGTGGGTGAAAGGCACCCCACTGCACTTAATCATTGATAGAGGTAGCCAGAGGAACCTTATTTGAGAAGAGGTTGTCAAGAAAATGTCCCTATCGATAATGCCACACCCACAACCCTACATCATTGGATGGCTTCGCCAAGGAAGCGATATCCACCAAGGAAATGTCAACTATCGTACGGTATCAAGCCCTTCAAAGACGAGGTATTGTGTGATGTTTCTCCTCTCGAAGTTTGTAATTTTCTTTTGGGCCAACCATATTTATGGAAACTTCATGATGTATATGAGTCTAGTCCTTGTAGTGTTATTATTACTTTGAATAGGAAATTGTATAGGATACCCGAGGTAGTCCCTCCTAGTGTTATTTCCTTGATCTCCACTAAGCAATGCAGGAAGGTCATCTCTCAGACCGAGAAATTTGTCTTCTTCATGATTCGCTCTCAGAGTGAGCGAAAGATCGCAACCACATCCAGTGCCTCTATGGCCGATCTCTCCACACAACAGAAGAAATTGGATAAGGTCATGGAAGAATATCCAGATATCTTCTCCTCTCCTATCAGGGTACCTCTGCATTGCTAGGTCAAGCATCCCATCGATCTGACCCCAGGCGCACCACTACCCAATGGGCCAGTCTACCATCGCTCTCTATTAGAAAATGAGGAGATCAAGAGGCAGGTCCAAGAATTTCTCCACAAGTGGAACATACATCCCAGCTCATCGCCTTGTGGGAGCCCAATCATGCTGGTGCAGAAGAAAGATGGGACCTGGCGACTCTGCATTGATTATTGGGCCCTGAATAAAATTACAATCTAAAACCGATACCTGATTCCCTAAATTGACGACCTCCTTGATCAGCTCATAGGGGCCAAATACTTTAGTAAGATTGATCTGAAGTCTAGCTACCACCAGGTCCCAAGAGAACAGATAGATGTATGGAAGACCACCTTCAAGTCAAAATATGGTCTTTTTGAATGGTTGGTCATGCCCTTTGGTTTGAAAAATTCTCCAACAAATTTTATGAGGATGATGGACGAATGCCAGGGATGATTTTAGGGGCTAAATGTTAGCCTCTTTATCATATACAATCATTAAGTCTAAGTATACCACCTTTATTTATTTTACATACTAGGATATAGTTGTTATCCTAAGTGTGTTTCTAGATTCCTATATTGTCTCCTCTTACCTTATCTCCTGATGAGGTGTCAATGTGATAACAAATGAGGTGGTTTCATTATTGTATTATATATTTGTATCATTAAGATGAATACAATGTTGAGAATTATGGCTTGAGGCATTTTCTGCCAATCTTCTTGTCCTAATATTCTTATGCTCAATTTCTTCAATTGGTATCAGAGCACATTTGATCTTAAGGGGCCTGATAATCATCCCATGATAGTGATTTGTTGATGCCATTAAAGATACAATGATGAAGCTCAAGGATAAGAAGAATGTACACTAATTGAAGCACATATGCATATACAACCATGAGGTTGCAGGAAAGTCAAGATAGTGGGAGAGGGCGTGACAGATTTCAAGCAAGGAGCAACACGCATCTGATCCACTATTCTCACCAGCAAATTACTCTGGGAATTAACAACATGATGAGACGAGTTGTGAATTCATGATGGAGTCATCCAAATCTGAAGCATGAGATCTAGGTGCTCATGGTGAGGTCGATCTGCCCAACAACTGATCTGAGTTTTTTGGTTTTGAAGTTGATTGAAGTTGTTGTCAAAGAATTATAATTGTTTGCTATTATATCTGAGTGATAGATATGCATGATAGATCTCTTTATTAATAAAATCGGGAATCCTTAAGAGCCAATGCATTGTGGTTGTTTATTATATCTGGAAATGAAATTAAAGATCTACCTAGCAATTAGTGATCTAGGATCCATCTCACACAGATCTGCAATCCCGTTCGGAGCCGAAGGATCCCCCCAGCATACCATCCATTGGAAAAAGGATCGGTTGACGCCTCTACCATTTCATGGCCAATAACGCTGATCATCCCATCCATGACTACGTTGTTATTGGGCGATTTCAAAGGCTTGAACTCGAGCATGTACAAGGGGGCTGCGAATGGGTATGCACAGACATCGGGGCACTGCATTTGTGAGTTCCGTACCCAGGCATATGGAAGGGTGTTCCCCATGATCGAGCGATCTAGATCTATATTGTGTCTCTCAAATTTGATCGCAAGAATTCCATTTTCCAAATCGTGCACCTGTATTTATTAAATGTATGAGTAAAATTGAACGTTTTTGTGTAATGAGATGCAACCACAACAACCCAAATAGCGATTGGGTCTCTTTAGATCCATACACTCAGAAAATTTTGGAAGAGTCTCAGCTTCTGCATATACATTCAATAAATCTAGCAATAATGTTTAGATCTTATTGATAGATCTATGTGGTAGATCTGAGACATTCTCGATATTGTTTTCATCCCTCTGTTGATAAGATCACCAGCTTCAAAAGCTAGCATAAATCCATGTGAATGGTAGCACGCAGTGGCCATTTGGTAGTTGTGTGAAGCATATGGATTGATGTGCATGCAAACAGACTCAACGTTCAAAGATTGGCACTGCTCAAATCGCGACATGAATCCTCCTTTCTGCAGTCAATGGCGGCGACCTAAATCAAACCGAGTAAAATATCATTAGTAAGAATAATTTTGCAATGATTTAAGTGCATTTATTCCAAATAATTACCATACTCTTGTATTTTATTTGTGAGTTAATACTAGCAATACGCTGACAAGTGGAAGTGTTAATTCATAAATATTTGGTGGGGTAGATACTTTATAAGCTGCTGCACATTACACAACGCGTATTAATGTAAGTCTCATTGCATGTTTTTTAATCCCATAGCATAATCTTCTTTTATTACTTTTGTGGAAAAGTAATAAGATAAAAAGAAAAGTGTTAAGTGTTTTTTGAGAATTTATATGGTTTATGCCAATAAAAAGAAAGTGGGATATAAAAATAAAATAAAGTAGAAAGCATCTTTTTAGAAAGCAAAGCAAGAACATATTCATGTTCTTTTTTAGAATTTTTTGTGCCCTTTATATAAAGGAGGAGATATAAGGAGGAAAATGTTGTAAAAGGAGTTTGGTGATATACTTTGAGAGGAGGAAAACCTTTGGCTTTAGATCTGGCCACCATTTTCATTGCAAAAATGATAACATAATAAAATCATTTTATTTGGGTTTTGTGTCCAAGATCCGCCCGAAATTGAATAAGGGGATCTTAGGTACACCTTGTGTAGTGTGTGTTGGTGGTTTTTTCATGGTTTCGTTATGTGATGTTTAATGTCTAGTTTTGACATAAAAATAATTGTAACGCACAACACACAGAGTACACAACAAGTCAAGGAAATGAAATTTTGCATAGTTAAAGCACAATCAAGCACATATGATTGAACATTTACAAGCAATCAAATCATATTAGTCAAGGCAATAAAATCAAATTAATCAAAGGGGAAATCACATCAACAATGGACACATCAAGCACCTAATATTCAAGGACTCCAAACGTCATCAAAGTAGTCAACTTTGAAGATCAACTATAATTATTTTGTGAGTTTCCAATCAAATCAAGTTGAATTTCTTTGTAATTGGGTGCATTCTCGGTTGAGCTCGACACCCAAGATTCATTGTAATTTTGAGTGGAAATTGACAAGGTTGAGTAGATTAAATCAAGTCATTGTAATCACAAGTTTGGGTGCATTTTTGGTGGTAACCGACATCCTCAACTTCCTAGAAGCAAGTACAAGAGAGCGTGAAACAAAATCAAGTGAGCATGAAGTTCAAGTGAGCGTGTTCAAATGGAGCGAAGTCATGAATTATTAGAGTTTTTGAACACTCTAATAAACACCACTGAAGACAACACAGTAATATTGAATAAAACAAATCTTCAATCAGTGCTAACTTGTTTTCAAGTGATGCAAGCTAAAGTTATACTTCTTCAAGAACAATCCCAACTATTGAATGATGAGTTGATAAATCTCAAAAATCAACAGCCAATGAAGTTTTCTGAACTAGTTTTTGTTCAGAACAACCCTCTCTATAATGATGATGATGATAATGATGTGAAGGAACAAAACAATAAGCCAACTTTAGAAGTAAATTCCAATGAAGATGAATTGCAAGAAGAAGATGCCAAAGCACAAAATGATACAACAAGTATAAGTGAAAGTAGATGTGAAGCACGTCATCAAATACAACATGATCTTTCTAAGAGGATCATCAAACCTTGGGAAGAATTACACTTCAATAGAAATCGACATGGCTTAGGATATGAAAATCAAAACAGTTTTCATATTCCAAATTACTCCAAACCAATTTTGTTTGTGAGTTTTGGATTCCTTAAAGAAAATTCAACTTCAAATGTCGAAAATCGGGATGTTAAGTGCCAACATTGCAATTGAGTTGGTCACATGGATAGTTAGTGTTTTGATCTCCATCCTTGTCATAATTGCGGCAAGACAAATCATGCATCAGATAAATGTTATAAGAGGAACAAACCCGCAAGATTGAAGATTCACTATGAGTGGATTGATCCTTGGCAATGGTCATCAACAACCAAGTGGCTATATAAGTCTTACCGAAGAATTCAATCTCGAGTAAAGACGAATCTTGTATCACATAACATTTTTTTACCTCACATAAGTGGTCCCCTTATGGCGTATCTTTCGAGTATGGCCCTCACAGGATGAGATAACATGTGGTTAATTACACATGCCCACTTTATGTTGTACTCAAATGAAACAAGTATGGTACTCTCTTGAGCATAGAAGGGGGAGTACAATGATGAGACTCTCATGCACATTAAGGGGGGGAGTTCAAAATTCCAGTGATGATGGTTCATGAAACCACTTTTGGTCTGTCCTTTCAGCTGACAAAGGGGGGAATTGATGATGGAATTGATGATGGAATTGCAGATGGTTGTTAGACTAAAAGTTTCGACAATAGATATGCCAGATGGGCATCAAGTTCGCCAAATGGGCAACTGCAGTCTATAGATGGTAGACTTTGGCAGAATTATGGTTCTATATTGAATCATACACGGGGATGCTTATTTTTAGAGAAATGATGTGTACATTTGGTTCACCTAAATGGTCATTGGACCTAGCAGAGGACAAATGGATCCCACTGCATTGTAGCTTGGCATTGATTGAGTTGTCAGGTATTTTAAGGGATGTGGCAGAGTTGAAGATGATTCACTTCTCTTTGTTCGCTCTCATCATATTGGAGTTCACATCAGTGAACACAATTGTTGTCATTTTGTCCCACATGATTACACAGTGAGGTTTTCCAGATTTCTCAGCATCCAGATTTGGCGGTTTTTCAAACAGTTCTTCATTGTGGCTCAGCTCAGGAGTTTTAACATGAAGACTTGGAGATGTACCAGTTTATGCACATTTTTTGTTGGTATTATTGTTCAAACTTATGATTGAGGGGGGGAATGTTAGCCTCTTTATCATGTACAATCATTAAGTCTAAGTATATCACCTTTATTTATTTTACATACTAGGATATAGTTGTTATCCTAAGTGTGTTTCTAGATTCCTATATTGTCTCCTCTTACCTTATCTCTTGATGAGGTGTCGATGTGAGAACAATTGAGGTGGTTTCATTATTGTATTATATATTTGTATCATTAAGATGAACACAATGTTGAGAATTATGGCTTGAGGCCTTTTCTGCCAATCTTCTTGTCCTAATATTCTTATGCTCAATTTCTTCACTAAATTTCGCTCATGGTCTAATTTTCCATGGTTTTTCCAAAAATGAAATTCACTATTTTAAAAGTTATTTGCCCAAATTCTATAGGATGAAATTATTTTACCTTAAAAACTGCCAAAATTTTATAAAAACTATATAAAATCATTAGAAATTTGAATATTTTTACAAAAATATAGGAAAACATTTATAGTTGGCATATGAAGGATTAGTAAGATTCGCCAAGGTTTCTAGATTTTAAAATAATTTTCCATCCTTAAAATCATCCCTATGGACGATATCCTATGACCTTTCACCAATAATTTTGTAGTGGTGTATCTGGATGACATCCTCATATACAACAAGACTTGGGTGGAACACTTGCAGCATATTCAATAGGTTTTGCACACCCTGCGGTAGCACAAACTATATGCAAACTTGGAAAAATGATCCTTCGACATAGACATGGTCAATTACTTAGGCTACATCATTGATCGACATGGTGTGCATGTGGATCCATCCAAGATCCAGGTCATACGTGACTGGCCAGCTCCAACCACACTCACTGAACTTCAGAGCTTCTTGGGCCTCGCCAATTTCTATCGGAGGTTCGTGTTGGGATTCTCTCATATCGCATGGGCCCTTAGCCAAGTAAGTAGGGGTGGTGGTAAGGAAAAATTTATGTGGGGCCTATCCCAACAAAACACCTTTGATGACTTGAAGAAGTGTTCGTGATCATCCCCAATGCTTTCATTACCGGACCTGCAACATCCCTTTTATATCGAGACAGATGCTGCAAAATATGCAGTGGGCGTCATTCTCACTCAACATGACCACCCCATGGAATATCATAGTGAGACACTATCAAATGTTGTCCGTAAGTACCCTACTTACGACAAAGAAATGTACTCCATTGTGAAAGATTGTCGCTAGTGGAGACATTATATTCTTGGGAAGGACACAATCATCCACACTGATCACAAGCCACTACAGTTCATGCAGACCCAAGGAAAATTGCAGAATGACCACCATCAAAAGTGGTCCACATACTTACAACAGTTCCACCTCAACATCAAGTATACAATAGAAAGTACTAACCGAGTTGTTGATTGCCTCAGTCGACCTCCAGTTGCGACACTCACCATGTGTTGAGTTACGAAAAAGGTATAAGTATCTTCCTTTTTGTCCACAGTTTATGATATCATTCTGATTGACTTTTCAATTAATTAGGAATAAATAGGAAAGAACATGATTAATATGTCTCTTAGATTTTTTATTTAAGTTTTATTAAATAGATTCTAAATTACAATTGGAATGGTTTGATTTTGTTACAGAATTGGACAAATAACTACCAAAGATAACCAAAGAGATTTTGGCTATGTGCAAGCTATTGGAGATTGAAGACTTTTTAGGCGCAAAGTAGTTTGAAGATAATACATTTGCTATATTGTAATTTTATAATAGTAAAGAAATCCCGAGGATATTTTGATCCTCAGGATAGCTTGATTTACCCAAACTATTGTAATATATAAGAGGGTAATAGATCCAGAAAAACATAAGAAAAAATCGCATTTTAAGTATTCAGATTCAGAATTGCCCTGTGCGAGCAGTTGTTGTAAATCTTTAACCAGTTATGGAATCAATGAAAGTTTTGAGTGTTTTTATCATCCCTGTGTTCTAATTTTCTCGTAGCAGTACTTCTGAAGACCAAGGGCCCAGTCTAAAGAAGCTACTGTCTCATTCTGTAATTATATCAATTCATAGTTTTGATTTCTATTTCATGATTTAGATTTCTTTTAATTGAATGAGTGTATCAATGAATTGATGATTGTTTGCAGAAGACGGACATTTCCTTAAGTATTCATGATTGTTTTTATGATTTCCATTTCTGAAGATTTTTGCTTGACAATTCCTCACATTTTCATTTGCGTTGTTCCTTTGCTTTAGATTTACAATTGTTGTTCCTTTCAGTTAAAGTTACATTAGTTGTTCATTTCAGTTAAGGTTATGATAGTTGTTCCTTTCCGTTAAAGTTACATTAGTTGTCCCTTTTGATAAGAATACAGTTGTTATTTATTTCCACGGATAGAATAATTTTCTATGTCCTTTCCAGTAATTAGAATTCATGATTGATAGATTAAATCTCCAAGTCCTTTCTTAGATTCAATTATTTCTTTATAGTTAAGTGAATTCAATTAGATTAATTAGTTCCTTTCATTTTACAACATCTTAGTAGTCAGATTTCAATTTCATTTAGTTCTTAGAATATTTGGTGAACGTTTGAGGAACTTGATTGTTGATGAACTCAGATCTGGCTTAGCTACATGATTTTAGGCTACCTGCATAAACTTTGTCGATATTCTTGAGATAAAAGAAGAATCCCTGGGTTGATAAATTAATGTTAAACTAAGGTTATTTTTAGGACATCTTTAGAGCCCAACATTTTGGCATCGTTGCTGGGGAGAATGTCAAAGGTAGCATAGGTTGTGTCTCTAGAGGACCAGGTATTGAAGACGGAAGGTAAGAACCTATGCAGGCAATAAGTAAAATGCTTATGCCAATGCTTACCTCCAGTTGACACTTAAAAGGTCTCATAGGTGTTTCTTTTGTTGAAATTTCTTTTGTTGTTGTGTGAAGTGTGTATGAATAGAAAGAAGGATCTTGAAAAACTAAAACCCCCACCAAAAACTACCAAAACCCAGGGTTCGGTGATCCTTGGAAGAAGCACTTTCATTGACGAAATCATAAAAAAAGGTGAATCTCAAGCTTCGGTTGGGCCTAGGAAAGGACCCACCCGAATCCCTCAGGTAGTAGTTTCACCAAATACGGCCCACGTTGAGATTCATAGCAAATCTGAAGGGACCGAGCAGAGTTTTCAGAATACAGATCTCCCACCGCTCAACCCCTTAGAATAGGGAAGCTCTAATAATCTGGAGGAGGGAATAGGAGAAACTAGCAGGGTTGCCAAGGCATACCCACCACCACCACCACCTAATGCCGAGTCTCCCGTGAGAGAAGGAGGAATATCCAAAATCATAGATAAAGGGAGTGCAGTCAAATTCCTTGGAAGACCAAATAATCAACAATTTCAAATAGAATACCTGGATCAAGAACCTCCTGAAAAGTTTTGGCACATTTTCAAACAAATGGCACAAGCAAATCAACAACAACCCCAGACCTCCATGTTGGAGTATCCAATAGTTGATCCAATTGCCAATGCCCCCATGAAAGAAATCCCCTTACAAAACCTTCCAACCTTCCATGGATTGATCTCAGAAGAGTCGGATGCATTCTTATTTGAATTTGATGTCCTATGTAGAGGGTATGACTACACCTCTGAACCCCAAAAATTAAAACTATTCCCCTCTACTTTGAAGGGAGAAGCCCTATGTTGGTTCATGGGATTGGGAGGTGGAACCATCAATTCATGGGACCAGATGAAACAAACCTTCTTGTTAAAATATCAGGATTATTGTAGAACTAGAGACCTAAAAGATGAAATCTTTCAAATGAGTGCAAAAGAAAATGAATCATTAGAAGAATATGTCGAAAGATTTCAGTATAATTTGCAAAGATCACCCTATGGTACATTACCAGGTCCAGTCCTCAAAGCAACTTTGATCAAGGGTATGAAAGATGAATGGGTAGAAACATTGAATTTAATGGAGAAAGGTGACATTTATCAGGAAACTTATGAAGACATTGTTTTATTGTGTATCAGGTGCTCACGAGGGAGTACACGGACCAGGTTAGGAATGCAGATGTCCCTCACAAGAAATAACAATATCTCCAACGGGGGTGTCACGCAAGATGAAGTCGGTAATCTCCTAGAAAAGTTTAAAATAGATATTTTGAGCACTCTGACTACACAATTGGATGTATTGCAGGCCAAACAAAAAAAGGTAGAGGCAGAACAGACCTTGGCTATATTTTGCCACATGTGTAGAAAGAAACACGGTCCAAGAGAATTCCCCTTGGATATAGCTTGGGTCTGTGCTATTTGCGCCAAGGATCACAACACAAAAGACTTCCCATCACTCCCTGGATTGAAAGTTGTATTCAAAGAGGCAGAAGAGGAAACATAACCATTATATCTGATGTCTCAACACCGTCAGTGGTAGTCCCGACCTCAAAATACATTTTGGGACCCTTCCTCTTTCTTTCCTGGACAATACAATCAACAGCAGAGTCCTAGACAATATAATCAACAACAGAATGTTGGCAGCACATGGCAGGGCCAGCCATTTACTAATCAGAACTGGCAGCCCCAACAATACCCACCTGCAATCCCCACTTGGAAAAACAAGTATGCCACAAACCCCAACTGGAAAAATAAACCAACTACAAGTTCCAATTGGCCAAATTCACAATACACCACCCCATCCTAGAAAAATTTGAATAATACCTACGCTCCACAATGGCCTAACTCGACTTCCCAAAACCCAAATTGGAACTAGAACTGGCATCGCCCCATGGGGATTAATAACCAACCTATGGGGATGACCTCTCAAACCCAACCTCCGTTACAGACTCCACTCCCATTGCCCCAATCACAATTGTGCCCTTAATTACCTACCCAACCCCACCCGAATCCCAATAACAAGCCAACTCAACTTGTCTAGATCATGGAAAGTGGAGAAGGGGAAATAAATTCAGAATGGTGCAATGAACTTCGGTTAAGATCGGGGTGCATCATCTCTCCTGAACAAAATGACGTTCCCCAAGAATAAGGGAATGAAAAACAACTAGCAGTAACACCCTCGACTGTGGTAATAACAAAAGAAATCATGCAAGGGAGGGACATAGTCGAATCACAAGACTTCGATAAGGATGCAATTCCCTCCCCTCCATTCCCTGAAAGACTGATGATAGAAAAACCCACCGTATATCTTGACTTTGACATTGTAGGGGAAATCAAGAATTTATACATCAAAATTCCACCCCAGCAAGCCCTACAAGACATACCGATCTATGCAAGGACAATCAAGGAGCTATGTGGGAGGAAGCCCATCAAAAAAATAAAAAATTCATCCTCAATAGTTCATGTAGTGGGAACCTTATCTGATCTAATTTTGAGTAGAGAAACACCAATTGAATATGCAGATCCGAGGAACCCCATAGTAACAGTGCAGATTCAGGGTTGTTCATTTCCAAATACCCTAGTTGATTTGGGGGTAGCCATCAACACTCTAACCATGGAAACCTGCAATGCCCTGGGTCTTCACTCTTTCGACCCAACCCCGATTATGTTGCAATTGGTCGATCGATCAATGGTCAAACCAATCGGCACACTAAATGATATAGCTATTTCAGTTGATTCTTGGGAATATCCGACAGATTTTCTCATCATCAACCCAAAAAGCGGACTTGAAGGGCATCCGTTGATATTGGGTAGACCATGGATCGTGACAGCTGATGCATACATAGGTTGTTGATTGGGTACAATGACAATTTCTAGAGGAGGGGTTACAAGGAATCTCATCTTATATCCTCCAGCCAAACCTATTCCAATGATTGTACACCCACAATTGCCACCACCATGATATCCTGAGAAGGATCTGTGTGCCGCACTAACGATGGAAGAAGCCCTCAAGCAAAAAATTCAGCTAGAAGATGATGTAATCAGTGGGTTTATTAACAACCCAACTGCTGTAAGTAACCTGACATGCCATATGCTCCAAGATGTTCTAGACTGTAAAGCACAGGGAGACTCGCTGGAAGACTTAATGGAACAACAAATCCCGACTACCGCTGTTCATAACAACAAATCTGTTGAGATTGCACCAGGGAAATATCTAAACATTAATGCCAACCTAGAAGAAGAAGAACAACAAAAGCTAATCCAAACCCTCTCTAAATACCAACAAGCTTTTGCTTGGGAGTACTCTGATATGAAAGGTATTGACCCACAACTCTGCACACACCACATTTATATTGAGAAAGACTCCTGACCTATCCGACAACCGCAAAGAAGACTGAACCCCCACCTCAAAGATATTGTTAAAGAAGAGCTACAAAAGTTGTTGGACATAGATTTTATATACCCCATCTCAGATAATTGATGGGTTTCCCCATTAGTCATTGTTCCAAAGAAAAACAGGAAGTGGCGAATCTACGTTGACTACAGGGAACTAAAAAAAGCTACTCAAAAAGATCATTTTCCATTACCTTTCATCGATCAGGTCCTGGATACCTTGGCAGGGAAGAAATTCTTCTCTTTCCTAGATGGCTTCAATGGCTACAATCAGATCCAGATTACCCCAGAAGATCAGGATAAAATGACATTCACATGTCCTTGGGGTACCTTTGCCTACAAAGTATTTCCCTTCGGACTTTGTAACGCTCCAGCTACATTCCAAAGGGCCATTCTGAGCATATTCAGTGATCTGATTAGCGAAGGGCTGGAAGTCTACATGGATGATTTTACTCCATATGGCGACGATTTTGATCAAGCCTTGACTAATCTGGAGAAGGTATTAGAACGGTGCATCGCTACCAGGTTATGCTTAAGCCATGAAAAATGTCACATGATGATGACAAAAGGTGTGGTATTAGGACATTACATTTATGCAGATGGAATTAGAGTAGACCCAGCAAAAATTGAAGTAATTCTTAATCTACCTACTCCACACACACAAACTGAGGTACGTAGTTTCCTTGGTGCTTCAGGATACTATCACAGATTTATGCCAAATTTTTCAAAAACCATTGCACCTTTACATGCTTTGTCAGGTAATATAGAATTTCAGTGGTCTGACAAATGCTACATGGCTTTTGCAGGACTCAAGAAACTGATCTCAATAGCCCCAGTGTTGAGGGGACCTAATTGGAAAATACCACTTCAAATTTCCACCGATGCCTCAGACATTGCCATAAGCGTTGTTCTTGGACAAGAAGAAGAAAATAAACCCTATGCCATTTATTTTATTAGCAAGAATCTAACTCCAGCCAAACTTAATTATACAGTAACAGAGAAAGAGTTCTTAGTTGTTATACATGCCATCAATAAATTTCATCATTATATAACAGGCTATCCAGTTATCTTGTATACTGATCATTATGCCATTAGATATCTAGCTAATAAACCAATTACTAATGGACAAGTCACTCGATGGTTGTTATTATTGCAGGAATTTGATATTACCATCAAATATCGACCTGGGAGAGAAAATCTTGTCGCAGACTTCCTGTCTCA
Source organism: Picea engelmannii (assembly GCA_009831015.1). NCBI lineage: Eukaryota > Viridiplantae > Streptophyta > Pinopsida > Pinales > Pinaceae > Picea > Picea engelmannii. Next base: position 529,795 of record ML778864.1, on the reverse strand, counting down.
ATTTCCAAAAACAGATGATTCATTAACAATTGAGGATCAATTCCCATATGAGCATCTATTTGTTGTCGACAGAAACCCACCTTGTTACGCTGATGTAGCAAACTATCTAGTAGCGGAAAGATTACCGACACATTTTTCATCTAGGGAAAGATGACTAATTGTCGAGCATAGCGCACGATTCACTTGGATCAATGGATATCTTTTCCACACAGGAGCTAATCTCCAGATCCAACGATGTGTATGAGAGGATGAAATCTATGACATACTGAAAGAAAGACATGACGAGCCCTATGGGGGGCATTTTGCAGACTGCAGGACTGGACACAAAATCTTATAGATGGGCTATTATTGGCCCTCAATATTCAGATATGCCAAGAAATATGTCCAGACATACGACAACTACCAGCGGATGGGAAACCAAGTCAGGCTTATGAAATGCCCTTGAAAACAAAACTAGTTTTCGAACCATTTGAGAGATGGGTGCTAGACTTCGTCAGCCCCTTTAATCCAAAGTCAAACCAAAAGGCCTATATTCTCATTGCAATGGACTACATGACCAAATGGGTAGAGGCAGAAGATTTACCAAATGCAACAGAAGAAGTAGTCATCAAATTCATTTTTAAATTGTTTCTACGGTATGGACTACCCAAAGAAATAATTACTGATGGAGGGTCACAATTTACAGGCCATAGAATCACAGCCACCCTAGATAGCTATCACATCAAGCACAGAGTTACTTCTCCATACCACCCACAAGCAAACGGGCAGGTAGAAAGCACCAATAAGGTCCTAAAGGCAATCCTGACGAAGATTGTCTCAACAAACTGACAGAATTGGGCTACTGAGCTCCCAAATGCCTTAGGGGCTTATCATACAACCTGACATCACTGGCTACTCTCCTTACCATCTAGTCTATGGTAAAGAACCCATCTTCCCAATAGAATTTGAGATCAAGACCCTAAGAATGGCCTAGGGAATTGGACTAAATCTTACAGAAGCACATAAACGATGCCTTCAACAACTCAATGAATTGGATGAAGCACACTTTTCTGTTGTGGAATGCACAACTGTTATCCAGCGACAAAGAGAAACCTGGCATGACAAGCATATCAAGAAGAAATCATTCAAGAAAGGCGACTGGGTGCTCTTCTATGATTCCAGATTTCAGGACTTTCCTGGGAAATTACAGACATGATGGATAGGGCCATATGAAATTAATGAAGTCCATGATAATGGCATGGTTACTTTGAGCACCATCGATGGGTCTGCATCACCCTTTCTGGTCAATGGACACCGGCTGCGAATTTACCACCAGCCACCTTCAAAAGATTCTTTCTATCAAGAAGTAAGTAAAGACCCTACGGTGCAGATTTTGGCTGGCTGGGAAGGTAACCCAGCCACCCCAACTCCATAAATGACGCATTCTATTTATATTGTACATACTGTACATATTTTTCCAGCTGAGTGCTTAGTTTTTTTCATTTTTTTATAAAAAGTCATCTAGGAAACAAGAATCAGGACAAATAATTACAATTAGCACCTTTTTTTGTTCCATACTCCCATTTTGTTTCATCATACGGACTCTGTCTATTACATGTTCATGACGATGTTGTTCCTTTTTTAATGGAACAACTGTTGTTCCTTTTTCGCGTGCCCGTTGTTTCCCTTTTGAATGGAACAACTGTTGTTCCTTTCTTGTGCACCTGCTGTTCCTTTTTGAATGGAACAACTACTGTTCCTTTTTCGCACGCTCATTGTTTCCCTTTTGAATGGAACAACTGTTGTTCCTTTCTCGTGCACCTGATGTTCCTTTTTGAATGGAACAACTGATGTTGCTTTTTCGCGCGCCCATTGTTTCCTTCTTGAATGGAACCACTGTTGTTCCCTTTTTCGTGTGCTCGTTGTTTCCTTTTTGAATGGAACAACTGTTGTTCTTTTTTTTTTTGCGCGATTGTAGTTCCCTTCTTTATCATTCAAATGCTATCCATTCCTTCAGAAGTGTGGCTTTCATCAATTAATTTTTACCAACACTGTTTCTAATTGTCATCACAACGATTTGTCATTATTTTTTGGATGGTCCCTTACACCTTATCAAAAATCCTTTTGGGGACTAATCTCTCTGAAATATCTTAAACCTTTTTCATAATCGATTACCACCATAAGTTGTTTCTTTCCCTTATATATACAAATATACCTGGATGATATCCTGCCTCTATATTATAAGAAGACTTCAGCATACTTTTACTTGGCATCTATGTACTTCCTTATACCATCCCATATTCTTAAGGAGTAGATGAGCCTCCCTAAATAAACACTAAAAAAAAAAAAAAACATATATATATATATATATATATAATATAATAAAATTTTCCTATAAAGAATAGGGGGTCTCATCATGAGCCAACCTACCACGATCATAGGATACTAATGTAAGTGACATTCCGACTATGGCTACCACACCAGGGAAATGGCCTTTGACACTTTTTTGTCAAAGGACAAGAGGTCTCATCACGAGATGGCTTGTTCACTTACATTACAATCTAGTGAGTGGAATTATCATCATTTGGCCACCAAACCAGGATAATGGTCTTCTTGGGAAAAGACAATTCAAATATTTATTAAATACAAAAAAAAATATCTATATATATATGCAATAAGAATATTTTTTTCATAAAAGAATAAGGGGTCTCATCATGAGCCAACCTACCACGATCATAGGATACTAATGTAAGTGACATTCCCACTATGGCTACCACACCCAGGTAATGTCCTTTGACACTTTTTGTCAAAGGACAAGAGTTCTCATCACGAGATGGCTTGTTCACTTATGTTATTGGATAAATCCGTAAGTGCGGACACAAACCGATCTCCCTAGATCCACCTGGATCTAGAACAAAACATGACAGAATATACCGCTTTCCCTAGATCTAACTATTGAATTAAATTGGAAGTGAGAAGAAGATATGTACCTTGTAATCGCTTCCTTGGTCTCTGTTGTTCCTTGCTTTGCTCCAGCGCTCTTGTGCAGTCAAGATCAAAACAACACAAACCAACCAAAGTGAAAGCAAATAATATATCCAATAGATAATCCATACATATGATCAAGGAATTATGTAATAAAGTAGATCTCACTTTATGGGAAAGAAATATATCACTGTATCATATTAATTGAAAGAGAAACTTACAACCAGAGCCTTGATGTCGTAAGGTCCCTTCCTACTGTCCTTCGTTCCC
>ML778864.1:456209-517501 GCA_009831015.1 Picea engelmannii | reverse complement strand
CGGTGGAATCTCCCGATCAGGGGTCAATAATGAAAACCCACTGTCGAAAGCGAGGAAACCTGCCATTGAGGCATGCAAGTTCCAAGGTACCAATTGGTTTCTAAGTCTAATTCCTGGATAATGAGTTGAAGTCAACAGGAAAATACTCGTCATAGGAGGGCCTTAATGTATCCCACATCAATGAAACGAAACGAGTAACAAGATTTGATGTAGATCAGAGTAATAAGTGATTCAGGACTGACTCAGGGATGGCCGACGCAATAAAAGGCTTTAAAACTGCAGAAATGGCCGACGCAATAGAAGGCTTTTCGGGTTGAACATCTTTTTGAACATATTAACGACACGAAAACTGTCTTGGAAATGCTGACTCAACAACAAGGATCACAGACCAATTTGTAATCTTATAGGATTATGATCAGGAGACAAGAGGATTTTCCAACCTAGACACAAGGGTGTCATGTTCAAAAGCGACTCTTCCACAGAATACAGGTTTAGATACATTTCTTTCCCAATTTTTCCCCCACCATTTCTGGCAAGTACCTCTTTATTGTTACGCAAGCTTGAAGAGGATCACATATGCTTGTTAATATAATCCCATCCTTCGGACGAGTCCCTCAGAGTATGTTTAATGAACCCTAGGAAGGAGTGGTTCGGTCCCATCATGGGTCTGTCAATGTTTGTTTAACGAGTCCAGAGATAGAAAACTCGAAGGTTTTTCAAGATTATAGAGTTTGGAAAAACACTTAAAAGAGAACTCTCTCAGTTCCTTTTTCGTACAGTAGTCCAACGAGACCGAAAAAGAGATAAATTATCGCTCACCAGACGCATACTTCAAATACTTTAGCGAGCGTGAAAAATAGCAAGGTCGCTCGACAATCTTTTCATGTTTAGAGAGTCTAAAAAGACCTTAAAGAGAACTCCAGGGGGGTTCTTTTTTCGTATAACCTTTACGAGTCCGAAAAAGTGATAAAAGTATACTCGGTTACATTCTCATTTATTTACGAGCACGAGAAAGAACAAAGACTAAGCTCGGTATTTATTCTCATGTATTTACGAGCATGAGAAAGAACAAAGACTATGCTCGGGATTGTTTTCATTTTTACACAAGCTTCAAAACAAAATAAAACTATGCTTGGACCTGGTTTCATTTTTACACAAGCTTGAACCAGAGCAAACTATGCTTGAGGTAAGTGGTTTCATTTTTACACAAGCTTGAACCATAGAAAATTATGCTTGCGACTTCCCAACGCAAAACACATGGATGGTCGGTACTTAGCGCCCAGCTTAAGAAGCTAGTGGCTCTACTTCAGCATGAAGTCCAGAGGCTGGAAGTATGGGCCCCCAAGCTTCGTTTCATCCAACGAAAAAGGCGGAGGAAATGAAGCTTCAAATACTAGATGAAGGACTCGACTCAAACAGAGAGGGGGAAAACTATTTCATTTTTTAATGAGCTTGACATAGAAACAAGAACTATGCTCGTAACCTCTATTTCATTTTTTAATGAGGTTTCCACAGAGACGGAAAAACTATCCTCAAGTGGTTTCATTTTTTAACGAGCTTGAAATCAAAAACCATGCTCAAGAAACTTTGTTTCATTTTTTTAACGAGGTTGCCTCAGAGACACAAAAACTATCCTCGGAGAGCTCTATTTCATTTTTTAACGAGGTTGCCGCAGAGACACAAAAACTATCCTCGAAACCTCTGTTTCATTTTTTAACGAGGTTGTCACAGAGACACAAAAACTATCCTCGTAACCTCTCTTCTTGATGATGGATTCCAAGAGGACAATGCTCTGGAATGACACCATGTCAAGGGAAAAAACTCAGTCATGGCTTCCAAAAGGTCTTCACTGGAAGGAAGAAACACACTCTGGAAGGACACCATGTCGAGGGTTATGACAGGAGTAAAGAGATCAGGCTCTAACAACCTATCAAAGAGATCACCATGTCAACTATTGGATCTAAGTCATCAGAAGTTGAAGTCATGGGCGACAACGCCACATAATTGACCTGTGGCGGGGGCGATATTGTCGCATACATGAACCATTCAGGGAGGCAATCCAGGTGGGGTCAATGAATGAAAGTTGATCAACAGTCACAACTCGTACATCGTGAGGGAAAGATATCACACGAAAAAGAGTAGATACAATAGCTTTCATGACATAGACATAATCTCGCCCAAGGAGTAAAGAAAAATCCAAGGAGTCTTGGACTACCATGACGTCAATAAAGACAGTTTTCCCTCCCAAGGTTATAGGAAACTGAGGAAGGGTTTGACTAGTTCTTCTGTTAAAAGCTAACAGATTCTGCGTAACCGGTGCAAGTGAAGGACAACCCAAAGATTTCCAAGCAATAGAGGACAAAATACTAACAGACGAACCTTCATCTATCAACGTTTTGGTAACGTTCCGACCACAAACCTGTACTGTAATCTGGAAAGGAATGTAAGAGGGAAGACAAGGTCCATTAAGTACATCCCAATCAAAACGGATGGCTTCATTACTTGGAGTGGGTCCCACGGGAGAAATAGCAATACCTCTCGGCACAGTGGATTCTGTATTAACAAGAAAAACATGGGCAGTATCGGGTTTACTTTGTAGCGGGAGAGTAGGATCGAATGATGATGGGATCAGATCGACCACTTGGGTTTCATTCTCTAAGGAGAGAATGGGGTCGACAGGTGTAAACAGATCGACCGCTTGGGTTTCACTCTCTAACGAGAGAGTGGGGTTGACCGAGGATGGTATCGGCTCAACCACTTTGTCAACTAGTTGAACTAAGGATGGGACTAGATTGATGACATGATCAACCAGATTGACCGGTGAAGGGACCAGAGTGATCATTCCATCAACTACAGGTGGGTTGAGAGAAATCTTGCGATAAGCAGCTGGAAGTTGAGGCCACTTGTGATAAGCAGCTAGAAGTTAAGGATGACCTCTAAATTAATGAGGGGATGCTCGACACACTTCCTGACTAGCTGTAATGATTGAAGTTAATACAAAGCCCACATCTTTATACATTTTTCATCGTTGATATTTTCCATTTCTGGCATCTATTTTTCCAAAGCTAGTCTAACCAAATTCGTAAACATGAACGATAGTCGTTGTTTCTTCTCATGAAAATATGGGTGGCAGAAGTGTGCACAGAGAGTTGACATTGCTCTGGGTTACAAAACAGGCGAGAGAAATCCTGCATCGCCTAGGGTGGACAGAATACTTCAACCGCTTGCAAGGAGATGACACAAATGTCACACTGGAATTCTTTCAAAACCTGCAAGGTGAAATCTCTATAGTGGAGGGTATACAAATACCAGTCACCTCGAAAATCATAGTAGAGGTCACATGCCTCTCTAACACAGGTATTCAATGGACAGGGAAATACACGAAGCTGAGAGAATCCTTGGAATCTTTTACAGAACTGAGGGAAGAATTGGACAAAAAAGGCAAGGGACTAAATCCTAATACCCTCAGTGAACCATGGAAGGAATTAGCGGGGATAGTTTAGTGCTACATCACCTGTGATGGACGGTACGATGTAATTTGGCCACGCCATCTTAAATTGTTGGAAGCCTTGAAGCAACGGTTAGTACTTAACCTTCCTTTCTTCCTAGATACTGTATTACATGAAGTCGCTCTAAGGACACAAAAGTTCAAAGATCCTGTTATTGTTATTAGCCATCACAAGCTAGTTAAATTGATAGTGGATAAAGCACTGAGTCAAACTCTGTTGATTTGGGAAACTTTGATTGAGGGCAATAGACCTCCACAATTGGAGCAGACGACCACCACCCAAAGGGAAATTTCACCACTTTAGACTAAAGTTGAACCAGGACATGCCCAAACCATTGAGGGCAATATTTCACCACCTCAAATTGAAGTTGAACCAGAACCTGCCCAAACCAGTGAGGGAAATATTTCACCACCTCAAATCGAAGTTGAACCAGAACCTACTCAAACCATTGAGGGCAATATTTCACCACCTCAGACTAAAATCAAAGCAGAACCTGCTCAAATCATTGAGGCCAGTAGATCTCCACAAATGGAGCAGGCGACTACCACCCAAAGAGAAACTCCAGTGCCCCAAACTGAAGTTGAAGTAGACCCTGCTCAAATTACTGAGGCCTAGACCTCACAGACATAGGAAGTAACAAAAAGAAAGAAGAGAACAATGGTTGCTCTTAGATCCCCCCCTAGGACAAGGAAGAGAAGTAAAAAAATTCAGGAAATAACTGAAGCAGTTCAGGATGCAACAGAGCACCCTGAAGAACCTCAGAATGTCATGGAACAACCTTTACAAGAAAATATTCAAGACATTGACCAAGCAGGGCAGACAACACAAAAAGATAATCAGGGAGACACCCAACCTGCATCAAATCACATGGAAAAAAACTTTTTTAAGAGTTATGGGATAGAAATGGCTCAGGTTCTGGGGAACTTAGGAACCTCAACTGGCAGGGATGAACATAATCTGGAAAAAGAACCAGAACCAGGCTCCTCTTCAAAACTTGCTAAAGAATTTCCTGACACTGAAGTGTCCTTTCCAGATGACACAACATAGGAGGAATTTATTTTTGAAGAAAGAAACCCCCTTGAACAGACAGAGCACTTGGAAGAAACATAGGGACAACCATCTACTGAATGAAATGAAGAAGACCTCGAGATCCCCCATAGACAGAAATCATCCAAAATCCAAAAAAAAATTAGGAAATTAAAGAAATAAAACAAAGCGCTGAAGAAAAAGGCTAAGACGGTTGTAAGATTAAAGTAGAAAGTGGAAAAGCTCAAGGAGATTATCAAAGAATTGAGAAAATATTTGGAACTAGCAGACAAGATCCACAAGAGAAAGAAAAACAAAAAGGGCAGAATCCAAGGAAGAAACCCTCTTCCTAAGAAAGAATCTAGTACAACTTCTATAGGAATACAGACAGATCATGAGGTATTAATGGTAAAAGAAACAACAGTTCAGGATGAAGATGTAATTTCTGTAGAAACACAAGAGATGGTTGATACTGAGATACAGACAGATACTCTAGTTTTAGAGGAAACGACTCAACTTTTTGAGAAGAATGCTACTATTAGGAGACTGGAAGAAGAACTACTACAGTCACAACAAACCTTGACTCAAAACAGAGGCAAATTACTGACAATAACAGAGCAGTTTTAGGAATAGAGCACTATCATGAATAGACTGGAAGCAGAGCTTGCACAGACCCAACAAGCATTAACTCGCTCCAGAGAAGAAATGAATGAATATCAAACATCCCAGTCTTGGGCACAGGGTTCCATAATTCATGAGATAAAAGAAGAATTGAAACAAGCCCAACAAGCATTGATTCAATCCAGAGAGGAGATGAGTCTTATGGAAGAACACCAAACATCTCAATCTCAAGCACAGAGTGTCATCATCGATAGACTAAGAGAAGAACTTACATAAGCACAACAAGAATTGGTCCAACACCAACAAGAAATGGTAACTAGGACTGAATATCAAAGGGTTGTCAATGAATTGAAAGATATGACAACAACAGAGGGAGAAACTTATACTGTACTTACCATAGCCCAAGAGAAGACCAAAAAGGTGCAAACCCAATTGGAAGAAGATTTGGAGAAAATCAAACACATCTGTGATGTCTATTCTGATGCCATCAATTGTAGAGCCCCTGCCACTAATTATGTTATATTCTTGCTGGAGAAGTATCTATTGTTGACTATGAAGGCCATTAGAGCAGGTAAACCCATTTCATTTGCCACTGTTCCATAATTTATTTCATGTTTCAGAGATCAGGAAGAGAAGGCACAATACCTTCTGTGTGAATTTTATTTCCATAATCTTATTTTGGATGAAGTTAGAGGAGACAACCCTGGCCTCTTCATAGGGGACATACAATTCCAGGAATTCATGTCCTTCACTGGGAACCAGGTCAGATGGGGAAAGGCTCACAAAATGTTCATAAATAGGGAAAATGGTTTAGATCTTTGGATTAGAGGAGAGCCTCCAAAATCCCTCCCAGCCATCATGTGACACAAGACCTTCATGAAAAGGGCAAGAGTTGTGGACTCATTGGCTCCTATCCATTTACATTTCATCTGCTTAGGTATCACATATTTTAGAGAATTCAAGGAAGAAGCTCTTGCTGCCTCCAAGCTAAGATGGGATGTATCCTCTGATGAGGTTAAAAGTAGAGAACCCTTTGGATATAAAAATTTCTTTGCAGCAACCTTCAGAGTAGAAAGATATGCTAAATTACTCCAGGAGGAAGGACCTGCTTGGATGGGATGCAGGTATAACCCCCCTCTCCTCTGGTTTTCACCAGAAGTTTACCAGAAGGATTTTCAAATTAATAAAAAGAGACAGGAAGCCGCTTTTGATGAAATCAAAAGAAGCCATGGTTTTAGGAGACCTGGTGAACCCACTTTTCCTCCCTACAACATAATTGGTTTACATGAAAGACTCTAGCTTGCATGAGGACATGCAAGAAGGTAAGTTGGGGGGTATGTTGGGTTACGAAAAAGGTATAAATATCTTCCTTTCTGTCCACAGTTTATGATATCATTCTGATTGACTTTTCAATTAATTAGGAATAAATAGGAAAGAACATGATTAATATGTCTCTTAGAGTTGTTATTTAAGTTTTATTAAATAGATTCTAAATTACAATTGGAATGGTTTGATTTTGTTACAGAATTGGACAACTAACTGCCAAAGATAACCAAAGAGATTTTGGCTATGCACAAGCTATTGGAGATTGAAGACTTTTTAGGCGCAAAGCAGTTTGAAGATAATACATTTGCTATATTGTAATTTTATAATAGTAAAGAAATCCTCAGGATATTTCGATCCTCAGGATAGCTTGATTTACCCAAACTATTGTAATATATAAGAGGGTAATAGATCCATAAAAACATAAGAAAAAACTGCATTTTAAGTATTTAGATTCATAATTGCCCTGCACGAGCAGTTGTAAATGTTTAACTAGTTATGGAATAAATGAATTTTTTGAGTGTTTTTATCATCCCTGCATTCTGAGTTTCTCGTAGCAGTACTTCTAAATACCAAGGGCCCATTCTGAAGAAGCTATTGTCTCGTTCTGTAATTATATCAGTTCAGATTTTTGATTTCTATTTTGTGATTTAGATTTCTTTTAATTGCATAAGTGTATCAATGAATTGATGATTGTTTGCAAAAGACAGGAATTTCCTTAAGTATTCATGATTGTTGTTATGATTTCCATTTTTGAATATTGTTGCTTGACAGTTCCTCATATTTTCATCTGCGTTGTTCCTTTGCTTTAGATTTACAATTTTTGTTCCTTTCAGTTAAAGTTACATTAGTTTTTCCTTTCAATTAAGGTTACGATAGTTGTTCCTTTCCGTTAAACTTACATTAACTGTCCCTTTCGATTAGAATATAGTTGTTATTTCTTTCCACAGATAGAATAATTTGCTATGTCCTTTCCAGTAATTAGAATTCATGATTGATAGATTAAATCTCCAAGTCCTTTCTTAGATTCAATTATTGCTTTATAGTTAAGTGAATTCAATTAGATTAATTAGTTCCTTTCATTTTACAGCATCTTAGTAATCAGATTTCAATTTCATTTATTTCTTAGAATCTTTGGTGAACGTTTGAGGAACTTGATTGTTGATGAACTCAAATCTGGTTTAGCTACACGATTTTAGGCTACCTGCATAAACTTTGCCGATATTCTTGAGATAAAAGACGAATCCATGGGTTGATAAATTAATGTTAAACTAAGGTTGTTTTTAGGACATATTTAGAGCACAACACCATGGTGCTAGACTCTTGTATCCATGAGACCTATGGATGGCCCCACCTCTATGAGACAGACCCTTACTTATCTACCACCTACCAAATGTTGGGCGCCAACTCAGTGGACACGAATTTTGATCTTCAAGATGGGTTGTTGTGTTGTCTGGGCCATCTTTGTGTTCCATCAAGTGAGAATGTGAAGCTGATTTGGGAAGCTCACTACAGTTAGGTGGCATGACACTTTGGCATCAAAAAGACAATTGTAATGTTGCAGAAACATTTCTACTGGCCAAAACTTCGACAGGATGTCGACAAGTATATCAGGTCCTGCACTTCCTATGCTATTGCCAAAAATACCACTAAGAAACAAGGCCTATACACCCCTCTTCTTAATCCTGATAGGCCATGGGGATCCATCTCAATGGACTACATGTCGGGCCTCCCATCCACCAAGAGGGGAAATGACTGTGTTTTTGTGGTTTTTGATCGCCTTTCCAAAATGGTGGTTCTAGTCGCCTGTAATAAGAACATCACAGTAGAAGCCACTTCCAAGATATTATTTTAATGAGTATGGGTAAATTTTGGGATCCCACAAACCATTATAGTAGACCATGACAGTCAATTTCTCATCACATTCTGATCGAGCTTCTGGTCACTGCTGGATACCAAGCTCACCAAATCCATTTCCTTCCACACCCAGACAAATGGCCAAACTAAGATCGTCAATCGGATGATCATACAGATCCTACACATGTAAAATTAAAAACACCCCCACACATGGGATGAGAGTCTTCCCTATGTCCAACATAGCTACAATCGATCCCTGGATAGCTCAATTGGCCACATCCCCTTTTAGGTGGGGTTGGGATTCCAACCATTGGGCCCCATGGATGCTGCACTACCCCTGGTGACCACCTCGACTGACTCGTCCCCTTCTCCACCAGAATATGACAAAGCCACTCGATTCATTGAGAGGATCCAACACATCTTCCAACAAGTTAATGATATTCTACAAAAGTCTAATTCCAAGTACAAGCAACGCCATGATCAACATCGGGTGCCGCATAAGTTTCAGGTGCGAGACAAAGTTTGGTTGCACTTGCAGAAAGAACGCCTTACAGGACTCCATCAGAAGATTTTCCCATTTTTTTATGGGTCGTACACCATCACCAAGGTTGTGGGTGATAATGATTTTGATCTCAACATACCCCCTTTCCTTGGCCTGCACCCAGTCTTCAACGTGGCTCTCCTGCGGCCATATTAGCCACCATTATTGGACACCTCTAAGATAGCAGAGCATTTGAAACCCACAGAGCTCAACCCTGAATGCATGCAAAAAGAATCCAATTATCATATTGTGGACACACAGATCAAGGGCACTCGACTGCAAATGTTCCAACTTTATTGGGTTGTCAAAGCAGGGAAGCTTCTGCACCAAGGCAACTGGCTCACCCAAGGACAAATTCAGTAGAATTTCCTCACTTGATGGGGGAACTCAACGCAATGGATAAAATTTCTTTGTAAGGAGAGAGGATTGATCCAGGTGGATATTGGTGGCCACCCACCTTTTCCAACTCATTCACAAAACTTTTCTGGCAATTTTGGCAATTTACTATTTTTAGCAGTTTTTAACTTTCAGGGCCATTTTGAGGGCCTAAATGAATGTTTTTATGGATTGAGATTCTCAATGATATCCAAAATCTCTAATTGAGCCCAAAAAATGAATCTCCTCGATGATACCTTTCCAATAGGCTATCGTGCACCTAAAACACAGATCGTATGCAAAAGTTACGCCCCCGGGAAGTTGATGTACTAACTTACCCAAATGAGGCCCACATGAATTTTGGCGCTTCATCTCCTAGGGTTAGTTTTTTGGATGTCTAGGGTGTTTGAAATTCATGTTTATTGTAAAAATTCCTTCGGAGCCTCATTGTAATCATATTCTTGCGAATGAGTGCAACTATCACATCTCTTCTCAAAGATAAGCCGCCACCATTCCAACAAGCTTGTTTTCCACTGCATTTTACAGTTTCATCTTATTTCCTTATTGAATAGAAAACCAGTTTTACTATATCTCTGTTATTATGTGTTAAGTATATTTTAATAATCCGTATTGATTTCATTCTACTCATAAAATCCGGATCAGATTGCCCCCTTGAAATGGGGTTAAACTATCATGGTATGTTGTGCCAGACCTAGCAGCTTGTGCTAAGTTGATCTAGAGAGAAGAAGATCTTGAGATAATCTCTAGAGATTGTATAAGGTTGGTGCAGGAAGTACAGTTAAGGGTTGAAACCACATTTTCCTATTGGGTTATGTTATTAAAATGTCTAGCTGGTAGAATACTATCCGATGTGGGAATCGTTACTTGTCATGTATAAAAACATGGAGAGACTTTCATCTAGTAGGAGTGACAACCTGCAAGAACATCTTCCAATGGAATATTGTTATTAGGAATTGGGCAGGTTTTTGTTGTAACTAGAAAAAAAAGAGACTCATGTGATTACTCTAGTTCTTCAAAGTTTCATTTGATTCTAAGACTTGAGGTAGCTTTGGCAAGGTGGTTTCCCTCGGATAACATTTCAAGTAGATTTTAGCCTAGTTCGGAAAAAATTAAGAAAAGAAAATAAAAAATGGAGAGACTGAGAACCACATTACCGGACCAACATGTTACATAATCGATATGATATGTCAAAATTACTTGAAGGAGAATATTGAAGACGAAAAAATAAGTTATGGAGATGACTTGTAATTGCAATTGCAGGAAATGATTAAATATGCTACCAAGCATATTAAAAAAAATGGAAGGTAGGCAAAAGCAACTATTTGAACTCTATGCAAAGAAACTTCACACTACAATGCATGGTTCATAAACTAAGATAAATCCCATGTCCTAAGGAGACACTTTGACCTCAAAAAAATGCACACTTTATCTCTTGTACAATGTGGATGTGTCTAGGAGCTTATCTATGAGGGAAAGCAATGAACCTAACACACCTAACACCTTGCAAGTTAATTCTCTCCTAGATTTCATGGTTGCATGGTTTATTCATTGTACAGTTTTGGGATGTTTACAAGGTGTTCAGGAATTTAAAAGGTTGGTGACCTTACCGATAATGAATATATAGGTTGTCCATTCGCATAATAAATTACTTCTCTAATGAGGTTGGTTTTGGTGTCAAAATAAATTGAGTTTTCTAGTCAAGTTTAAAGTGAATGTTGCAATTTGTATCAGTGGTAAAGTTCATTAAACATGTGTTTTATGGGTGATTGAGTGACCTGAGGACATATTGACATCGGATTTTGACCCTCATCAAGGCACATGGGATCACAAGGGTAAAACCCTCAAAACATAGTTCCCACCCTCTCTTAGAAAACACCTCAATGTGCAACACTAGCGACCAAATTTATTTTATTAGATTATGATTTTTATTTTAAATTGAAAAAATAAAATCCTAAACTATGAGAAAATCAAATAAAACATAAAAGTGAAACACAACATTTCATCAATGAAATAACATGCCTACACAATAATACATAAATCATACAATATTTGAGAATTCATTAAAGCGACAAGTTCATTGTAAACAAAGTAATTAAATCCTAATTCCAAAACTAGGTTATCAATTAAATGAAAGTGAAAATATGATCAATGGAAGAATTCCTTAACATAAACTCATTAGAAAAAAATAGAAGTCACTTGTGATGTAAGAGAAATTTATTAACTACAATGTCATTGAAAATAATGCTAACAACACCTCAAATCTTTGTTACAAGATGGCTAATGTACAAGTCCTTGGACCTTGTATTCTTACTTGCTTACATCTATTTAACAAAACAAAAATAATTGATAACCTTCCAACTCCCCTCTAAAACCTTTTGGCTTCCTTATCTTTTCAACTTCTAAGAAGTTGACCAACCACATTGTCTTTGAACTGGAACAAAGTGATTATGCTCGAGGAACATCTAATCATTGTGCATAATTAAGAGTGAACAAAATGTTCCCTAGAATTTTTTCTCTTTGGGAAAAAATACACTTTTCAAGTCTCAATTAAAAATCAACACTTTTCTTATCTAATTCAAGAATTATGTTTTGTAGTAATTATTGTTGCTCGGTGGTACCTACAAGGTGTTCAGACATGGCAGCTCCATTGATGATTTCAATTGCTTGAGCATATGTTGTATTTTCCTTAATGCTTTGATGCATTTTCCCGCTGAATTCTCAAGTGAGAGGACATCTTCCTCTAGATACTCATGCTTTGGGGCATTGGATAAACGTTTTACCTTTTGGGTTTTTTATTGTAAATTTGGACAAAATTGTTAATTTTTGTTGTTTAAATTGCATTTTCTGAATGTATAAATAGATTCAGCATGCAATTTATAAGTTATGATGTGTAATGGCTGGAAATAGTCTATTTTTACTCTAGAAAACCAATGATAAAATTATAAATCACTTTGACAATGACAACGAAGAATGTAAAATAAATCACCGATGATTATGTCATGATTGACATGAGATAAAGAACAATTAACTTCATATCTCATGCCTCATCGAAAGTTATCAACGGATCAAGCCACGAGATCTATAGCAAAGAATCTGTGCATGTACCAAGCTATCAAGACAGTGATGGATCATCACTGACACTTTTCACATAAGATTCTATAAGAGAATCAAGCACTGTCAAACTTCAATCAAAAAACCTATCCCTGCCCCTAGATCAATTAAGAAAAACAACACCTCATAAAGGAAAGGAGCATCAAGAGTGCGACCACAAGATGCCAATTCTATATAAAAAAAAGGGACATGTTATTGTCCTATTTAATGGTCTCATTAAAGTCCTCTTGAGGCCCTAAATGTGATGCCACGTAGGCTAAGTTTCCACTATCACCTTAGCAAAAATCCCCACTCTTTAATCCAACTCCTACTAAAAGATATGGGAGGCTTCCCTAATCTGAAAACAGAAAAACAAATCTTCACACGAGATAAGTAAACCAGTGCCTAGTATGAATATCTAAGGTGAAGGTAGGAGTTAATTGTCGATTTACTAGTATGAAATGATAAAACAAACTGCAAAAAAAAGAAGACCAACCAGCTAAAATGACACTCAAACTATGGGAAATGATTCTTGGAAAAACACAAAGTTGCCTGTTAGATGCCTTTACCAATTGGGAGATTAATACCTTGATCTAGACCATGGTAAAATACTATAAAAATATTGCAATATCATTTTCGTACACTTTCAGTACTGCAAAATGATAAAACCATAGAAAACCAGCAAACTAAAGGTGCATTGGTGGCCACCCATAAGTATAGAAATACAATAGATTGATAGATATATGGGTGGGGAAGCTAGAGAAACTAGTTAATAACAATATTAGTGGCACAAAAATTCATATCTGCAAGTAAAATGGATTTTCCAACAATCTGGTAACTACTTGCATCAAGTGAGGTTTAAATCCCCCTAGGGTCAAAACCCAAAAAATTATTCCAACAATAAATTGTGATGTGTAATGGCTGGAAATTGTCTATTTTTACTTCAGAAAACCAATGATAAACTTATAAATCAAATCTAGAATAACAATGAAGGGTTACCAATGAGATATACTTTCTTGTTCAAACCCGTTAGTGAAGTTTCTTGATGAATCTGCTGATAGATTTATTGTAACAAACTTAGATCTGGAAAAACACCTTACAATACCCTCGTAAAATATGTATTTTAAGTGTAGAAAACTAGAGGGTAAAATTTCCTTGGATGAAAAATAAATATAGTATTAAAACCCCAAGGATTTATTAGCTATGGAGATAAAATTTCAAGCACAAGCTAGATAAAAAAAAATGGATTTTTTATTTTTTACAAAGAGGAAAAGGAAATGAGATTAATTGATTTTTAAATAAATGGATGGTCGTAGTGAGGTCTACCTTGGCCTTGCTCTTACCTTCCATAGCTTAGGATTGTGATCACAACCCTCTCTTTGTCAGCTATGTACTTTGGACTAGGGAGTGGGATTGGAGTCTAATGACTATCACACCTAGTATAGTCTAGAATAGTGATATAAGATTATGAATTTTGCCAAGAAATCTTCCTCAAAGGAGATGGTCTCCAACCATTGGGTTGACTATGGCACCAAGTAAAATATTACCCTTGCTAAAGGGATCCACAACAAGGATCTTTCCAACACTTGGGTTTGACTAGCACCCAATACCAACAAAGGACGAGATGGAGACTAGTGTATCGACCTCTCCTTCCACGTGAATATGTATCCCCTCGATGGATCAATCCATTTGTCTTGTAGTAATTTGGAAACACTTATGTGTATTCTATGAAGCATGATTACAACAAGCTAAGAAGAAAAACAATACTAGAAGAATCAACACACAAATTGCACTAGAAAATAAAAGTTCTTATTGAATGGCATAAATGATCTCATGGTTCAACCACAACAAATGAAAGGAGGGGGCTAGTATTATATAGTTTTATTTGTAAAATCTAGTTTATCCACTCTCCCAAAATAACATTTTTTGAATTGTCATCCACAACTTGAATACTAAGCCATTATAATAAAAATAGTTTTTTAAACAATAAACTATCCCCACAAAGGGATTCAATTTGACTAGAAGAGGCAATGTCCATCTCACATGAGGATCAATGACTGATCTTGATGGATTGATTTTCTCAATCGTCATTGCACCACTCATTAGTGCTACTTATTGAATCATCAAATAAACGAGGTCTTGATGGCAGCTCCAACTGCAATTTGTGAAAACATAGTTTCTCCTATTGGTTTCATCTAAACACAGTCACAAACACGTGGTAAGAAAACCAATGAAAGCTAAAAAAACATGGCAACATGTGACTTATGGTTGGATTCTTTGGAGGATGAGGTTGAAAGATCATGAAATAGGTTTGGAATTAAACATACCGATGCCTACCCACCACTGTGAACTTCAAACTCTCATTGTGGAAAGGATATTCATACATTTAAGATCCACAAATCAAGGATATCCACAGCTAGAAAATATCAGTCATATTTTGACTATGAAAACCTCTCTCCTACACCTGTAAATATACCTCCTCTGTGATTTGATATGGCTACTTGTGATCCATGGAATAACCTTCATAATTTATTAGGATGTTTGGTTGTCTATATGACCAAAAATAAGCAATCTCAAAACCATCATTGTCTCTATCATAAATGGGATCACCATCAAAGTAAAAGAAAATTGCATCCCATGTGTTTCCTCCAAAATGAAGAAAGGTATCAAAATGTTCGATCTCCTTCACAATATTCATCAAGGATAGGCTTGTTCATTGAATCCTCCTCTTACAAATCACTGAGAGATGTGTCAAGAAGATCCAATGCTCAGAAATGAGTGTAGTATATTGAATTTGTCCTTTCATATGGAGGAGGAAGGGTGGGTTCTTAAATGACCCCGGCGTCGAGGCTCTCCTCGTATCTTTGTTCATCAATTGTCCCTTGATGTTTGATGGAAGGATGAGAATATTCTTCATCGTTTCTCCCTCCTATGGTGTTTTCATCTTTTGTATCTATATGGTTCAAGGTTTCTTCTTTCATATCAACCATAACCTTGTCATCCTCTATAAGATGAGACTATTCAACATTTCTTTCCTTTTGAGATGACACACTAAGATTTATCGTAAGGTCTTCTTCGTCACTTACTTCTTTAAGACTTGAAAGGTAAAGTATTCATTCTGTGTCCTAACATGATTCCAGATTTTATTTAGTTATGCTTTCTCCAATGATCTCTTCCATTGTTGTAGGTAAAGGGTGAAGGATTTCTTCCAAAAGGTTATGTGCAACATATAACTTTTCTATTTCTTGAATTAAGGGAAACCATATTTTTGAATCATAGAATGCCTCCAAAAATTATGCAAAAGATGTAAGCATGCCTTTGCCAAGGATTTCATACCAAATCTGTGCAAACCCTTTCAAACCCATCATGTAAAATTTCTTCATGACATCCTCATGAAGGAAACTATTTTTCTTGCAATATTCGATAAATGTAGAAACGTGCTTCACAATTGAATTCCAATATCCATAGAACATGGGTAAGTCTTTCGACAAGTCTTCCGACCCAACTAAATGATCATGGGGAAAACCCCTCATGCCTGAAAAGTAAACATGAGCATAACATTCTACTAACCATGAAGGGAGATCCATCTTTTCTTTATTCATTAAATATCGAAGCAAGGCTAAATTGAAAATATGGGATGAAAAATATCTATAAAAATACCACAATGGAGTCGCCAATACATACCTTACCTCTTACCTTGGAGAGTAGCTTGTTTTAATGTGCATATGTGTTATGTATTGTTCAAGTGGAGTCACCATATGAGATCCTACAAGTTAGTAATACTAATAATAATCTCACCAAGATACAAAAAACAAAAAACTCACCAAGATTGTGTCATTGGGAAACCAGGATAAATAACCTTATTCCTCAACAACGACGCCAAAAAAAATTTACCGCATGATTTAGCAGCCTCTTCAAGGTCCTCTTGAGGCGCTAAAGGTGGCACCATGCATGATAAGTTTCCATTATCACCGCAGCACAAATCCCCACTCTCTAATCCAACTCCTACTACAAGCTATGGGAGGCTTCCCTAATATGAACATAGAAAAACAAATATTCACTAAAGATAAGTAGACCAACGCCTAGTATGAATGTCTAAGGTGAATGTAGGAGTTCATTTTCGATTTACTAATATGAAATGATAAAACAAACTTTATAAAAAAACGTACCAGCAAGCTAAAATGACACTCAAACTGGGGGAAATGACTCTTGGAAAAGAACAAAGTTGAGTGTTAGATTCCCTTACCAATTGGGAGATGAATACCCTGATTTGGACCTTGGAAAAAGGTTGTAAATAGACTGTTATCATTTTCCTACACTTTCAAACCCAAAAAATGATAAAATCATAGAAAACCAACAAGCTAATGGTACCTTGGTGGCCACGCACAAGTATATAAATACATTAGATCCAGAGATATAGAGGTGGGAAAGCTAAAGAAACTAATTAATAACAATATTAGTGTCCAAAAACTTCATATTTTCAAGTAAAATGGATTTTCCATCAATTTGGAAACTACTTGCATCTAGCGGGGTTCAAATCCCCCTAGGGTCAAAACCCAAAAAAATATTCTATCAATAAATTTTGGTGTGTAATGGCTGGAAGTTGTCTATTTTTACTTCAAAAAACCAATGATAATTTGATAAATCAAATTTGGAATAACAATGAAGGGGTAACAAAGAGATATATTTGCTTGTTCAAACCTTTTAGTGAGGTTTCTTTTTGAATCTGATGATATATTTGTTGTAACAAACTTAGATATGAAAAAACACCTTACAATAGCCTCATGAAATATGTATTTTAAGTGCAAAAGAATAGAAGGTAAAATATCATTGGAAGAAAAATAAATCTAGTATTAAAACCCCAAGGATTTACAAGCTATGGAGATAAAATTTCAAACACAAGTTAGATAAAATATTTTTTTATTTTTTATTTTTTATAATGCGGAAAAGGAAAGGAGATTAATTTATTTTTAAATAAATGGATGGTTGTAGTGAGGTTTACCTTGGCCTTGATCTTACCTTCCAAAGTGTCGTATTGCGATCAAAACCCTCTCTTTGCTAGTTGTGCACTTTGGACTAGGGAATGGGATTGGAGTCTAGCGACTATCCCACCCAGTCTAGTATAGAATAGTCATACAAGATTATGAAATTTGTTAGGAAAGCTCCCTCAAAGGAGATGGTCTCCAACCATTGGGTTGACTATGGAACCAAGTAAAATCTTATTATTGTTGAAGGGAATATTCCCGACAAGGATCTGTCCAACACTTGGGTTTGACTAACACACAATACCAATAGAGGACAAAATGGAAACTAGTGTCTTGACCTCTCCTTCCACATGACTATGTAGCCCCTCGATGGACCAACCTAATTGTCTTGTAGTAATCTGGAAACACTTGTGTCTACTCTATGAAGCATGATTACAACAAGCTAACAAGAATCAGCCCACAAATCACACTAGAAAATAAAATTTCTTATTGAATGGCATAAATGATCTCATGGTTCAACCACATCAAATGAAAGGAGGGGGATAGCCTTATATAGTTTTCTTTGTAACAACTAGTTTTACCACTCTCCCAAAATAAAATTTGTTGACTTGGCATCAATAACCCAAAGACTAAGTCATTATAATAAAATTAATTGTTTCAACAATATAATATTCCCATAAAGGGATTCAATTTAACTAGAAGAGGCAATGTCCAACTCACGTGAGGCTCAATGGATAATATTGATGGACCAATTTGCTTAGAATGTTGTGTCGATGGCTAACTTGATTCTCAAAGTGTCAACATTCTACTTCTTTAACTCCAACGACTATGTGAGGGGGCAGATTCACTTGTAGAATGATGCCCATGACAATGGGAAAAGGTCTGCATTAAAAAAATGGGCCACCAATCTAATTGAATAAGCTCATCGATTATTTCCTTGACCCCATGTTCACCTTATTTAGAACATGTGCCCACAGTCATGAGAAATGATGGATCCATTTATTTTTAATTGAAATGTGCTAGCAGTCCAATTTTGACCCATGGCTCTCCTTTGACATGGAAATAGTTCTAACGGTTGGCTTGAAGATCAACGACTTGCTTGATTTAAGTGTCAATTAATTAAATTGGGGGGCTGAATTACTTGAGTGAGAACGGATTAACCGACTAAGGGACGACTTACTTTGGTGGGCTCAATGATTTTCCTCGGAAGTGGGTCAATTCAGTTAATTGGGCATCAATTTTCTTAATAACCAACATTTCATTCCCAACATTTAATGCTTGTTGGGATCCATTTTTGTCATATTTCTCGGCCCAATAAAGTCAATATTTCACTAGTAATATGTGTTCATCTATGCCATAAACCTTTATTAAAAGTCATTTTTCACCATTATATATCCAATGTAGTTAATATATCACTTTTCTATGTTTTTAGTGATTAAAGAGGATTATATCATAGTTTTGTTGACGATGGTTCATGTTAAGAATTCCTGTAGGTCAAGTGTCTTCTCCAAGTGATATTCAACATTCAAAGTGTTCTTACATTTGTAGTGGTCCTCGCCAAGCTTTGATTTCACGCATAGGCCACAGTTGTTAGTATGAAATAAAACTGAGTTCATTTCTTGTATCATCATGTTTGGCATTCCCATATTTGCATTTCTCATACCCAATATTGTAGCTTAGCTTATTGGTGCATATCCGGGAAAAAATCGAGAACATGGGTTTTCTCTGAAGCAACATCGACATACTCCCACATGTTTCAGAACATGCCTAGGTCACATGTGTGGACCTTTAGCTCAGAAAAACACTTCAGCCCAAATTTGCAACAATTGCCAGAATAGCAACAACGACCTTCAAATGCGCTTTCCAAGGCGATGAGCTTGAATCTCAAAAATCGGGAACATGGATTTTTTCCAGAAGGGTCTAAATTGGTTCCTAAGAGAGCGGTTTTACAAAATCATAAATGGTCAAGGAGGTATCTAGGGTTTTCTAATATGGGTTTGCCTAGATTTATTTGGTAACAGTTTTCAAACTTCCAACTTCCACCTCAATTTCCATGCAGATGAAGATAGATCTCAAAAGTCCAAGATATGGGTTTTGTCCATAATGTGATAAATTGACCAAAAATTAAAAAAATAGTGACCATATTTCATTTGATATGAGTTTGGGGGATTGGATATAATCCTTCCCATTCAATTTTTGTGTATAAATATGTAATCATCAAGAGGGGGATTCGGTAAGTTGGTATATGGGAGAAATTCCTTCTTGTAATAGAGGATCCATGAGTAGGGTATTGTAAGATTGTAATCATAATTTTGGTTTTAATAAAGAACTACTAAGTTTTGGTGCATCATTTCAACCTAATATGATCTCTCCTAACAATGATGGCCACCTAGAAAGGGCCCCTTAGTGTGGGTGAGCGTTTCTCTCTTTTCTTAGCATAAGGTTTGCACATTTCATTTGATTTCATAAGTAGAAATCCTCTAATTTAATTGTGAGTTCTGGTTTTTAAATGTATTCTTGCTTTGATTTTTTTTAATACACCTCTTTATCCAATCTAACACTTCTTCATGAGTGGAATGGTAGCATGCTCACATTTTAGTCCAAGTATTTCTTTGGTGAAGGACCATAATCATGGCAACAAACCATCTTGAATGGTTTTATTAATGAAATAAAATATAACTTTGTTCCACACATAGCATTAGTTAATAGTTTGAATTGAATACATGATATGCCTCTGTCTTGACTTCATTTGGTTTATGATTTTGCAGTCTATACAGTCCTATTTCAATCCCACAAGTGACAAATATATATTTTCTCAGAGTTATAAAAATGAGACAACAGTTTGGTGTTAAACTTAGTTTGTGAATTTGTAGTATGTATAGATATAGCATATTTGATTGTGATGTACCTAGTTCACATTGTTTGGGGTCATTGAAGTTTTATGTGCAATGAGTGGATCAGTCTGTAGTTTTGTCATTCCTTTTCCCAACCTTTTAATTGATTTTAGATTGAAGTGTGTTTCCTTCAAACATTTAATGAGTCCCATGTGTTGAGATAAGTGACAAGAATCTGTTTGAGTCATACTTGCACAGAGGCTAGATATCTGAATGCATAAGTGCAGAGCTACCTTAGAAGTTTGTCCCGTCTTAACACATACAAGTAAGGATTTGTTGTTAGTCTCGTAGAAAACATACAAATGTTGCATCCTAAACTGATAAAACCAATGTTAGATCTGTAGATCATAAACAGATTTTTGAGTAACCTATTGTTGACCGATTTGGGACATTAGTTTAAGGGACATTTTGTAGTCATTCTTAGTAATAGATTTCATTCTTTATGAACAAAAACTATTTCTTTTGAACTTGAATCCACCCTTTTCATCGATAGCATGAACACTTAAATTGTAAAAATGAAAGATTGCATCTTGAGCCTCGTAAGGGGATTTGGGAAGAGAATTAGTCTCTTGCACTTGAATTTGAATTCACATTGATTTTATTTAATTTTCCACAGTCACTATAGGAAACAATCATTGAAGGATTAGCATATTAGTTAGCTACTCTCACAAATTTGCATGAACATCTTCGTATAAAAGATTGTAACTCAAATCCCTTATAGAAGTCATTGTCCCCTGTTCCAATGATACATTCCTTTGTGTTTGTTTTTATCGCTTTTCCTTGCTTTTTTTTCTTTCCATGATTTTTCTTATAGTTGTCGGAATTAGGATAGTTGGACTCTAATCATGCATTTCCTTTTCTTCCACCTCTAATTTTAGGAACCCTCGAGTTGACATTAAAATGTAATGAAAATTATCACATATAATTTGCCCAACATTTTTAGCGTATTTGTCGAGGAGGTGCTAAAAGGATTAGAGCATAGGTAGGTTGTTTTAACAAATTATTTTTTTTGTGTGTAATTTAGCTACAGTTCCAACTCGAGGGAGGAGAAGAGTTAAGACACAAAGGTTCCCTTACTTCAGAATCTTTGAAGGGGTTCTAGCCCGATGTATTCACTTTGGTGAGTTTCTCCGAAGCCTCGTTGTTGCTTTTTTATGCATGTGTGTTTTATTTTAGTTTGATTCATGAAAATAAGAGAAGTCTAACTTGTATGAAATGATAAATTGGTGACAGGAGGATCCTAGTAGTACGGTGGCACTTCGAGTACATGATTAGTTTTCTTGCATTTACTTTAAGTGTGTTTACTTTTCATCTCTTCAATATTTTTATGGTTTTCTTTTGGGAGCTGTAAGATACCCCATACACTAAACCCTATGAAAGAAAGGACCTACCATCCATCAAATGAAGGATGCTCAAGAGTCTGTTGAACAAAAGGGGAAATGTTACTCTAATAGCTTTCTCAAATTCTAGTAGCAGCCAGTGTCTCTGCCTCTCAGGAAGAACAAATATTGAATGCAATCAGGAACATGCCTACCTACCTGGAAGTGATAGAAGAACAAAAGTTCCATGAACCACATCCATAAGAAGATATATAAGCCTTATTTTATCATCCTTACCAAATTGTTGAGGAAACCAAGGAATCATGAACCGCATTCGATGGAGAGTAGTCATTAGAACCTGAGATTGAGGAATTATTGACACTCCTATCATCAGATCTTGTATGCATCCAAGAGACCAACCCTTTGATAGTAGAAGATATGCATGACACAGTAGAGGAGGATGTACAAACTAGTCCAAATGAACAAGTGAACCAAGAACATCATGACTTTATTGAACATTGGTTTCAAATGACTATTAAGCGAAGCACCACTTTCTTCTTCAACAATTCTTAGCATCCTATCATTCAAAGCAGCTAGTATCTCATGCTCTGGTACACATTAAAGAATAATTTTCAAATATGATTATGAGTATGAGTATGTTTGTAATCCTATTACACACATGCCTTCATTGGAAGTAATCCTACACTTGAGCAAAGGGTTTCCTTTTTCAAGTAGGGTAGGACATTGTAATATATAAAATAAATAGAATAGTAAAGAGAAAAATAAGTCTAGCTGTGAAAACCGGGTAACGGGCGCAACTAGACATGAATCTTCTTTGAAAACCAGGACTCCTAGCAAGAAATATTCACAATAATATCTGTAATTTGATGTTGGTTCAAATATATATATATATATATATATATATATATATATATATATATATATATATATATTTTGTAACTAGGGGAATCGGTAACAACGACAGTATCGTACTCGCGTGACACGGGGTCGATTCCCGCCGGCTGCCTTATAACCCCTAGGGAGAAACGCACCTCCCGCAAGCACGCCCTCTGGGTAAATCGGGGTGAGAATCGACCTTGAGACCTCATTTTACATAGTTCCTTCCATTTACACGGCACTTGCCAATCGGTCTACACCCCTACGGGCATCTTGGTTCAAATATTGTATTGTATTCTTCAAATAATTTATATTTTGTACTTGCGTCAGTTGATGTGGGATTCCTTAAGGCCCACCTTCCGAAAAATCTCATCCCATCAACTCCAACACATCGTCAGGGATTGATGTTAGAGAATGTAAAAGTACCTTAGAGTTTACATGCCTTAATGAAAAATTTCCTCATTGAAAATCATGGGAATACATCAATGTCCCTTGATCACTAGATATTGCAGGTGACTTGACGTCGGCTGATGCAAGAGCATCATAAGAAACTAGCAAAGAAAGTGCAAGGTAGAAGACAACTGGATATGCACCAGTGCACATTTTAAAAATGTTTTAAATTTAAATGAAGAGACATTAATGTAATAGTTGGGAGACGTATTTACATTTATGTTTTGGATATTGTAAACAAATCTTGAGCATTGCTCACATCTGCCGGATAAAGAGGCATTTATTGTAATTTAGGAAAAATTGTTGTAGCTTTTATTTCAGATTAGATAGCTTGTAGTGTAGGAGGGAAAAATGGATAGAAAGACACCCTCGCTTGTATCATTGTATTGGTTGAGTAAGTTGTAGAGATGTAGAGAGTAAGAAAACAGAGGAGAATCCATGTACAAGAACACTTGATTTAATATATGAAATCTTTGACTCAATTTTATGGTGTTATTGTGCTTACTGTTTACATCTGTTGAATGGTATGTATACAGTTTCTTATATTCTCTGTTTATGCATTTGTTTCAATGATGTGTTGTGTGTATGATTTCATGTTAAAGGTATGAAGTCTGAGAGAAGGGAAGAATGAGTTTCAATTGTTTCTCTTCCTAAGAATTTCTGCAAGGAGTGTAGTGAATGTTCACAAGGTGTGTGTTGATGGAGTTCTGAGTTTATCTCAGGAAAATCGGGAGAGATATCGTTGTTCTCATACCAGCAGAAGTGCAAGATAACATAGAGCCATGCAAGGTGTGTACATGTGGGTTAGAGTCTTATACTTTATCAATCTAGGGGGAGGATTGAAGGACTATTGTTGTCAGGAGTGAACAGAGTCAAAGGGTCAAATAACTAGAGGTTATTTGCAAATGTCGCAAGGTGTGCACGCAGGGATTCCTTAAAGTACGGTAATTCTGGGAGAATCAAATATCAGTTGGGATAGAACCTTTGAAGTGTTCAAAGGGAGATGAAGGTCAAGGTCACCCGTAAGAGGGAAAGTTCATAAGGGTTGATGCCAGGGTGTTTGGCGAAGGAGTGTTGAAAACAAAAAGGACGGTGGAAATGCTTCCAGGGGAAGTGTCGATCTACTGTGGGTCATTGGATCTAGTTAACCAGCAAGGGAGATAAGGACGAGATTTTTTAGGTGTTAGAAGCTCAAGAGGAATAGTGGTCATTGGATTTAGATCAACGGGAACCATTGATCTTGCACTTGAAATTCATGTTTCAAAATTTAGGAAGTGGAGGAGGTTGTGACTCGGAGTTGAGAGTCATGAACTCCCAATTCGTGAAGCCCCGATAGGATCAAGACCGTCAGATCGTGGGGAGCCTAGAGTCATTGATCTATGGTCGGGGTTTATCACAGTTTCAGAAGTAGGCAAAAGGAGTTACTACATCACAAAATGCCGATAAGCAAAATCCCAAGGTACCGAGGTATTTGGGCCCCAGTTCTTAGTTGGAGGTCACATTAGGAAAAAGTCAAGGTAGGAGTCAGGGACCCATTAGCCCTTTTGGGTTTTAGGTATTGACGAGATAGGAGGACTCACATCTGGGATCACGATGTCGTGAAACCCGAAGTACCCTTTTGGGTAAAGGTTGTGATCTTATCAGTGATCATGAGGTGAGAGTTGTGATTTGGATTTTGGAAGGAACAAATTTAAACAATGTCACCCAGAAGACGTCAAGATAGACCAATGCCCGATCTAGCTATGGAAAGGGAAATGAGAGAAATCTATGCTCGATTAGATTCTATGGTGACAACATAGAGATGGGCAGTTGATGCTAGAGATGTCAGTGAAGCCAAAAGAGAAAATGAGGCTAGAGCTGAAGAAGAAATCGTAGCCGAGGACGCTGCAGAAGAACGTCTATTCAGGGTTGTTGCAAAAATTGGAGCTAGAGAAAAGATGGAGATTCCGATGTATGAAGACAACTTAGACGTGGAAGAGCTACTAGATTGGTTTAGATCTCTGGATAAATACTTCAACTATGAGGATGTTGAGGAAGATAAGAAAGTCAAACATGCCGCCATGAGACTTAAAAGGCATGCAACACTATGGTGGGATGAACTGCAGGCTGACAGGCATTGCAAAGGAAAGCAAAGAATAAAACGATGGGATAGGATGGTTGCAAAAATGAAAGACAAGTTTATACCCAGAGACTACCAGATCAATCTATTTCAAAGAATGCAAATTTTGAGACAGAAAGGAATGATAGTGAAAGAGTACACTGAAGAGTTCTACAGGATAAACATTAGAGCAGGTCATCAAGAAAGTGATGATGAGAAGGTCGCCAGATATGTAAATGGTCTAAGATATGACATTCAAGATGAGATGAGCATGATGAAAATCAGGAATGTCGAAGATGATTATCAAATGGTCCTGAAGGCTGAAGAAATATTAGCCCACAAGCAAGGTTAAAGAGGTCGAGGTCGAAGTCAGATCAAAGGCAAAGCAATTGCCCAGGACAAAACTCAGAAGCTGAAGGAAGAAGAAAAGAAACCTCATACTCACCCTGACAGAGGAGGAAGTTCATAGGGGAGACAGTATGCTGACATAAACACTTTTCTGCAATCTAGAAGAAGAGGAAGAGGCATAGGAGGTGAGATAAAATGTTTTGTTTGTGGAAAGATCGGACATAAATATTTTGAGTATCTCGATAGGAAAAGGGAAGAAGGTGAAGCTCACATTTTAGAAGCACAGAAGAGAAATGTTGAGGCAGAAGACACAGAAGGTGAAAGATCCCTCATGATGAGGAAAATTCTCTTGAAGCCAGAGAAGGAAGTAGAGAATCTAGTCCAGAGGAACAGTTTGTTTCGAACTGCTTGCAAGACCAAGGATAGGGTATGAAAGGTAAACGTGGACAGTGGAAGCACAAATAATATAGTATCCATGGAAATGGTGGAGAAGATGGAATTGGAAACCATTGCACGTCCAAGCCCATATAAGGTTTTGTGGTTGAAAAAAGGACATCAGGTAACTGTCACTAAATAATTTTTAGTTGAATTTAAGATAGGGGGATTTAATGATGAAATTTTATGTGATGTTATTCCCATGGATGTCTGTCACCCTTTGTTGGGGAGACTGTGGAAATATGATAGAAATGTTGTTCATGATTGGAGAAAGAACACATACACCTTGGAGAAGAATGGTAGAACACATATGTTACTACCAATTAAAGATGAGAAGGTAAAAGCGAAATCCAGCAATACTATACTTCTCATGAGTGGGAAGGAACTTCTTGATGAAGTCAGGAAAGATGAAGAAATGCAGTTTGTGGTGGTGAGAAAACCTAGAGTCATCTTAACCAGTACCAAGATAGATGATCTACCTGAGGAAATTCAGGAACTGCTGGAGGAATTTGCTGACATAGTAGTGGACAAATTATCTTGTTCGTTGCCACCCATCAGGAGCATAAGTCATCATATTGATCTTATACCTAGAGTGAGTTTACCAAACAAAGAAGTGTACATATTGACGCTGCAAGAGAATGAAGAGGTTAAGAGACAAGTCCAAGATTTGATGGACAAAGGGTTGGTCAGAGAAAGTTTGAGTCCATGTGTTGTACCTACAGTGTTAAGTCCAAAGAAGGATGGTGGATGGAGAATGTGTATAGACTCGAGAGCTATAAAAAATATCACCATTAGGTATAGATTCCCTTTACCTAGGATGGATGACTTGATAGATTGCTTGAGTGGAGCAAACTGTTTTTCAAAAATTGATTTGAAGAGCGGATATCATCAAATTATAATGAGGGAAGGTGATGAATGGAAGACAACATTCAAGACAAATGAAGGGATGTATGAATGGCTTGTCATGCCATTTGGTTTGACAAATGCACCCAGTACTTTTATGAGGCTTATGAATGAAGTCTTAAAAGATTTCATTGGAAAGTTTGTAATCGTGTATCTTGATGATATACTGATCTTCAGTAAGACTGAAGGAGAACATCTAGAGCATTTAGCTGCAGTGATGAGGAGATTACAGCAAGAGAAGTTGCTGATAAATTTGAAGAAGTCATCTTTCATGAAGACATAAATCATTTATTTGGGTTTTGTGATCTCTTCGAACGAGTTGAAGATGGATCCTGAGAAAGTAAAATCAATGAAGGATGGTCATCGCCAAGGAGTATCTTTGAAGTTCGAAGATTCCATGGATTGGCTAGTTTTTACAGAAAATTCATCAGGAATTTTAGCGGGATATGTGCACCAATGATGGACATAGTCAAGAAACGACACAAATCTTTTCATTGGACAAAGGAAGTAGAGAAGAGTTTCAGGTTGCTAAAGGAGAAGATAACTGGACAGCCAGTTCTGGTTCTACCAGATTTCAGCAAGACATTTCAAGTAAGGTGTGATGTAAGTGGATTTGTGATTGGAGCGGTCTTAAGTCAAGACAACAAGCCGATTGCATACTTCAGTGAGAAGCTGAATGAGACCAAGATGAAATATTCCACGTATGATAAAGAGTTCTATGCAGTCATATAGACATTGAAGAAGTGGAGACATTACTTGGTTATGAAAGATTTTGTCTTGTATAGCAATAACCATGCTTTACAATTCATAACTCGACAGTTGAAACTGAACCAGAAGCATGCAAAATGGGTTGAATACATGAAATTTTTTACATTTGTTATAAATCACAATTCTGGAACTACTAACAAAGTTGTTGATGCTTTCAGCAGGAAATGTTTGATTTTGTAGGAGTTCAGAGTGAAGACCTCAGGTTTTGATAACCTTAAGGATATATACAAGGATGATTCAGATTTTAAGAATGCTTATGAAGCATGTGAGAATCTAGTTCTCAGAGACAAGAGCCAATGGATTGAATATTTGATTCAGGATGGTCTGTTGTTCCAAGGAAATCAATTGTGTATCCCGAAGAGTTCTATGCGGGAGAACCTTCTAAAGGAAAAAAATAGTGGGGGATTGGCTAGACATTTTGGCCATGACAAGACATTCAAGAAACTGAATGGGTCATACTATTGTCTAGGGATGAGGACAGATGTCAAGAAATTCATGAACATGTGTAGAATTTGCTAACATGCAAAGGGAAAAAAACAGAATACAGGGTTGTATTAGCCATTGCCAGTACCAGAGAGGCCATGGGATGTGGTAAGCATGGATTTTGTGTTAGGACTACAAAGGAAGCAAAGAGGGCATGAATCAATCTTTGTGGTAGTCGATACATTTTGTAAGATGACACATTTCATTCCATGTCAGAAAAACAATGATGCAACTCACATTGCAAACCTGTTTTTCAAAGAAGTTGTTAGACTTCACGGCTTACTTAAGAGTATTGTATCGGACAGGGATACCAAATTTGTTGGTCATTTCTGGAGGACCCTATGGAAAAATCTGGGGACTAATTTATCTTTTAGCTCAACATATCACCCTCAGACGGATGGATAGACTGAGGTAGTGAATTGAAGTTTGGGAGATTTGTTGAGAAGTTTGGTAGTTGAACATCACAGCCAGTGCGATCAGATTCTACCACAAGAAGGATTTGCATATAATGATTCACCAAACAGGAGTACAGGACAGAGCCCATTCCAGATAATGTATGGAATGCATACGAGAGGATTATCTGAATTAAGGGACTTGGATCAGAGTGAATTCTGGAGTGTTAATGCAGAGGATTTTGCAGTAGAGATGCAAGAGATCCATAGTAAAGTTAGAGAGCGATTAGAGAATTCCAACCAGGAATAAAATCACAGAGTAGATCAACATCGGAGAGAAATTCACTTTGAAGTGGTTGATTTAGTTTTGGTGCATCTTAGGAAAGAAAGGTTCCCAAGGGGAACATACAATAAGTTGAAAATGAAGAAAATTGGGCCATGTAATATCATAAGAAAGTTTGAAGCAAATGCTTATGAGATTGAATTACCAGATGGGATAGGAATATCGCCCATATTCAACATAGCAGATCTGTACCCTTACAGAGATAATGAAATAGGAGTAGAAGAGAATCAAAATAAATTTCAATGGGTTAAAAAATTTCCTATAGCTGAAAAGCCGCAAATGGAAAAGATAATTGACCAGTGAATCGGAAAGAAGACCTGAAGGAAAACATACTTTGAATATTTGGTCAAATGGAAAGGACACCCGATTGAAGATGCCAGTTGGGAGAGCGAAGAAAATATCCAAAGACATGGAAAGACCATGAAGGAGCTCATGAACAGGAGTTCATGAATTTTTCAACCAAGGGAGTATGATGTTGGAGCATCATAAGCAGCCAACAAAGAAAGTGCAAGGTAGAAGACAGCTGGATATGCACCAGCGCGCATTTTAAAAATGTTTTAAATTTAAATGAAGAGACATTAATGTAATAGCTAGGAGACGTATTTACATTTATGTTTTAGATATTGTAAACAGATCTTGAGCATTGCTCACATCTGCCGGATAAAGAGGCATTTATTGTAATTTATGAAAAGTTGTTGTAGCTTTTATTTCAGATTAGATAGCTTGTAGTGTAGGAGGGAAAAATGGATAGAAAGACACCCTCGCTTGTGTCATTGTATAGGTTGAGTAATCTCTAGAGTTGTAGAGATTAAGAACACATAGGAGAACGCATGTACAAGAACACTTGAGTTAATATATGAAAGCCTTGACTCAATTTTATGGTGTTATTGTGCTTATTGTTTGCATCTGTTGAATGGTATGTATACAGTTGCTTATATTCTTTGTTTATGCATTTGTTTCAATGTTGTGTTGTGTGTATGATTTCATGTTAAAGGTATGAAGTCTGAGAGAAGGGAAGAATGAGTTTCAATTGTTTCTCTTCCTGACAATTACTATAAGGAGTGCAGCGAAAGTCCGCAAGGTGTGCGTTGACAGAGTTTTGAGTTTATCTCAAGAAACTCAGGAGAGATATCGTTGTTCTCATACCAGCAGAAGTGCAGGATAACATAGAGTCATGAAAGTTGTGCGCGAGCAGGTTAGAGTCTTAGACTTTATCAATCTGGGGGGAGGATTGAAGGACTATTGTTGTCAAGAGTGCACAGAGTCGAAGGTTCAAATAACTAGAGGTTATTTGCAAATGTCGTAAGGTGTGTGTGCATGGATTTTTTAAAGTCCAGGAATTTCGGGAGAATTGAAGCTCAGAAGGGACAGAACCTTTGAAGTGTTCAAAGGGAGACGAAGGTCGAGGTCACTCATAAGAGGGAAAGTTCATAAGGGTTGACGCCAGGGTGTTTGGAAAAGGAGTGTTGAAATTGAAAAGGATGGTGGAAATGCTTCTAGGGGAAGCATCGATCTACTGTGGGTCGTTGGATCTAGTTAACCAGGAAAGTTGATAAGGCCAAGAGTTGTTAGGTGTTAGAATCTCAAGAGGAATAGTAGTCATTGGATTCAGATCAACAGGAACCATTGATCTCGTGCTTGAATTTCGTGTTTCGAAATTATGGAAGTGGAGGAGGTTGTGACTTGGAGTCGAGAGTCGTGAACTCCTGATTCGTGAAGTCTCGATAGGATCAGGACCATCAGATAGTGGGTAGCCCAGAGACATTGATATATGGTAGGGGATTTTCATGGTTTCATAAGTAGGAGAAATAAGTTACTACATCACGAAATGTCGATAAGCGAAATCTTGAGGTACTGAAGTATTTGGGCCCCAGTTCTTAGTTGGAGGTCACATCAGGAAAAAGTCAAGGAAGGAGTTAGGGACCAGTTAGCCCTTTCAGGTTTTGGGGATTGACAAGACAGAAGGACTCACATATGGGATCGCGAAGTCGCGAAACCCAAAGTACCCTTTCAGGTAAAGGTTGTGATCTTATCAGTGATCACGAGGTGAGAGTTGGTGCTTAGTGCTTGTGTGCACAGGAGAAATCATAAGGACCTTTGGATACACACTAGCGTGTGGGATATTTCCTGTGGGGAAATCAAAGAGTCAATATGACTCCTAGGGAATATTAAGAACGATCCCAAAACTAGGAGGTCGCGTAGAGCCTACTGAGGCAAGGGTATTGCACCATCAACACATCCATTTGTGCTTGTCAAGATGTACTTAGGCACCTTGATGCTCATTGTCATCATTAGTGAGTTGTCTTGCATTGGTTAACGACATACATTAATGGTCAGTAATCCAATGATTTATTTCTTGTTCGACATCAAGCAAATCCATTCACATAGATTGAATGAATTGTGCCAATAGGGGATAAAGGAAAAAACTATAAGCTTCCATGGTATCAACAAAATCTTGTAGTAGTTTGTTTTCTTGTATTTGGATGTTCCAATAAAAGACTGCCACTCAGTCTTAAATAGTTTGCATGAGGAAATGAAAACCCTTGGGTTTGGGGGAGATATTCAAATCCCTTCCATATCTTCAGAGTCTCTTTTCATTATCTCCAACATCTTCAACCAATTTGTTTTCCTTCAGCAGGGTTCAGTTCATCTCTTCATCTCTTACCAGCTTCAGTTCTTTCAGCAGATTCATCTCCCATCAACTTCAGTTCTCTCTCATATTCTTGGCATTTCTCCATCTTTCTCGATCTCATCTTTATCATTCACTTAGTGTGCATCAGATCCTTCATTCCAATCGACAGCACATCAGGATTCAAATCAAAAGTAACTTGAGGTAAAACAAGTATGAACCTCTTTAATTTACTAAGAATTTGGAAAACATGGTGCATAACCACTCCACACTCAACTACACATCGCCACCACCTACAAAGTACCCATCACCAACCATCAATCCACCATTTACAATAAAATTTGTATTATGATTATAAGACCATGGAAATAATGAAAGAAAAACTATTGTGGTATACAAATACAAAGCATCACCTATAATGTATTTTCCTTGTACCTCATAAAACATTCCTAAGATATTAACTGAATGTTCTACATAAGTGGATGAAGTCATTGTTGCATATTCATGCAAAAACCACAAGTGCATATTGGTCTTAAAATGACAATAAATACTATGATCACAAGACCAAACAATAAAGAGAAAATCAATGGTATACAAGTACAAATAAAAAAGGAAACATTCATAGTGTCTTCTCCTTATACATCATAAAAAATTCCTAAAGGTCATCATCTGAAAGATCTAAACAAGAGGATGAAGTCATTAGTGCCTATCCAAGAAAAAAACCACAAGTAAAATTTTGGTCTTAAGATGAAAGTCCACAAAGTATAAAAGTGCCCAAGTTTATATTTAGATTTCTACCATCTTCATCAACCATTCTCTACATTCATTCACCATCCCTCATAAAAGTGCCCAAGTTCATACTCATACTGCCACCATATCCATAACTCATAGACCATCCCTTATAATACCCATCTCTTGCTTGTCCTCCATTTTCATGACATCTTTTTTTGCTCCATTTTAAGGAAATCAAGTTGACATCTGTGTTTTGTAAAAATATGATAAATTAGTTGCAAAGAGTGTTTCTCCACAAGAATGAACACCTTCAGACTCCAGAGTGTTGCTCAACAAGAACCAACACTAGAAACAATGTCACAAATATCCACCCATATGAGATAATTAAACAAAGTATACAATGAACATTGAATAAAGATTTACAAGTTCTTGTTTGCATGCAAACACGCAAATCTTTGGGTTTGGGGGAGTGTTGGCCTCTGTTTTTTTCATATTTCTCTGCCCACTAAAGTCGGTATTTCGCTAGAATATGTGTCCATATATTCCATAAACCTTCATTAAATTTAATTATTCACCATTATATATCGAGTGTGGTTAATACATCAGTTTTCTATGTTTTTAGTGATTAAAGATGATTATATCATGGTTTTGCTGACTATGGTTCATGTTAAGAATTCATGCAGGTCAAGCATCTTCGCCAAGTGATATTCAACATTCAAAGTGTTCTTATATTTGTAGTGGTCATCGCCAAGCTTCAATTTCCTACATAGGACATAGTTGTTAGTATGAAATAAAACTGAGTTCATTTCTTATACCATCATGTTCAACATTCCCGTACCTGCAATTCCCATACACAATATTGTAGCTTAGCTTATTGGTGCATCTCTGGGAAAAAATAGAGAACATGGATTTTCTCTGCATCGACGTCAAAACACTCTCATGTGTGTCAAAACGTTCCCAAGTTGCACGTGTTACCTCCATCTCGGAAAAACACTTCAGCCCAAATTTTCAACAATTGCCAAAATAGCAGTAGAGACCTTCATACGCGATTTCCAAGGCGATGAGGTCAAATCTCAAAAATAGAGAACATGGGTTTTTTCCAGAAGGGTCTTAAATTGGATATCATGCAAACCATTTTCTAAAATCTTAAATGTTTAGAGAGATATCCACAATTTTTTAATCTAGGTTTGCCCAAATCTATTTGGCAACAATTTTCAAACTTCCAACTTTTGCCTCCATTTCCATGTAGATGAAGACAGATCTCAAAACTCCAAGATATGGTTTTTTTCCAGAATGTGATAAATTCAAAAATCTACACTGGTTTTTAAAAATTTGGAATTGTTCAAGAGATATGGTCGGATCTTCAATGTCAATCTGCCCAAAAATGCATGAATTCATGTAAATTTCTTGTTATGACCATATTTAAAAATAAAAAATAAAAAAAATGACCAGATTTCATTTGATCTGAATTTGGGGAGTTGGATATGATCCTTTCCTTTCAATTTTTATGTATAAATATGTAATCATCAAGAGGAGGGGTGTTGTCCCTTGACCAAGTTTTGGGATAATCTTGGTCATGTTGACCTACTTTGGGACTTCGACACCCTGTCAAAGGAAGAGCGCAAGACGAAGCAGAGATCACGGGATCTCGACCCACTTTTGGGTCCTTTTTGGGTTTTTGGGAATATGTAATGAGATTGGGATGTCGGCCAGTGGGTTTACCCATTCTTACACCCAATTTTGTAAAGTATTAATAGACATATAGGTGATGTATCTATCGATCGACATCTATGTGATGTAGGCTAAGTGCAAGATCTATGTGATTGAAGGATTGAAAGTGCTCTGTGCCTGAGTGAGACTTGTAGAGCTAAGTGCAATTCATTGTAAGAAGTTTTGGAAGACTGTGTGCTTAGCTCTACTTGGGGAAGGAGGATCTAGCGAGTTGCACAGGTCTCCTGTCCTAGGCGGAGTAAGGTTTTTGGTGGCTCTGTGCTTGTAGCCTATTGAGAATATAATAAAGAAGAAGAGTTGGTGGATGTAGCCCCAGGGTGGGGGTGAACCATGTAAACACTATGTTTTCTGGCTTTGTGCATTATATTGATGTGTTTATATCTTCTTTTGCTAAGTGCTTTGAGATGATTAGATAGATCTGCTTATGCTGAGTGCTCAAGATGGATAGAATGTTAGATCTGATATATATGAATATGCTCAGTGAGTGATCTACCAGATCTGGTCTATTTTCTTATGCTAAGTGCTTGAATACGTTGAGATCATTGTGAATGTGGCAAAGATCAGTTTTACCAGTGAAGTGGATATTGACTGCATATTAAGGAACTGTTGGTGCTAAATGATTTATTCAATAATAGCAGATATGTGTCCCAGCTAAGGTTGCAGACACCTGAGTCTTGCAACCACCCCTACCTCTACCTTAGGTGAGACTTCATCTACTTTGCAGGTGTTTCCGAAAGGGAAAGTAGTTAGGGTTTTGTTGGTGCACTATTGTAGCGTTGAACCCTAGGTCTGCCCCTGTGCCAACAAATGGTTCCATTGCCGACACTGAAACTGTGATTGTTGGAAACTGAGAAAGAAGAAAAGCTTTGTGTGAAGATTCGATCTGAAAACTGTGGAAACTCTGTGCATAGATCTGTTGCCCTAGTGTGCAACATTTTACTTGACCTGTGAATCTTTGTGCCAATAAAAGAGGTCAGATATGAATAAAAGAGGTAAGATCTGCAAGCTTTATGCTTTGAGAAATATAAAAGCGAGAAGTTCTATTGAAAGAGGTAAGATCTGTAAGCTCTATGCTCTAATAAAGGTAAGAATAGTGGAAAGTTTTAGATCTGAAAGATTTATGCTCAGTAGAAGTAAGATTAGTGAATTGTTTTTGTTTCTAAAGCATGGATCTAGGTATGTTTGATAAATTTTGTCCTATCTTGAAAACTAGGGTACTGATAGATGAAATAAGGTTTGATATGGATAGATCTAAGAAGAATAGTGAAAAATATGTTATACCTATGCATAGAAAGAATGTTTGGATTAATCAATGGATGTAGGATCCTAGAAAGAATTTTTTGCAGGTTAGCTACCATGATCCTGGTGCACAGTACAGAAGAGGCTGGGGATCATTTAAAATAAAGAGAGGATTAACTCTTTGTTACAGTTGCAGAAGACAATGACATCTTGCTAAGGAATTCCCTAGAAGAAGATCTAGTTGTCTTTGTTGCAAAGCTATGGACCATGAAGTGTTGGATTTCCCTAGAATGATTTCTAGGCTTGAAGGAATGAATCTGAACCAAGAAAACCATAAGGCAAATCTAGAAACTAATATTATGGAAAAACCCTAAAAGGAATTAGAAAAAGTATTGCTCCAGATGAAAGAAACCCTGAATGATCACCGACATGTCATCTTATTAGAGATATTCAAAGAGAAAGAATGCATTGAAGCAAGAATAAGAGACTTCGACATTGACTGTGTTCTAGATGAGGAAACACATGTGAATGTTATGACAGAGAGAACTTGGGAAGCTATAGGAAGGCCTGCTATGATCCCTTCATTAGGAGGAATAGGGTTATTCAGAGGAAAACTGGTGAACCTATGTGGAAAGCTCGATCAGATATCTACGAATGCCAATGGAACTTTGATCAAAGAAGACTTTGAGATTATTAAATTTATTGAGGACAACACCCCATTCACCATGTTATTAGGAAAACCTTGGATTGATAGAAATCAAGCCAGAAAGAAGGAAGAAGAAGACTTTTTGGAGAAAAAGAGACAAGAGTTAAAAGATTTTATGACTAGTAGGATCACATAGTTGATTGAAGAACATGAGCACATATCGAAGCTACTTAAAACTAGAGACCCAGATGTCGAAGCTGCAAGAACACTAGAGGACCCACAAAAGACTGAAGTACCTATCCCAGATAAATAAGAAGTATTACCTCTGAATCTTAGGAACGTTTCTCAATAGCGCGAAGTGACTAGGTCTAAGGAAGATAAGAATCAGAATGGAAAAATACATATTGAGATGAAGATCACTGGAAAGAAGGCTAGAAAGATAAGTAAACGAAGAGCTAAGATCGACAGGTTACAGAAGGTTCTAAAGGGAACCTCGCAGAAGGAAAATTCGCAAAATGGGAGCTTTGTTGGGATATCGGGACAACGGCATATGGAACTTCGTCGTGGCGAATCAATATAGCCATTGGGGATGATATATACATTCAACTGATGCTCCAAACAGGTTGAAAAATCATTTATGGGTCATCACCAGACCATTGGACCACGCCATAACAGACATAACAATGTTAATGGAAGCCTCATACTTGTTGCAAGTGAACCGTTGCCGAATTTTCTATTTAGTCCGTCATGCCATGCATCGAGGACACTTTTGCCAAGTGATCAAAGAAACATATGGTGATGTTGAGAAAGGAACGCGGGGCTACAAGGTATCCTCTATCCAGAGTGGCGCAATGTGCCTTGCTTGTCAATTGATTGCAAGAAAGTTAGTTCGCAAGAACTTGCCCACCCAAGTGACTGGTTTTCTAGTCGACCTCGCAAGGAAGTGCACAGAGGGCCTACAAATGAATTGGGAGAAGTACTTGTTAAACCAGTTAGAAATCGGCTACAAGGAAGTGCGAGATCAAGGATATGAGTTCCACTTCAGCTGGCTTCTCATCCCGATTGCATTCGTCGCATGGAATATGCCAAAAGGTGCGACCTTCCCGGACACCGAGCCTTTTGAACCACTGGTCATGAAGTTCAGTACACTATGGTACTCAAACAACATGAATAAGCAATGGCAGTCGAATGTTGTATTCCATACATATTACAAGTAGTTGAATCTATCCATCTAGTTCGAACCGTGCATGACCCCGAATACTCTCCATAGATTTCGGTCTCTGATGAAGTTCAGCGCCGACCGCCATTTCATCTATATCACAGCGCATGCTGATGAGAACAAGAAACAACTGCAGTCATATTACAAATTGATAGAGGAAGACATCGAAAAGATCACCAAGGAATGGTCGATGGACCTACTCCTTCCAATAAACCCTGCAGAGCTAATCGATATAGAAATCCCACAAACTGTGTCGGATATACCAGGACCTAGCAAGATGAAGAAGACTAAAGAAGTTCACGAAGTAGATAATGCATCTCTAAGGACTGTTTCCATCACACCAGATGAAGGGGTTGATGGAGAAGAGGTAGAAGGCACAGAAGTTTAAAAAAATAAAGGTGAAGTACCATCGCCTCGGGACAAAGAGG
The DNA here is from genome assembly GCA_009831015.1 of Picea engelmannii. Taxonomy (NCBI): domain Eukaryota; kingdom Viridiplantae; phylum Streptophyta; class Pinopsida; order Pinales; family Pinaceae; genus Picea; species Picea engelmannii. Next base: position 480,199 of record ML778864.1, on the reverse strand, counting down.
AATCCTTGAAGAAAAGGAATATTTCACCTCAGAAACCTTCCTCCCAGAAGAAATATAGAACCCCTGTTGTTGGTTGTGGAGCCTGATTATCTTCCTAATTCAGAGGTCTTATGTTTTTCAGCCGTGTTTATACCCCATGAAGACTTTACACCCCAGAAGTATGTACACTCTTTCACGCGGGGGAGTGCAGAGGGGGGGGTCCCTCCTCCGCAGGGTCTGGGGGGGCTATCCCCCCGGCAGGGGCAAATCCCCCGAAGAAAAATTTCCTTGTAAATGTATATTGTAATTCCATTGTAAATCTGGACCATTCATTATAAGGCCATAGATCTAACGGTAGAAATTATGTTAGGGTTTTTTTCCCTAGAAGGCAACCCTTTGCTATGAGGGAAATGTATTGCAGCTATGCATTATGGCGAGTATTGTATTCTGAGACGAGAGACTGTGAGAGAAATAAGAGGAAGTTACAACGGGTTTGTTGTAGGTTGTATCCCTTCATATGCTAGATAATAATAAAGGAAGGACCTGGCAATTTCTCTAGTGGATGTAGCCCACACTAGGTGAACCACGTAAATTTGTGTCTCTATTGTATTGTGTATCTTCTGTGTTTTGTTTCCACATTTGTTTTATTTTATTGCTCCGCAGTCCTTTTTTTCTAACAACTGGTATCGGAGTGAAAGGTAACTCATAGGAAAAGAGGGTTCCTTGTTCGAGTGGGAGAAATTTCGGAAGATGGAAAGTTTAGGGTCGAGAAATTTAATGGCCAAAACTACCAGTTATGGAAGATGCAAATTGAAGATTATTTATATCAGAAGGATCTATTCCTACCATTGGCCAGAGTAGAAAAGAAGTCGACATCCATGAAGGACAAAGAATGGGAGATTCTTGACAGAAAGGATCTAGTAACAATACGGCTGAGCTTGGCAGCGTCAGTGGATTTCAATATTTCGAAAGAAAAGACAACAAAGGATTTGATGGATGCGTTGGCTAAACTGTATGAAAAACCCTCGACATCCAATAAGGTATTTCTAATGAAGATGTCAGAAGGTGGGTTTGTTGCAAATCATTTAAATGAATTTAATACGGTTACTAATCAACTAATTTTTGTAAAAGTGGACTTTGATGATGAGGTTAGGGATCTTCTAATCTTGTGCTCATTGTCAGAAAGATGGAACGAATTGGTCATGGTTATAAGTAACTCTGTCTCTGGTTCAAATACTTTAAAATTTGGTGATGTTTTTGGTGTTATCCTTAGTGAGGAAATGCGACGGAAAAGAACAGGTGAGACATCAAGTAATGCGTTGAAAATGGAGAACAGAGGAAGACAAAAGGATAGAGGAAAGGGCTTAGGGAACTATGGGAATTCTAGGAAGGGAAGATCCAAATCTAGACTTGAAAGCAAGGCATGAAAGAAGAAATGGATTCCTTGGAAAATAACCAAACTTCGGACTTGGTTCAGTTCCCTGCGAGAAAAATAACATTGCAGAATAAATGGGTTTACAAATTGAAGGAAGAAGATGGAGGAGAAAAATGGGACAAGGCTAGACTTGTTGTAAAGGGGTTTTCACAAAAGAAAGGTATAGATTTTGATGAAATATTTTCTCCTATTGTTAAAATGACTTCAATTAAGACTATTTTAAGTCTTGTGGTAGTAGAATATTTGCATCTTGAATAGTTATATGTAAAAACAACTTTTCTCCATAGGGATTTGGAGGAAGATATTTATATGCAGCAGCCACAAGGGTATGAGGTCAAAGGGAAGGAGAATTTGGTATGCAGATTGAAGAAGAACTTGTATGGCCTAAAGAAAGCTCCAAGGCAGTGGTATTTGAAGTTTGACAGGTTTATGACAAAACAGGGTTATAGTAGATGTCATTCTGATCACGTGTTTATTTTAAAAGGCTATAAGATGGAAGCTATATTATCTTGCTATTGTATGTAGATGACATGCTTGTTGTAGGGTCTAATATGAAGGATATAAATATGCTCAAGAAGAAATTATCCAATTCATTTGTGATGAAGGATTTGGGTGCTATAAATAAAATCCTTGGCATGAGAATAACAAGAGACAAGAAAAATCGCAAATTGACATTGTCTCAGGGTAAGTACACAGAGAAGGTGTTGGAGAGGTTTAGAATGTAGAATGAAAAACCAGTTAGTACACCTTTGGCCAGCCATTTCAAATTAACTAAGGAAATGTGTCCCAAGACACAAGAGGAGATAGAATACATGTCCAGGGTCCCTTATCATCAGTAGTTGGCAGCTTGATGTATGCAATGGTTTTCACAATACCAGATATTGCACATGCAGTGGGAGTTGTGAGCAGGTATATGAACAATCCAGGTAAAGAACATTGGGAGGCAGTAAAGTGGATTCTCAGGTATTTGAGAGGTACTGCTACTCATGCATTATGTTTTGGAGGTTCAAACACTTTTATACAGGGATATGCTGATTCAGATATGGCAGGTGATAAAGACAGCAGGAGGAGCACCATAGGGTATGTTTTTACTATAGGTGGAACAACAGTAAGTTGGATTTTGAAATTGCAAAAGGTTGTTGCAATTTCAACAATAGAGGCAGAGTATGTTGTTGCTACAGAGGCTAGTAAAGAGATGATTTGGTTACAAAGGTTTATGGGGGGATTGGGAAAGAAGCAGGAGAATAGCAGGTTGTACTGTGATAGTGAGAGTGAAATTCATCTTGCAAAGAACTCAACCTTCCATTCGAAGACTAAGAATATACATTTGAGGTTCCACTTCATACGATCAGCCTTGGAAGATGGACATTTGAAGTTGGAAAAGATACACACTAGCCAGAATCCTACAGACATGTTAACACAGGGAGTAACAAGAGAGAAATTGAGTTCCTTCTTAGTTTCAGTTGGTCTTCAAGAATGAAGATGAAGATAAGAAATTTTCCAGGTCCAAGAAGGTTCAGATTCCAATATATACAACATCGGTGGAGTTGTTGAGATCAGTCTCCAAGTGGGAGATTGTTGGTTGTGGAGCCTGATTATCTTCCTGATTCAGAGGTCTTGTGTTTTTCAGTCATATTTATACCCCATGAGGAATTTACAACTGAGAAGTATGTACACTCTTCCAAGCGATGGAGTGTAGAGGGGAGGTGCCCCCTCTGCAAGGTCCAGGGGGGCTATCGCCCTGGCTCAGGGGTTCGGGGGCGAAGCCCCCGAAGGAAAAATTGCATTGTAAATGTATATTGTAATTTCATTGTAAATCTGGACCGTTTATTATAAGGTCGTAGATCTAATGGTAGAAATTATGTTAGGGTTTTTTTCCCTAGAAGGCAACCCTATGTTATGAGGGAAATGTATTGCAGCTATGCATTATGGCAAGTATTGTATTATGAGACGAGAGACTGTGAAAGAAAGAAGAGGAAGTTACAACAGGTTTGTTGTAGGTTGTATCCCTTCATATGAAAAGAAGAGGAAGTTACAATATGTTTGTTCTAGGTTGTATCCCTTCATATGTTGGATAATAATAAAGGAAGGACCTTGCAATTTCTCTGGTGGACGTAGCCCACGCTAGGTGAACCACGTAAACCTGTGTCTCTATTGTATTGTGTATCGTCTGTGTTTTGTTTCTGCATTTGTTTTATTTTATTTCTCCGCAATCCTATTTTTCGAACACCTGTAACTAAGATGCGGACTACCCTCACTTCAGATGACTTTAAGTTCAAGATTTCAGCCTTGAACGATGCTTCACTGGAGATAGTAGAGAAGCAGGAGGTGAAGAAAGATCAGATGTATAATCATATTGAGATCGAGCTCTAGGGGGTGCAGTAAGCATTACAGTCTAACCGCGTAGTCTCATATATGCCTCTACCAGTAGGAACACCAGAACTAGGAGATGAGCCAGCTCAACTCCACCGGAGTGCTGATACAGTCGAAGCTCACCTTCGACGAGCTCAACAAGAAATAGTGCAAACCACTCGGGATTTAACACAAGTACAAGGCGTACTTGTCAAGAAAAGAAATGCTTCAGAGCGATAAAAGATTTATCTCCAGACAAAGTGGGATGAAGAGAAAGCAGAGATACAGAAAAACAAGGAATAGTTGCTCACAGATCAGCTCGATGTAAAGGAACTGGTCAACAAAGCACTTCACTCTGTGACAGTCATCGAAGTACATACAGAAGAGCGAGTTCCACAGCAAGTGGCACAACTTGAAGAAGTAATCCAGAAGCTCCAACAACACATCACATATCTAGAGCTCTGCACTATTCCCAAGACCCCTTAAGAGATAAGAGACTAGTGAGAAGCAACTGTCAGGAGCAAAGTTGACCGATTAAAATTTCTTGCCCTAGAATGCAAGCAGCTAAGTAACTAAAGTGCCCAAACATATGAGAACCTCACTGAAACTCAAGAGTTACAGGCATTGGAGTTGCAGCTCAAGGATGTGAAGCAGCATGCAGACATACTATAGGCGCAGCTGAAGGCCCTGTCGCCCGTAGAAATGAAGTGGTCTCAATAAAAACACACTGCCCAACAACAGCTCCATATGATTCAAAGCAAGGTTATGGAAATAACTCAATGACTTCAACCAGTGCAAGATAAGGCATGCCAACTGTTCGCAGAAGTCAAGAACCAAGGAGCAGAGCTAGAACAGATTGTCATCACAGCAGAACAGTGCCTAGAAGGGCAGTGAATGATGTAGTGATCCAAGAGTTTTCCTAGCAAGAGGCCACAACACAACAACAATTTGAAGCAGCTCGAGGCGTTTGAGGAAGAACTCGTTAGACCAGAGTGACTTGGGATGAGTCACGGGTGAGTTTTGGGGGCTTGTTGGCACTTGAACAAGTTTTGGGATAATCTTGGTCATGTTGACCTATTTTGGGACTTCGACACCCTGTCAAAGGAAGAGCGCAAGATGAAGCAGAGATCACAGGATCTCGGCCCACTTTTGGGTCCTTTTTGGCTTTTTTGGAATATGTAATGGAATTGGGATGTTGGCCCATGGGTTTACCCATGCTTAGGCCCACTTTTGTAAAGTATAAATAAACATCTAGGCGATGTATCTATCGATTGACATCTATGTGATATAGGCTAAGTGAAAGATCTATGTGATTGAAGGATTTTAAGTGCTATGTGCCTGAGTGAGACTTGCAGAGCTAAGTGTAAGTCATTGTAAGAAGTTGTGGAAGACTATGTTCTTAGATCTACTAGGGGAAGGAGGATCTAGCGAGCTGTGCAGATCTCCTGTCCTAGGTGGAGTAAGGTTTTTGGTGGCTTTGTGCTTGTAACCTATTGAGAAGCTAATAAAGAATAAGAGTTGGTGGATGTAGCCCCAGGGTGGGGGTGAACCATGTAAACACTGTGTTTTCTGGCTTTTTGCATTGTCTTGATGTGTTTATATCTTCTTTTGCTAAGTTATTTGAGATTATTAGATAGATCTTCTTATGTTGAGTGCTCATGATGGATAGAATTAGATCTGATATATATGAATATCTGCATTGCTTGATCTACCAGATCTGGTCTATTTTCTTATTCTAAGTGCTTGGATACGTTGAGATCATTGTGAATGTGGTGAAGCTCATTTTTACCAGTGAAGTGGATATTGACTGCATATTAAGGAACTGTCAATGCTAAATTCTTTATTCAATAATCATAGATCTATATCCTAGCTAGGGTTGCAGACACCTGAGCCTTGCAACCACCCCTGCCTCTACCTTGGGTGAGACTTCATCTGCTTTGCAGGTGTTGCCAAAAGGGGCAATCGTTAGGGTTTTTTTGGTGTGTTGTTGTAGCATTGAACCTTGGGTCTACCCCTGTGCCAACAAGGGGGATTTAGTAAGTTGGCATACGGGAGAAATTCCTTATTGTAATAGAGGAGCCAAGAGTAGGGTATTGTAAGCTTGTAATTTGATTTTTTGTTTTAATGAAGAACTGTTGAGTTCTAGTGCATCACTTCAGCCTAATATGATATTTCCTAGCAGTATTGGACACCTCGGAAGGGCCCCTCTGTGTGGGTGGGCGTTTTTTTTTTTTCTTAGCATAAGGTTTTCATATTTCATTTGATTTCATAAATAGAATTCCTATGATTTAATTGTCAGTTATAGTTTTTAAATGTAGTCTTAATTTGATTTTTTTAATAATGTATCCAATATAACACTTTCCCATGAGTGGAATGGTAATAGGCTCACATTTCAAATCAAGTATTGCTTTGGTGAAGGAACTAAATCGCGACAGCACACCATCTTGAATGGTTTCATTAACGAAATAAAATATAGCTATGTTCCACACATAGCATTGGTTAATAGTTTGAATTGAATACATGATATGACTATGTCTTCACTTCATTTGGTTTATGATTTTGCATTCTATATAGTCTTATTTCCATCCCACAAGTGACAAATATATATTTTCTCAAAGTTATAAAAATGAGACAACAGTTTGGTTTTACACTTAGTTTGTGAATTTGCAGTATGTATAGAAATAACATATTTGATTGTGATGTACCTAGTTCACATTGTTTGTAGTCCTTGAAGTTTTATGTGCAATGAGTGGATTAGTCTATAGTTTTGTCATTCTTTTTCCCAACCTTTTAATTGATTGTATATTGAAGTGTGTTTCCTTCAAACATTTAATGAGTCCCATGTGTTGAGATAAGTGACAAGAATCTATTTCAGTAATAATTGCACAATGGCTAGATATTTGAATGCAGAAGTGCAAAGCCATCTTAGAAGCTTGTCCTGTCTTAACACATACAAGTAATGATTCGTTGTTAATCTCATATACAACATACAAGTGTTTCTTCCTAAACTGATAAAACCAATGTTAGATCTGTAAATCATAAACAAAGTTTTGAGTAGAATGTCGCTAATCGATTTTGGACATCAATCTAAGTGACAATTTGTTTCCATTCTTAGTAATAGATTTCATTTCTGTACGAACATAAACTAATTCTTTTGAACTTGAATCCACCCTCTTCATCTATAGCATGAACACTTAAATTGTAAAAATGAAAGATTGCATCCTGAGCCTTGTAAGGGGATTTGGGCAGAGAATTAGTCTCTTGCACTCGAATTTGAATTCACATTGCTTTTATTTCATTTTTCACAGTCACTACAGGAAACAATCCTTGAAGGATTAGGATATTAGTTAGTTACTCTCTCAAAGTTGCATGAATGTATTTGTATGAAATATTTCAACTCAAAGCCTTTATAGCACTCATTGTCTCACGTCCCAATGATACATTCCTTGTGGTTTTTTTTTATTGCTTTTCCTTGTTTTTCTTTCTTTGCATGATTATTCTTATAGTTGTCAACATTAGGATAATTATCCTTTGATCCTGCATTTCCTGTTCTTGAACCTCTAAGTTTATGAACCCCCAGGTTGACATTAAGATGTAACGAAAATTATCACATATCGTTTTCCCAACAATTCTCACAGCTAGGAGAGGATTGAATCGTTTGGGAGTATGCCAACAACTAGCTAAGGTTCCAAACTCCACGGCTCATGTTTTATCCATATACTCTAAGTGAAAGGACACACTATTCTCTTTTATTATAAACTTTGGATACGGGGGCGGCCCCTTTTTACAATATAATGTGATTTCCCCTTTTAATCAGTTATTACAATAGAATATAACCTTTAATATGTCTTTTTAAAATTTCCATGTTTTACTTATCTTGATTTCTTCAAATCCATGTAAAATTTCCGGATTGAAGAATTCTAATACATGGGTTTTGTCTGAAATGAGCTTTGCTTCATCTTTGGACTCATATTTTTCTTTACATGCCATGTAATGACTGTATACTGCCACCTAGCCCCATAAATGTGCTCGCATCACCCTTCAACATCATAATTTTGTTTATAAACCTTCCTTTTGCCAAAATTTTAATGTGGCATGTCAAGTACACATGATGATGGTCATTTTGAGCCCTTGTTTCATTTTTGGTCCCGGGATCCTATGCATTAGGATCCATGAACTGTCATGTTGAGAATTTTAAATGAATACTACACCATGGCCAAGAAGACGTATACAAACTCGATAAAACATGACCATGTTGGAAAGATATAGGTGAGCATAAAACCATGGGCATAACAAACCGTACATAGTGTGATCACCCCTACAAAATCAATGGGTCCTGTAAACCATTTATCACGGTAAATGAATACTACACCATGGCCAAGAAGACGTATACAAACTCGATAAAACATGACCATGTTGGAAAGATATAGGTGTGCATAAAACCATGGGCATAACAAACCGTACATAGTGTGATCACCCCTACAAAATCGATGGGTCCCGTAAACCATTTATCATGGTAAATCCATATCAAAGCCTCCAATCCTACCTAAGACGAAAGGAATTGAGTGTGGGGACTAGAAGCACGGGTCTTGGCCGACAGTAAAAATCCTAGGATACCATATACATAACCATCCACGTGGCCTACAAGGATTTAGACTTGCATCATCTCGGACTTACAATGGTGTTTCCATGAAAAACAATATAGGGTAACCTCCTAGGAGGTAATAGTACCCATACCTTTCAATATGGAAATGTTGAGGTCAAAACGATACCTTTATTATCTAAGTTCAATCCCTTGAAAACAAGTCAACAAGACTTAAAGAAACAACTATCAATATGACATCCATTGCAACTAGAGTTCTTTTGTGTTCGGATCTTTCCACATATAAGTAGGTCTATTGAATAGAGAAAAGAGACATTATGAGCTCGTTAGGTTCAAGAATGAATAAGGCTATGAAATTATTCTAGGAATCCCTTATATAGACCAAGGAAGGGAATAGCAACAACACTTCCAAGAAATATTTAGTATATTAATTTTCTATTTAGAGCAGCCCAAGCCTTAGTTAAAAGACAATCCTCAAGAAATATTTCTACAAAATGAACAAAAAGATAGCTTTGAATTTTGAAAAGAGGGAAAAAACATAGGAAACCTAGGAGATGATCAAAAACCCTAAATATACATCTCTTAGCATGATGCCTCTAGCCAAAAATATTCAAATAGCCTATAAATAAAATAAAACTGACAACCCTAGTTCCGCGGTCACAAAAAAGTGATGCCATAGGTAAAAAATATCCAAACAATTATTGAAACTAGAAACCCTATTTCCATAGTCACAAAAACATGATGCCACTTAGTGAAAAGTCCTCAAATAGTTGTTGAAAACACATATCTAGAAACTATAGTTTGACGGTCACAAAAAAGTGATACCAGTAGCCAAACATTTCCAAAATATTTTTGAAAAAACAAATCTAGAAACCATAAAGTTCGGCGCACCAATCTATGGACAAAATATATGTAATTAGTGCATAAAACATGCTCCGATAGCCCTAAAAATGTCTTTTCTAGCCCACAATAAACCATGGGAAAAAAATCCCTAATATTCCTTTGATTTAGTTCTCTTTTGGACACCAAAATTTGATCACAACAACATGAACATCCAAGAAGAAACCTTAACAATAGGTAGAAAAAGGTTCATACATGCTCTGATACCATGTTGAAATCAGAAACAAAAAGAGGGGATCGAATGGAACCAAACACCTGCATTAAAAAAACAAAACCAACACTAAATAAGTGTGATAGGGATAAACCAAAAGTGCATAGAGAGATAAAAATTTCCAAGTATCACTACACTACACATGAGATGCACAAACGCACATTAAAGAGAAAATATGCCAACCACGAGAAAACGCAAAGTTGTAGTATAGGATTAAAACACTTGTATTGGAGAACCTTATCTTAATGATCAAAAGAGGATTTACAAATAAAGTTTGAGTTGTGTATTTATATACAACTCAAATAGGGAATCCTCCTAAGAGGGTTTATGGGTTCACATAATTAGGATGCACTCCCCAAAAGGATTATTGAGCCTACATATCATAGTAGGTTGGCCTTAACCATAACCTAGTAATATAATAAATGATCACATGAATGACCCAATAAGAGTTGGTTGTATCCAAATGTCAGGATTACACCATGCTCAACAAAGCATGGTCATTACAAACACTGTACATACCATAATGTTTGGCCTTAGGGAAAATGAGTAGAACCTATTGAGCTCAATATAATCAGTTTTCTTGACATCCACTTATATTGGATTTATTTCCAATACATTATTTTCCATGCTTGTTTGAGCTTCAGATAAAAACAATAGGTTGTGTTGATGTAATGAAGTTAAAGGATCCTTCAACATCATAAAAATGTGAACTCCAATAACAAGATTTACAGATATGATGGCTAGAGATCCATTCAAAAGAATATGCCAAAAGGATGGCAAGTTACCACCAGTTTGAAACATTGATTCAACATGCTATAAATACTAGTGTTCCATGGGGACACATCCCCCAGGGTGGGGGGAACACCCTCCATGTTTCCCACACTCTCGAGACAAGGGGGGCACCTGGGGAGTTATTCCCCATGTCCCTTTTTTGGGGAGATGTGGGGAGATGTAGGGGGACACGACTCCCTAGGGTGGGGGTGAGTTTCCCTAAAAAGGGTATGTGTGAGCATCCCCTTGAAAAGGGGGGATTTTGGATTCCCACTCTCCCACCCCTGAATTTTGGCCTAATAAGGCTTAAAATAACAAAAATTGAAAATTGAAAAACAAAAATTAAAAATTAAAAAACAAAGATATATATATAAATAAACAATTTATGAACTTAAAAGTTAAACCTAACTCGTTTTTATATCCTATGTCATATATCTATAATCTAACTCTAAAATTATCAATGTTATCATAGCCCATGCGTGAAGATTAAGCCGCCCATTCAATCCATTCGAGCCATAGCTTGTGTGTGAGGATTAAGCCGCTCATTTGAGCCATTCAAGCCATATGTGAGACGAAGCATTCGAGCCCACCATGATAAAGTCAGATGTGAGAGGAAGCATTTGAGCCCACCATGAGAGTAAGCTATTGATGTGAGACAATTCTCATTTAGCCAATCAAACTTTCCAGGTTCCTTAGTTGCCAATCAAACTTTTGTAGTTGTCGAGTGATTTGTTGTTCAATGTTTTATTGTTTTATAAGCTTTAGCTACCCAACATTTGGAGCGATTGGAGCATTGGAGCAATGATTGGAGCATTCTACATTTCCCTTCGACATATTTCTTCTTCTAGTAGTGGGTAGGTAGGGTTTTTTAATTTTTTGCTTGCTGTTTTTTAATTTTTGAGAGGTCTTTTTCTAGTTTTTATCTTTATTTTTCGTTTTTACCCTTCAAACTAAGCATTTGGGCTTGTAGTTAACCATATAAAATAAAATAAAATAATGAATAACCCTTGCTACAGGTTCCCATAAATTAAAAACTTTCACATAAAAATTAAAAAACAACAACATGATTTATTATAGTGATAATGACAATGACACTGATAGTGATTAAAATACCCAAATATAGGGTCATGTTCGGAGTGGGACACAGGTTGAAAGTGGGAATGAGAACACCTCATCATCATTGAATGAAACCCAAGACAATGATCTATCTCCACCAAAGGTATCGACAAATTATGCAAAGGGGACATTAAATCCAAGAAAACCACTTTTGCTATATGCCACCAAATTTGTTGGCCCCTCAGCCAACAAAAACCCAGGAGGAAAAAGAGGTGGGACACACAAATGGAAATGCAATATTTGTGGCCATCCTTGGAGTGGGACTTATAGTCTAGTGTCATCAAGGTTCAAAGATTGGATAATGATTGGTGGACAGATTATGGTTATTTGGTATCACTCTTATTCCCTATAGTTGAGGTCCTTTGCTATAGTAACACAAATTCTCCTACTCTTGGAGAAATCTATGAGAATTTTGATATCATGTTGGGTCAAGTGAAGGTAGCCATTCATGAGAAAGATCCCTCAGATTTATACATGACCCAGATTCGACCCATTATTCAATGTAGGTGGGATCAAATGAACACACCTTTGCACATTGAATGTATGCATTCAATCCAAAATGGTATGTGGTAAGGCCTGGTAGAATTCTTCCCATTGAGGATCCAGAGGTTAAGAAGGGATTTTGAGTTGCCATTACAAAGACGTACAGTGCAAAACAGGGGACAACAATTAAGAGATAGTGGATGCAATTTGCAAGTTTCAATGGTCCCTTCAACAAGCCTGATGTAGGGGGAGATCACAATGACTTAGGCCAGGATGAACCCATTGTTGGTGGACCATGCATGGGGATGATGCTCTAGATATCCAACATTTTGCTATTCGTTTGTTATCTCAAATTGCTAGTTCCTCCGTAGCAGAGAGGAATTGGTCCACATATAGCTTCATCCACTCTATCAAGTGGAATAGACTTGTCTCTAAGAGAGCAGAGAAGCTAGTTGCATTGCATAGTGCCCTACATTTTTGTGCATAGGAAGACACCAGAGTATCGGAGGGGACATGTGACACGATGGGATGTGGATCCAAAGGATGATGCACAGATATATGAGGAGGATGAAACATACGAGTTGCAACATGATTTGGTTGATGTGCCATTGGTTACTCATGAGAGTGACTATGACTCAGAGACATATAGTGACATTCCCTTTGATGGTCCTAATGAATTTATTCACCATATGTTTGTAGATGATCGGTCAATGACATTGACCCCATGATGCTCATTTTATTTTCAATGTTCATTGTCCATTGTTAATTTTCAATTTTGACTTTTGAGTCTCCACTCTAAACATTGATGACCTCGAAACGAGTATTTGACTCGTTACTCTTCACTATTTTTGAGTTTGAGTAATTCCAATTTACTATTTTAGACTTTAGTATCTACTATTTTGCTTAGTACTAATTAGATTCTAGAATGACGAATGATGATTTTAAATCAATGTATCAATATTTTACTGTTTTTGTTTCATTTATGATTTATGAATAAATGTATTTCATTACTGATTTTGAATTTGAATCATGTTTGTATAATTTACAAATTTAGTACTATTTAGTATTTTACTATTTACTATTTAGTATTTACATTCCACAATGATGAATTTGCATGGAATGAATTGTTATTGTTGAGATTTTATCATTATTAATTTTTATTTTTATTTTTTTTATATTATATATATAAAGTCCATGTCCCCACCCCATTTCCTTAAAATTTGGAGGTTCTTGTGAATAGTTAGATTATGTGTATAATATTGTGAATAGTTTATAATGCTTGACCCATAATTCTACTAAGACCAAAATAAACACAACAAATACATGAAAAAATGACTACTCTTCAAGGAAAAGAATAAAGATATGCAACAAGAGAAGATAATGAGAAATGAAGCCTGACAATCAGCATTCTAAAAAATACTATCCATACACGTGCTTGTAAAACTATTGAGGTATGAAATTATGAGAACTGCAGCTCACACTTTTCTAAGAGCTAGTTTTCTCAGTCATAGCAACACCCTTTTGTGTGCTAGGTTTGGTGGTGGTTGGGGGATCTTCTCTTGAGAATATAGAAAAGGATTGTTGGGTTTTCTTCCCTTGTGTAGAAGGGTTTCCTAGGATATTTCTTGTGTTCTTATGCATGGTTATTATTTTTGTGATCTTGGTTTACTGCAACTAGTTATTGTTGTTGCAGTCATTGTGTATGGTTGAAGTAATTCTAAAATGAAATTAAACCTCATGCTTGAGCCAAACGTTAACATGGTATCAGAGAAGACTTGAAGAAAATCATTTCACACCAAAAGAGGCATTCATGGAATGTTAAAAGGGTGACAATACCCTTACCATTGGTATAAGAAAGACGTCGGACCCCTGCAGTAAAATTTAGAGCTGGTTGTAGGCCTATTAGCCTAGGCCGAGCCGTAGTTAAAGTAGACCACAGTAGGGAGAGACCCCTCTAAGGATGCCACAGAAGACCCTAACTACAAACCTAAAACAACATACCTACCTCATAACTAAAACCAAAATTTCATTTCGGTTTTGAGGGAGATCTGAGGTAGACCTAAAGGAAAATTTTTGAGGTATATTTGAGTCTATTTTAGTAAATTTTTTGAGGCATATTTAAACCTGTTCCAACGAGATTCCTGAGGCATTTTCTTAGGCACAAATTTCATAGTAAATTTGTGCATGCCTCAGACCTGTTCTTGAGCAAGTTTCATATCCAAATGTGAGGCAAAGATCAGACCATTCTTAAGTCAGATCACATGAGGATAAGGCTAAGTTTTCCTGCAATTTTTTTTCAATGTGCGTTTCAACAAGTTTGAAAGTCATAGAGGCAGATGCAACTAGACAGATTTAAGAATCTATTTGGTGTTGATCTAAGTGTGTTCTACAAGTGCATCTTAAACAAGCCAGAAAGGATATTGAGGCAAGAGTTGGGCCTATTCTAAAGTTGTTATGAGGTGGTGAAACTCTGAGTTATATTCCAACAAACTTATAGCTGATTTTTGAGCAATCTTATGATAGTTTTGAAGAAAATATAATGGTAGTTTTGTAACAAGAGTTGGGCTTATTCCGAGGCTATTCCGAGGCAGCGAAAAAGTACATTTATAAGGAAGAAAATTTCTTATATGTGTAAGTACTTGTGACATAATTTATTCTTTGCATTGATGACTATTGAATGAGTTGGATGTTTCCATCAGATCAAAATATGTCAAAGGCCCCGTGGACCTATTTGTTGAAGGGATAGGCCAAAATTATTGCACATACCAATCTGTCAATTCATTGGAAATTTTATAAAACCAATCTATTGGTATTTCATCCAGTGATAACCTATAATCCAAAGCACTTAGCATATAATTGGGTTATATTCCAGTTTGGAAATGGGTGTGCTCCAAAGTAATATGTGAAGATACGAGGCCAGGTGATAATTATGGGTGAGATAGGAAGATGATGTGATAGATGACACATTTGAAAAATTATCAAACATGAAGTATTGTCCAAATAATGAAATCTTGAAGACAGTTGATGTGAGAGGTACGTTGCAGTCTTCAAGAATGATCCTTGATGTGACATTTGAGTGTGTACTATAAGTGCACATTATTCAAGGAGACTAGACTTGCATCTAGTAATGTGCAAAGAAAGCAACATTAGCCATCTCAAGAGAAGTCAAGGAATGCAAGCAAGAACGAGAGGGAGTTCTTCTCTATCTCAACCTTTCTCATGAGGACCAAAAGAAAGATTGAGCATGATTGCAGACTAAGGTAAGTCTTGTACTACATTTATTATTTGACTTCATTACTCTGTAGTTGCTTGCATTTTGATAATGAAGGGTATTATCCATGGTGTGGGAGCCCTCATAACTTGGACCATTATCCCTGGTATGGGAGTTCAGATTTTCTTGGTTGGTTATTATCCTAGTACATGAGGCCATTTTGATTGTTATCCCTATGGGAGGTCATCTTGGTTATTATCCTAATTACGAGAGGCTAGAAACGTTTTGTAGAAGCAGTAGATCACCTGAGAAGATATGGGATGTCTCCAGGTTGAAAACACCAGAAAAGGAAGATGTTTATCCTCCCTACTTCATAGGGAGTGACTTTACTTAGAGGGAGACAGTTACTGATCCAGTTGATCCCGTAGCTCCAATTGATGTTCCCAGAGACATTACAATAGGCCATAAAAGGCCTACATGGGATTAACAAACTCTACAGGAGGTAGAGGGACATGTAGCTCCTCAAGGCACATTTCGAGAAAGAAAGAAACCATAGAGATTTTCGAGCTACATTTCAGCTATGAGCCACATCATTAATACTGAGCCTTCCTGTCATGGAGAAGAAGTAGGTCAGAAGGTATGGAAATATGCCATCACAGAAGAGTATCAGTCCATCATGAAGAATGATGCGTGGGATATTGTTTTGAGACTAGAAGGGAAGTCTGTAGTGACTTCCAAGTGGATCTATAAGATCAAGCATGCAATTGATGGAAGTGTCGAGAAGTACAAAACAAGATTTGTGGCCAGAGAATTCTCACGGGTGGAGGGAATTGATTACGAGGAGAAATTTTCTCTTGTAGCCCGATATTCTTCCATCCATACTATCATTGTACTAGCTGCATCCATAGGTTGGAAACTACATCAGATGGATGTAAAGACAACCTTTCTCAATGGTGATATTGAGGAAAAGGATTACATTGAGAAACCAGATGGATTCATGATACATGAGCATAAATCCCATGTGTGCAGGTTGAAGAAA
The DNA here is from genome assembly GCA_009831015.1 of Picea engelmannii. Lineage (NCBI taxonomy): Eukaryota > Viridiplantae > Streptophyta > Pinopsida > Pinales > Pinaceae > Picea > Picea engelmannii. The sequence continues at coordinate 464,099 of ML778864.1, read as the reverse complement.
GCCCTGTATGGACTAGAGCATACACCTCGTGCTTGGTACGAGAAGATGGATGGATTCCTAATGAGTTTGGGATTCAGCTAGAGTGTTGCTGATCCAAACCTATATTACCATTATTCATTGTGATAACTAGAGTTGTGTGAAGATCTCAGAGAATCCTATGTTTCACGATAAATCGAAACACATTGAGATCAAAGACCATCATATCAGAGACATGGTGCAGAGGAAAGAAGTAATCGTGCAGTGCCTTCCTACACATGAGAAAATTGCAAATATCTTCACCAAATCGCTTGCCAGGATGAAGTTCAAGTACTTCAAAGAGAGATTTGGCCTAGTGGAGAATTCCTCCCTAGCTGTGAGGGAGTGTTGATGATTGTAGCGTCAGGTGACATTATCTAGGATACGTTCTCCTCTGGGACTAAGTTGAGTTGACCTATGAGAGAGCCCAGTGATGGGGAATCATTATCCTCTATGTGAGAGTTGATTCGTCCCCCAGTGTTGGGTGTGCCCATGTGATGGGGCATCGTTCTCCTCTGGAATGAGTTGAGTTTTCCCCCAGTGTTGGGTATTCCCATGTGATGGGTGTATCATTCTCCTCTGTGTGAGAGTTGAGACGATGTGGTAGTTCATATGATTCTCCTATGGACTCAATTGAGATAAAGATATGTTGAGTATGACCTCCCTGTGGCTAAGAACAGGTGGATGTGTCTCTACTAGCTGACCACTAGTGGACGTGTGGATCCCATGCGATATTGTCTAAGTGTAAAATTTACTTGTAACCCTAATTGTGATGTAAAGGGTGCAAGTCGCCCCTACCATGAAAAGATAATTAATATTGTTTAATTATTAATTGTATTTATTATATTATTAAGTTGTATAGGTCACCCCTATTGTGCCAATAGACACACCTTTTGATGTGTCATTTATTGTATAAATAAAGGTGGATCCCCATTGTGGAACTCACTCATTATTGTGTAATCTCATGATTTCATAAGTTGAGGTCTGAAATTATGAAAACTGTAGCTCACACTTTTCTAAGAGCTAGTTTTCTCAGTCATAGCAACACCCTTTTGTGTGCTAGGTTTAGTGGTGGTTGGGGTATCTTCTCTTGAGAATATAGAAAAGGATTGTTGGTTTTTCTTCCCTTGTGTAGAAGGGTTTCCCAGGATATTTCTTGTGTTCTTGTGCATGGTTATTCTTCTTGTGATCTTGGTTTACTACAACTAGTTATTGTTGTTGCAGTCATTGTGTATGGTTCAAGTAATGCTAAAATGAAATTAAACCTCATGCTTGAGACAAAATTTAACATGGTATCAGAGAAGACTTGAATAAAATCATTGCACACCAAAGGAGGCAACTATGGACAGTTAAAAGGGTGACAAAACCCTTATCGTTGGTATAAGAAAGGCATTAGACCCCTGTAATAAAATTTAGATCTAGTCGCAGGACTATTAGCCTAGGTCGAGCCCTGGTTAAAGTAGACCACAATAGGGAGAGACCCCTCTAAGGCTTCCACAGAAGATCCCAACTACAGACCTAAAACAACATACCTACCTCAGAACTAAAACCAAAATTGCATTCCGGTTTTGAGGGAGATTTGAGGCAAACCTAAAGGCAAAATTTTGAGGTATATTTGAGTCTGTTTCAGCAAAGTTTTTGAGGCATATTTAAACCCATTCCAGCAAGCTTCCTCAGGTATTTTATTAGGAAAAAAGTTTAGAGTAAATATGTGCATGCCTCAGGCCTGTTCTTGAGCAAGTTTCATATCCAAATGTGAGGCAAATATCAGACCATTCTTAAGGGCAAATCAAAGGAGGATAAGGCTTAGTTTTACTGCAATTTTTTTCCAGTGTGCATTTCAACAAGTTTGAAAGTCATAGAGGCAGATACAGCTCGACAGATTTAAGGATCTATTTGGTACTGATCTGAGTGTGTGCTACAGGTGCATCTTAACCAAGCCTCAAGGGATATTGAGGGAAGAGTTGGGCCTATCCTAAAGCTGTTATGAGGCATTGAAAATCTGAGTTATAATCCAACAAACGTATGGTTGATTTCTAAGCAAGATTATGACAGTTTTGAAGAAAATCTAAAGGCAGTTTTGTAACAAGATTTGGGCATGTTCCAAGGCTATCTCGAGGCAGCGAAAATGTACATTTATGAGGAAGCAAATTTCTTATATGTGTAAGTACTTGTGACATAATTTATTGTTTGCATTGATGGCTATTCACTGAGTTGAATGTTTCCATCAGATCAAAATATGTCAAGGGCCCTGTGGACCTATCTGTTGAAGGGATAGGCCAGAATTATTGCACATAACAATCTGTCAATTCACTGGAAATTTTGTAAAACCAATCTATTGGTATTTCATCTAGTGATAACCTATAATCCAGAGCACTTAGCATATAACTAGGTTATATTCTAGTTTTCCAATGGGTGTGCTCCAAAGTAAGACGTGAAGATACGAGGCCAGGTGATAATTCTAGGTGAGCTATGAAGATGATGTGATAGATGACACATTTGCAAAATTATCAAACATGAAGTACTTTCTAAATAATGAAAGCTTGAAGACAGTTGATGTGAGAGGTACATTGCAGTCTTCAAGAATGATCCTTGATGTGACATTTGAGTGTGTGCTATAAGTGCACATTATTCAAGGAGACTAGACTTGCAGTTAGTTATGTGCAAAGAAAGCAACATTAGCCACCTCCAGAGAAGTTAAGGAATGCAAGCAAGAATGACGAGGAGTTCTTCTCTATCTCATCCTTTCTCAGGAGGACTGAAAGAAAGATTGAGCATGATTGCAGACTAAGGTAAGTCTTGTACTGCATTTATTATTTGATTTCATCACTCTGTAGTTTCTTTCATTTTGATAATGAAGGGTATTATCCCTAGTGTGGGAGCCCTCATAACTTGGACCATTATCCATGGTACGGTAGTCCAAATTTTCTTGGTTGTTTATTATCCTAGTACAGGAGGCCAATTTGATTTTTATCCCTATGGGAGGTCATATTGGTTATTATCCTAAGTACGGGAGGCCAAAAAAGTTTTGTAGATGTAGTGGAGGACCTGAGAAGACATGTGATGTCTCTAGGTTAAAAACACTAGAAAAGGAAGATGTTTATCCTCCCGACTTCAGAGGGAGTCACTTGACTTAGAGGGAGACAGTTACTGATCCAGTTGATGCCGTAGCTCCAATTGATGTTCCCAGAGACATTGCAGTAGGCCATAAAAAGCCTGTTTGGGCTCGACAAACTTTGTAGAAGGCAAAGGGACATGCAAATCCTCAAGGCACGTTCCGAGAAAGAAGGAAACCACATAGATTTTTGAGCTACATTTCAACTATGAGACACATCATTGATACCGAGCCTTCCTATCATGGAGAAGTAGTAGGTCAGTAGGTATGGCAAGATGCCATGACAAAAGGGTATCAATCCATCATGAAGAATGATGTGTGGTATATTGTTTCGAGACCAAAAGGGAAGTCTGTAGTGACTTCCAAGTGGATCTATAAGATCAAGCATGCAGCTAATGGAAGTGTCGAGAAGTACAAAGCAAGATTTGTGGCTAGAGGATTCTCACAGGTGGAGGGAATTGATTATGAGGAGACATTTTCTCCTGTATCCCGATATACTTCCATCCATACTATCATTGCACTAGATGCATCCATAGGTTGGAAACTACATCAGATGGATGTAAAAACAACCTTTCTCATTGGTGAGATTGAGGAAGAGGTTTACATCAAGAAACCAGATGGATTCATGATACATGAGCATAAATCCCATGTGTGCAGGTTGAAGAAAGCCTTGTGTGGACTAAATAAGGCACCTTGTGTTTGGTATGAGACGATGTATGGATTCTTGATGAGTTTGGGATTCAAAAAGAGTGTTTTTTATCCAAACCTATATTACCATTATTCATTGTGATAACTAGAGTTGTGTGAAGCTCTCAGAGAATCCTATGTTTCACAATAAATCGAAACACATTGAGATCAAAGACCATCATATCATAGACATGGTGCAGAGGAAATAAGTAAGCATGCAGTACCTTCCTACACATGAGAAAATTGCAGATATCTTCACCAAACCACTTGCCATGAAGAAGTTTGAGTACTTATGAGAGAGACTTCGCTTGGTGGAGAATGTGTCCCTAGCTGAGAGGGAGTGTTGATGATTGCAGCGTCAAGTGACATTCTCCAGGATACATTCTCCTCTGTGACTAAGTTGAGTCAACCTGTGAGAGATCCCAGTGTTGGGCATGCCCATGTGATGGGGCATCATTCTCCTCTATGTGAGAGTTGATCTGTCCCCCGGTGTTGGGTGTGCCCATGTGATGGGGAATTGTTCTCCACTGGACTGAGTTGAGTCGTCCCTCAGTGTTGGGTATGCCCATGTGATGGGTGTATCATTCTCCTCTGTGTGAGATTTGAGATGATGTGGTACTCCAGATGATTCTCCTATGAACTCAGTTGAGATAGAGATCTGTTGAGTATGACGTCCCTGTGGCTAAGAACAGGTGGACATTTCCCTAGTGGCTGAGCACTAGTGGACATCTTTCTATATTGTCTAAGTGTAACCTTAATTGTGATGTAAAGGCTACAAGTCAGCCCCACCATGAAAAGATAATTAATATTGTGTAATTATTAATTATATTTATTATATTATTAAGTTGTGCAGGTCGGCCCTATTGTGCCAATAGACACACATTTTGTTGTGTCGGTTATTGTATAAATAAATGTGGATCCCCATTGTGGAACTCACTCATTATTGTGTCATCTCATGATTTCATAAGTTTAGGTATGAAATTATGAGAACTGCAGCTCAGACTTTTCTAAGAGCTAGTTTTCTCAGTCATAGCAGCACCCTTTTGTGTGCTAGGTTTGGTGGTGGTTGGGGGATATTCTCAAAAGAATATAACAACGGATTGTTGGGTTTTATTCCCTTGTGTAGAAGGGTTTCCCAAGATATTTCTTATGTTATTGTGCATGGTTATTCTTCTTGTGATCTTGGTTTACTGCAGCTAGTTATTGTTGTTGTAGTCATTGTGTATGTGTAACACACCCACTACCATAAATCAAAATTTTTGGTTTAATTCTCAATAATGAGAATCCCCAAAGCTTGTAGCAGCAAAATGCCAATCACCAAATCACAGGTCTTCTATTTACCTATCAGGACATCTGCTCCCATAGTTCTCTCGCGCAATCCCCCTCCCTTGATTTATCGGGGGATCGGAACTCGTGACTTCGCGAGTTCAAAGGTTGAACACTGGGTTCTCGGATCCCGAGACCCGATGGTCAGTCAACTCGCTGAGTTTTCCCCGAGGGATTTCGCTACTCGCGACCTCGTGATTCCCGTGGCCAAATTCTCAGGCCTTTTCTCGCGAGGCTCGGATACACGGTCCCACGTGCGGATCCAACAATCTTCCTGTGATCCGGATCCAACGATTATTACCTTCTTGCTTCTCACGTCCTCGTGACTTTGAATACCCAATACTTGGGCGTTCACCCTGCGAACGCCCGAGTTCGCGAGGTCTCTCGATATCTGCCACCTATCCTCCTCAGATGGACGGCTATGATCCTCTCGTGGCCTCGCCACTCGCGACTTAGAGTGTCCAACTTTTGGACTTCTACCCAGCGAACCTCTGAGCTCACGAGATCTCTGGATCTCTACCACCTGTCCTCCTCGGATGGACGGCTATGATCCTCTCGTGGCCTCACCACTCGTGACTTAGAGCGTCCAACTTTTGGACTTCTACCCAATGAACCTTTGAGCTCACAAGATCTCTGGATCTTTGCCACCTGTCCTCCTCGGATGGACGGCTATATCCTCTCATGGCTTTGCCACTCGCGACTTAGAGCATCCAACTTTTGGACTTCTACCCAACGAACCTCCGAGCTCACAAGATCTCCGGATCTCTGCCACCTATCCTCCTCGGATGGATGGCTATGATCCTCTCGTGGCCTCACCACTCACGACTTAGAGCATCCAACTTTTGAACTTCTACCCAGCGAACCTCCGAGCTCACGAGATCTCCGGATCTCTGCCATCTATCCTCCTTGGATGGACGGCTATGGTCCTCTCGTGGCCTCGCCACTTGTGACTTAGAGCGTCCAACTTTTGGACTTCTACCCAACGAACCTTCAAGCTCACGAGGATTAACCCTCGTATATCTCCCTATAGATCTAACGACTGTCGGGTTCCCTAGCTAGGATCTGACGGTTCAGATTGGTCCTGATGTCGCCCCTTTCCTACTACTCTTTGGACGTGGATAAACCAACGGTCCAGATGTTCTCATGGAGCCTGGGGGTCTATGATTTGGATCTCCTCACTCTTCACGAAGGTAGAGGAAAAAGCGTTAATGGCACTTAACATCCTCATTTATTCCATCGATTTAATGATCATGAATGACCGCAGACTCTCGGACAGAATCTCATCCGTTGATCAATACTTATCCCTACGTTGCTACTTCGGGATTTAGGAGGGTCGTTCCTCATCATACAGGGTTGATAAGACTTGTGCGTTCAAGTCCCTTTTATGAGTCCTTTGTGAACCTTTCTAAGGAGGAAATATCTGTAAAGAGATATGTGTCGGGTATCCCTGAAGACGGTTAAGGGAAAACAACTTTCTGAGAACGGGCTGGGAACTTAACTTAGTTCATTCTAGGCATAAATACGATCGCTTTATCCATGCACATCATGCGTGGTTTCCTCTGTCATGAGCATATATCTATTCATTCTCATCAAACACTGTATAGACATTCTTACACAGAAATCATTCATAATTTGACAGTTCTATGAGAATATATATATATACATATACCGGTCTATGAATTTCCAGATGCAATATATATATATATATATATATAACACTTATCAGAATTAACACCCGAAGTGGGTGCAACTACCGAGAGGGGTGCTCGTTTCCACCCAACCGTAGGCTCAGCGACTCCCAATGGATTTACCACTAGCCACCCCCGAGCTGAGACCACGATGTTCTAAGACTGCATCTCTTCATCTACCAGTGACCAGGAGTGAAGGTTGCAATCCTCCCCCTCTGCTATCACTCACTCTGCGTAAAAATTGCCAGAGTTCCCCTCGCGTCTCCTCTTCAATCGTTTCTGCCATATGCCTTATCCTCTCGCAAGGTTGCATGTGGCACGATTACCCTCACACCGATCAGGCCTGACAGCTCTACGGATGGGCGGTTTACCATCCCATCCCTCATGAATCCATCCGCCTACCAGCCTGCGAGGCATTGACTTTCAGGGCCAGCGAGCCACTTTTGGTTCTCCAGGCCAGTGGAGTCCAAATACGGTATTTAATTCTTGGTGGAAGTTAACGCCACCTTTTCAAGAGCCTTCCACCTCCATCATGGTCTCTTTTCTGCACATCCCCTCTCAGCAGTCCTGCAATAGATTCAAAATATTATTCACATTCATTGACCTCTTCCTGCAGGTCCGTTTACATCACATATTCATACTTATGAGTTTGCCATAGTCCTTGGCCAGTCTAGTTATATTTACAATCTGGGGTAAACAGGGTGTTACAATTCCCTCCCCCTAAAAGGAACATCGTCCTCGATGTTCTTAGCTACTAACATGAATTACATGTACAGAAGTAAACAAAATCGGATATGCCTGTCTCATGGCATCCTCCATTTCCCATGTAGCCTCATCTGGGCCAAAATGTTTCCACTGCACCTTGACCTGTGCAATGGTTCTGTTCCAGAGTCGGGTTTCCTTTCTGTTCAATATACATTGGGGTTCTGGTAGAAATTCTCCCTCCGGTTCCACCTGGATCACAGACCAGTCAATTATATGATTAACATCATGTACATATTTCTTTAATAATGAAACATGGAAAACATTATGTGCTTTTACTGTGGGAGGAAGTGCTAG
>ML778864.1:434102-453279 GCA_009831015.1 Picea engelmannii | reverse complement strand
TTAAGGGTTGCTTGGGTGGGGAATTCACCCAACATTAATTGGCAGGCTGGTACGGCCTCTACCACCTTTCTTTTGGTGCCAGTGGCTAACTGTACCAACCATGGTTTAGTTTGCTTCTGTGGCTGTAGCTTACACTTATCAACAGTTCTAGGGGCTATATAACTCAAATTTGAACCAGGGTCAATCAAAACAGATACCAGATGGTTGAAGATCATACCTTCTATTTCCACCACTGAAGCTTGGTGGTCAGCTTGGTTATTATCCAAGGCTTCATAGATCTGTGGCACACTCCTTGCTACATCATTGACCATGGTAGCTTCCTGCATGTTATAAATTTTCTGACTGTTCTATTGTCGGAGTGGACAATCTCTCCGGAGATGATCTCCTCTGCAATCTCAACATTCCAAATGTTTTCTCTTTGGGTTATTAGTCTTTACTGGTATAGGTCCAGAAGATTTATTTCCATCCACCGAAGGAAAGTTCTACTGGAGTACACTCCGGGTTGGAAAATTCATTATGTGGTTCTTCTTGTAGTTTTTGAATCCCAAGGATTTGCTCCCTTTCTTCTGAAATTTTGAACCATTCTTTTGTTTCCAGTCTCCACAAGACTCTGCCCGATGCCCATATTGTTCATGACAATATGTTGCCTTTCGTATAGTGTCTTCTAGGGTCTTTGGCTCGTCGAATTCGATTATGTTTCGATATTCCTTGGGTAGCCCACTGATGAAGCGTTGTGCCTTTGCCTTATCTTCTTTGATGTAGGGTACATATCTCAGTAGGTCAAGGAATTTGTTGACATACTCCTCCATAGTAAGTTGTCCCAGTTTGAGTTCATAAAACTCTTTAGCCTTCTCGTCGAAATACCTTTCCGACAAATACTTCTTCCAGAAGTACTTCTCGAATTGTTTCCAAGACAGGTCCTCCTCGCAGACCCCCTTCATATTCTTAAGGTCTTCCCACCAAATGGAAGCCTTTCCATTTAAATTGAAAGTGGCCACTCGGGCCTTCAGGTTCTCTGAGAAATCATGGACTCTGAAATATTTCTTCAGTCCAAGTAGCCAAGCCTTAGCTTCCTCTCCCTTCTTTATCTCGCCATCGAAGGAGGGAGGTTTGGCCTTTTTGAATTCCTCAAATTTATGATCCTTAGAAGTCTTTTGCTTCTAATGTTTCTTTTTAGAATAGGAACTGGTTCTGCTGCTGGAAGGGCCTTCTGAATCACTGGCTTCCTTCTCAGTGGAATCATCTGGCATTGGTCCTTTACCTCTGGGGTGGACCTTTGTATATGTGCTTCTCTCAGTATGGCCACTGATACGACCATGAGTCTGCATCTCAGGTTCATGCTGCATTTGTCGTTGTGGGTCGAATAAGCTCTGCAGTAGAACTGCATTAATTTCGGTTTTCTTTTCTTGTTCTTTCATCATCCTTTCATTATCGGCCTTGCAGCTTTGCAATTTGGCCATGAGACTCCTCACTGTCTCAGCTAAATCTGGATGGGTTCTTATTGCTCTTCTTTCATCAGACTCCTCGTCTCTGTTGTGGGAGCCTTCTCCCACCTCTTGATGAGTCACCATGTTCTGCACTTGTAGATTCCCGCAGTTGATCATTCGCTTGAGTGAAAAGACAAACAACGATTATTAGTCAATAGTTAAATTCATTTTTATAAATGGCGCATAAATCCATAACACTTTCACAGGCATACACAGTCGGGTTTTCATATTCCAAGTTCTTAGTCCTGGTCAAGATAGTTAAGTCAGGGGGGTTTACTCCTCATAGGAGTGTTTCGAATGAGGTTTATGCGCGACTGGTGCATGAGCCCAATCAAGCCGAGTGTTGTAACCTGGCTCTGATACCACTTTGTAACACACCCACTACCATAAATCAAAATTTTTGGTTTAATTCTCAATAATGCCAATCCCCGGAGCTTGTAGCAGCAAAATGCCAATCCCCGAATCACAGGTCTTCTATTTACCTATCGGGACATCTTCTCCCACAGTTCTCTGGCGTGATCCCCCTCCCTTGATTTATCAGGGGATCAGAACTCATGACTTCGCGAGTTCAAAGGTTGAACACTGGGTTCTTGGATCCCCAAGACCCGATGGTCAGTCAACTCGTTGAGTTTTCCCCGAGGGATTTCACTACTTGCAACCTCGTGATTCTCGTGGCCAAATTCTTGGGCCTTTTCTCACGAGGCTTGGATACACAGTCCCACATGAGGATCCAACAGTCTTCCCGCAATCCGGATCCAATGGTTATTATCTTCTCACTTCTCGTGTCCTCGTGACTTTGAATACCCAATACTTGGGTGTTCACCCTACGAACTCCCAAGTTCATGAGGTCTCTCGATCTCTGCCACCTTTCCTCCTCAGATGGACGGCTATGATCCTCTCGTCACCTTGCCACTCGTGACTTAGAGCGTCCAAATTTTGGACTTCTACCCAGCGAACCTCCGAGCTCACGAGATCTTCGGATCTCTGCCACCTGTCCTCCTCGGATGGATGGATATGATCCTCTCGTGGCCTCGCCACTCGTGACTTAGAGCATCCAACTTTTGGACTTCTACCCAGTGAACCTCTGAGCTCACGAGATCTACGGATATCTGCCACCTATCCTCCTCGGATGGATGGCTATATCCTCTGGTGGCCTCACCACTCGCGACTTAGAGCGTCCAACTTTTGGACTTCTACCCAACGAAACTCCAAGCTCATGAGATCTCTGGATCTCTGCCACCTGTCCTCCTTGGATGGATGGCTATGATCCTCTCATGGCCTTGCCACTCACAACTTAGAGCGTCCAACTTTTGGACTTCTACCAAGCGAACCTTCGAGCTCACGAGATCTCCGGATCTCTGCCACCTGTCCTCCTCAGATGGACGGCTATGATCCTCTTGTGGCCTCGCCACTCGCGACTTAGAGCGTCCAACTTTTGGACTTCTACCCAGTGAACCTCCAAGCTCACGAGGCTTAACCCTCATCTATCTCCCTATCGATCTAATGACTGTCGGGTTCCCTAGCTAGGATCTGACGGTTCAGATCAGTCCCAATGCCGCCCCTTTCCTACTACTCTTTGGACGTGGATAAACCAATGGTCCAGATGTTCTCATGGAGCCTGGGGTTCTACGATTCAGATTTCCTCACTCTTCATGAAGGTAGAGGAAAAAGGGTTAATGGCACTTAACGTCCTCGTTTAGTCCATCATTTTAACGATCGTGAATGACCGCAGACTCTCCAATGGAATCTCATCCGTTGATCAATACTTATCCCTACGCAGCTACTTCGGGATTTAGGAGGGTCGTTCCTCTTCATACAGGGTTGATAAGACTTGTGCGTTCAAGTCCCTTTTCTGAGTCCTTTGTGAACCTTTCTAAGGAGGAAATCTCTGTAAAGAGATCTATGCCGGGTATCCCTGGAGACGATTAAGGGAAAACAACTTCCCGAGAACGGGCTGGGAACTTAACTTAGTTCATTCTAGGCATAAATATGATCCCTTTATCCACGCACATCATGCGTGGTTTCCTCTGTCATGAGCATATATCTATTCATTCTCATCAAACACTGCACACACATTCTTACACAGAAATCATTCATAATTTGACAGTTCTATGAGCATATATATATACATATACCGGTCTATGAATTTCCAGATGCAATATATATATATATATATATATATATATATATAACACTTATCAGAATTAACACCTGAAGTGGGTGTGACTACCGAGAGGGGTGCTCATTTCCACCCAACCGTAGGCTCAGTGACTCCCAATGGATTTACCACTAGCCACCCTCGAGCTGAGACCACGATGTTCTAAGACTGTGTCTCTTCGTCTACCAGTGACCAAGAGCGAAGGTTGCAATCCTCCCCCTCTGCTATCACTCACTCTGCGTAAAAATTTCCAAAGTTCCCCTCGCATCTCCTCTTCAATCGTTTCTACCATACGCCTTATCCTCTCGCAAGGTTGTGTGTGGCATGATTACCCTCGCGCCAATCAGGCCTGAAGGCTCTACGGATGGGCGATTTACCATCCCATCCCTCATCAAGCCATCTGCCTACCAGCCTATGAGGCATTGACTTTCAGGGCCAGCGAGCCGCTTTTGGTTCTCTGGGCCAGTGGAGTCCAAATACGGTATTTAATTCTTGGTGGAAGTTAACGCCACCTTTTCAGGAGCCTTCCACCTCCATCATGGTCTCTTTTCTGCACATCCCCTCTCAGCGGTCCTGCAATAGATTCAAAATATTATTCACATTCATTGACTTCTTCCTGCAGGTCCATTTACATCACATATTCATACTTATGAGTTTGCCATAGTCCTTGGCCAGTCCAGTTATATTTACAATGTGGGGGAAACAGGGTGTTACAGTATGGTTCAAGTAATGCTAAAATGAAATTAAACCTCGTGTTTGAGACAAACTTTAACAGTGGTCAGCCTCTATGCCCTAGTCCTATGTTGTCACTGCCCAAGGAAAAGGGGTACTACTAGGGGGCCCCAACAAGGGTAACGTTTTGTTCCCCACCATACTTAACACTTTCCATATGAGAGCCTCTCATAGTGAACTAAACTTCGGTAATTGGTCATGGTCCATTATCTCATGAGAAGAAGGGGCTGAAGGTCCATAGGTTGACACAACTACTATGTATCTATGTTATGCTATAAATGATAAAGGCCAGCATAAAATCTTCAGGCCAACCTGAGCTATACCCCCTCTAATGGTAATTACCCCTGACTGGATGTGAATGAATGCACCAAATTATAAAGGACTACTAACCAGTAAAAAAATGAATGAATGAAGATTGAAACCTTTTAAAGGGGACTTGCAAATTATAACTGGGTATAAAAAGGAAAATAAGGTGTTCAAAATGAAAAAAGTATCAAGGAAAGGGTATCTCAAGAAAGAAATCGCTCCCTCTACAAAGGTGTTCATAGAAATGGATTCAATGACACCATAATCCATGAAGTAAGCCCTAAAACCATATCACTATCACACTTTTGAAGGGTTTATTTATTTCCTTCTTGCCTCATAACCTATCCCTATGCATGGGTTCTTTTATTTCCTGTCTAGGTTTGCACACCTAATAGGGTTGGATGAAGGCCCTCCCATACTTAAACTTGTCAACTGACATGGAATCCTTGGTTGGTGTGATGCTTGAAGTGGATATTGAGGTGATTTTTTTACATGTCTTATATCTTAAGTTACAACTTACTTTGCATGTTTTAAGGACTAATGTTTCTTTTGAACCTTGGCTAACCTTGTCTTATACTATGCTTTGTTTTGGATGGCCCTGACATGGTTCTTTGAGGGATGTCATGGGCTTGTACGTAGAAAGTTGTGTCTTTATTGCAGGACTTGGGCATGTGTGATATAGATTAGTGAGTCATCCAATGACTCACCACCTTCATACATCAACTCTCAAATCCTTGGAACATTGGATGATGGACATATGGGCTTGGTTTGAGAAAATTGGGTCATGATGGCACACAGATGGGTTGAAATCCCACAAGCTGGGCAGAGTACCCCCAAGGCTCATTACCCACCGGATCAAGGATGTTGTAGCAATAGACAGCTAGAGACCATGCAGAGATGAGATGCAACTCCCTCTAGCCATGACATAGTGCCCTAAATCCCTAACGCCACCCTCCTTTGTCCATGACATCATCTTCTAGGGTTTGGTAGTGCTAAGGTTTTGGTGGAAAATTTGGGTATTGATGATGATTTGGAATGACCATGACAGAGGAGACATGCCCTTTCCATGGCTTCACTTCTAGATGATGCCACATGGCCTTTGGAGGCCCCCACCCTTCCTAGGAAGGCTTGACGTCTCACATATGTGGCATTTTTCATGATGTATTTTGCACTTTAGCATTTTGTAAAGGATAAATGAGGGGACAACCCCACTTCTATTTTCATGTTGACATTTTATGTGGACAAATATGCTAGGCTAGCCTCCTATAAGAAGGCTAGCACTAGATCTCTTTTATTCATCATCATTCCTCACCATTCTGGGGTGATTACTTCTAAAATTTTCATCATTTTTGGGGCTATTGGTCATTTTATCTCATGCGCTATGCTTGAAGGAGATCTCTTGTGGATGTTTTGTTGATTTTGGATGGATATTTATGCAATTAGGGTTTTATGCTCTTGGTTTCTTGGATAAAGTAAGTAATTTTCTGCAATTATATGGAATTTTGTTGATGTAAATGGTGAAATTGTTATTTTGTTGAAAAAAATCTTTTTATTTGAAACCCTGAGAGAGGAACATAAGTGTTTCTTCTTCTCATAAAGTTTTATTTGTCCAAATTTGTAAATTTTCCTTACTAGGGTTAGAAGCCTAAATCCCTAAAGTGCTAGTACTTTAGGATTTTATCCCTATACTTTTGATCTTTGACTTAGTTGAAGCTACAAGAAGGGAAAACGATATCTAAAGCCCAAACATGCTTGCACCCTATATATCTTTTATTCAAAGTCTAAATCCTAAGGCCCAAACGTGTTTTCACCTTAAGGTTTAAAATCTACCTCTTGGTTCCAATTAGATCAATCTTCAAGTGTAATGCATTTAGACTTCATAATCCCTAGGATGATAATGATATTGGTTTAGAAGCAATCTTGTGGTGAAAGTAGATGTTAAATTCCCTTTTCCTATTCTCTCAACTGTTGTACTTGTTTAAATTTTGGTATGCTCATTTAACCATAGAAAATGTCACATCATTGTCACCCAACCATAGGCATTTACATATGCCACCCTTGAGCACACTAACCTTTACTTAGAATAATTCTGGCAAGCCTAATCCAGAACCAACAGATAAACCCTAGCTGCTAACTACAACAAAAACCCAAGACAAGTAGAGCACTCCTCCAAGGGTAGTGCACAAGAGATAGAGTCTCCATATCTACATAACAAGTACCATACACAACTGCAGTAGCTGCAACTACACTACTCCCTCAAACTTGCACCATACTTAGCAAGAATATCACCAAGAGTATCACCAAGAATGTTACCAAGAGAATCACCGAGAATGTAACCAAGAGAATCACCAAGTGAGAGACCAATACCAAGAGATGACCATGTGCCCTTATTCCTCCTTGTAGCTACAACTACATCTCTCCACAAGACTTGCGCTCAAATTGGGTGTGCAAATGATCCAGGGATCAAAAAAAGGCTCAAAAATCAAAGTGTTCAAAATTTCTTGAAAAATGCTTCATTGCATAGATCTAGTCCTCACGATCCCAACACAACTTGAATGAGCTAAAATAAAGTTCATATGAGGGAGATATTGCATTATGTCATTTTTTCCAAACATGCAAAATTTTGATGACTGTATAGTCCGTACAGGCTGACATGGAAGTTGATCGTACAGTCCATATGACCATACAACTGACATGGCAAGGTGACTTGGTAGGTGGTGATGTGGAAGGTTGATCATGCATTGGTATGGCATGGACCAACCAATGGTCGACACGTGTTAGCTTACATGGACGAGTGAAAGGGTGCCACATGGCCCAGCTAGGGGCTTCCATGTGGCACCCCCTTTTTATTGTGTAAAATTTTGGTTTTCACTCCACGGGGGTCGAACCCCTAACCTTCAGGCGGGCAAGTGGACAAAGAGCAAGTCAGACTACCAGTCCACCTATGGGTGGTTCTTAACTCTATAGTGCGTAACTTTTATTTAAAGTTTAATTAAATGTTAGTTCGGGCGAAAAAGAGTCGGGGCTTAGCCCCAACCCACAGAAACAACTCTCCATACTTACCATAGGACCAAGGGCATGGTGACATGGAGGGGACTAGCATGACGGGTGCAAAATTCTAGCCAACACCTGGCCACATGGGGCCATGCGACTGGGATCTCCACCGGGAATGGTGCTAGCCATTCTAACGATGTGAAAAATCCACCCATAATCCAGAACATGTGCAGGAGCTAGGTTTGGTTGCACAGAGGCCAAATTTTGGCACTATGGGTGCATTTTGGTAAGCAGAGACAACAGGCTATTGGGGAAAATTTCTAGGAAGTGTATTTACTTCAATTTTATGCCAAACTAGGTGCAGAAAGAGCCTAGCTAGGAGGTTTTGGACATTCTAAAGCCATTGGAGCCATCTAATTTACATTATGAGCATTGTAAAACACTGATTTTAACACTTTGAGCATATAATGAAAATGATCAATTGGAAGCTGGACCAGGAGATGTATCCCAAGAAAGGGGTGAACTCCTTTATCATTTTGTTGTGTTATGTGATTATTTTGATGGATGTTTATGACTATTTATTTTGTTCATTTTAAGTAAAAAACTAAATAATTTTTGTGTGCTTGCAACTTGATCCAATTTCCCAAGACACATACATTTTCCACTTGCAAATTTGTATACACAAACATTTTCCATTTTCAGATCAACAAATGAGCTAAAACATCCTCTATTTATATTAATTTGTCCAGTGACTTGACTTTCTGGTAATTATATTTTTTGTTTATCGTTTTCCTGTGGAGCTGACTTGTCTTATAGAGTTTCCACACATCTATTTAATGGTTCACTTGCTTCCGGAATATTCTATTCTAAGTCATAGGTTACAAGTGGAGTTTAATACCTTCCGCGGCTACCAAAACATCAACACTACTAACTCTACTAACTCTAACCCTAGCAAACTTACAATATTTATTATTGTTGTTACAAAAGTTTACTACAACCACTGAAAACTACTTCTATTTTTTGCATACACCTACTTACAAGTGGCTTAACTTATTCATAAATCACCTCTAACAATTGGATAATATTCTATTGGTTGAATGCTTACTTTTTATGGTCAATTGTGGTGTTTCTGAGCAATAATTCTTGTTGTTGTCGCAAAACATTTATTATTGTTGTATGGTTGTTTACTTCTGTAATTTGCAACAGCCAAGTACAATTTAATTTATCTAGTGTCTAGAGAGTTCATTGTTGCATACTTCATATTGGTAATTGTTATATATATGTTGCAAATTGTTTCTTGTTCTGGGAAGGTTCAACAATAACCCTTCAACCTCTCTTTATTTCCTAGACCTAGACCAACTAACAGGTGATCAAGATAGGGGGTGGTAGGCTTGGGGACTAAAATTGTTATTCGATCCCTTGAGGTCACCAAGGAAGCCTCCCTTGTGGTGGACCTCTTCCATCACTAAAATGAGGGAAGATCCTACTTAGGTGACAATGATAGTTTCTTCCATAGTTACGCAAGATTTGGGGATCTTGTGGTGGTTTTTGCACATGTACAAATCCTACGATAACAATTTTAAAGTTGATGTTGAGGTTATCCATGGATTTCTTCAATGTGTTCAAAGGATGGTGTTGACTCCCACTGATCACTCAGATATTTCCAAATAAATGGAGATATATAGGCTGGTTGCTAGGAAATTTGTTTATGAAATGGTTGTCCAAGATAAGACCACTAGGATGCCAAGTAAACTTCAAGTACAATTTGTTTCAAACTTTCAAATTTTAATGTCTTTCCTTTCTATCTATTTGTTACTCGATGGAAATTTAATTCATTGTCCTTCCTTTTAGTTTGTTTGTTGTCAATGTTTGGTGGGAAAACTATGGCAAAAGAGTCTCAAAGTTACATAAACATGCCATTTGAGTGCTCAATCAAACTTTCAACTCTTCAAGGTGCAAGTGCAACTAGAGTGTCTTTGAAAAATACACTCCAGAAAACGCAACAAGTCATAAATGTTCAAATTAAATTTTATTTTTTTTATAATTTCATTAAATTTAATTTATGTTCACCATCCTCTAATTACAATATGGCCCTCATACAAGATACATGTCCACTACCTTAATGACATGGTCCATGTCTACTACAATATCATGCTATGGGTGAACCAAATTGACAAAGTTATTGACACATATGCCATTTCATTGGATGATATTGACACAAGTCCATGAAGGGTGGATACTAAAAGAGTTGTCATGGAGGAGGCACCTGAGTGGTTGGAGTAAGATGTCGATGTGTTGCAGGAAGAGGGAAAATCAAAAGAGGATGTTCCACTTCCAATGGAGACACATTTTGAGGAGGATATTGGGAGTGCATCGCAACCACCACATCCACAAAGACAAAAAGCTAGGAGAATAAATCTCACTCTGACTTCCACCTTATCCCCAACACCTTCCACCTCAACCCCAACAGTTACACCTTCCTCCTCAGGATCATCCCCAACATGTCCACCTACTACTTCTATAGGAAGAGTGGTGACCTTTTCCCATACAAGGGGTAGATGGAATTGATGATTCCTTAGTGCATATATAATTGTATTATCTAGATGCCTCATGATTCATCTCATGAGATACATTTATTTTTGTTTTGATGTGATTTTGTATCATCCTATTAGGACTTAGGACTCACAACAAGTATCATAATTCAATATCAACATGTGATGTACCATTTGACATCTTACACATCTTATATATCAGTTTTATTTTCATATTTATGTAGAAATGTGTTTGATTGATGTTCTTGTTTCTTGAGATGTTTCAAAAAGTGAAAAAATATGATTATTTTTGTATTTATTTAAGTTTTCTGATATTTTCCAATATTTTCCCTGACATTGTCAATAAGTTAAATTCTCGACCCTCAATGATATATTTGCCAACACAATAAATGTAACATTTCTCTAAACCAATAGGCAACAACCATGAATTTTATAATATAGATAGGGCATTTGAAGAAGAAATAAATTTCTTACTAAAGTTCCCTCGTACATAGTCTACAAGTGGAATGCTACCTTTTAAGTTGATGATATATCTCCATGTAAAGCTAATGGGGAAAAAATTGATGTTTGGCTAGAGGGATCTCGAGCTACAAGGTAACTACAATATAAAAAATCATTAGAGTATAGATGATGTCATCTTTGATAAAAAAATCATAGAGTATAGATGAGGTCATCCTTGAAGTGCATGTTAGTGTGGAAGTAGTGATGAAGTTTTGGAGTTCAAGGCTCTTTTAACTCAATCCATGAGGATTTCAAGTAGGCTTTGTGGATATATTCTCTAATACCTCTATTAATATCCCTCTTATCCTAGACAAAGGCAAGCCTCTCCCTAAGAACTTGTGGCTCTCAATGTTACACTTCTTTCATATAGGAATTAAGACCCTCTAGGATATCTTCTCCTTATAAACCAAATGTTATATTCCTTAGCCTTAGTTGAATCAAGTCCTATAAATTAAATAATGTTGACAAGTTCTCTCAACCTTGCACTTCTTTTGTATAGGCATTAACACCCTCTAGGATATCTTCTCCTTAAAACCAAAGGTTAGGTTCCTTAGGCTCAATTGAATCAATTCCTTTAAATTAAATAATGTTGACAAGTTCCTTTTCAATAAAATTCTGACTTTAATTTCTACATGTTTATTGTTCAAGTTGGGGGCTCAACCTCCAAAGATATTATGGAAGGATTGGGCCAAGCTATAAAAATATTACATCATCAAATACAAGCCAATGAGTGGTTGTACATAGTTGAGCACAACCTCGGTATTAAATCTACGACCCAAAACAATGCTCTATCAACTTCAAGCAATATTGAAATTACCTCCAAAGCCTAATTAGCCTATGCTAGCATGAAAGTATTCCCTTGAAAATTTCCTTGTCATTTGGGTGTACCTTGACCTATATGTGATTTTTAATTGCATAATAAGACTCTTGAGCATATTTTTAAATATGCAAAAAGGCCAAAGTTGTCTAGGAATGGTTGGAGAGCTTGTGTAAAATTATGCACTCTTTGATAGAAAATATGGAATGTAGATTTTCTTGGTGTAGTCTAGACAATTGATTTTACAGTAGCAAGGAACGTTTTTAGGGTGTGTTGTCGCCTAATCCACACCTCGTGTCACATGGAATAAATATTTAATTCACAAGATGTGGCCTTTGAGGCAAGTCTCGACCCAGGTAGTTGTTTCCTGACATTCTATTCCTCTGTCTAGGATAACTCCTAGAAAATCCAAGGGGGGGTAGTCCATAATAAAATAATCTAAAGATGATTAAAGCTAAGCACAATGTTATTCTAGGATTTAAATGAAATAAAATAAAATACAACCAATCTAAGAAATTAAATGTTTTTCAGTGCTTGTATTTATTTTAGGTTTATTTTAACTTGCTAAAATAAAAAGGAACACATGCAAAAGACAAAACACAAAAAATGAGACAATCCCCCCAGGGGTGGGGGGATGAGAGGCCTAGTGGGTTATCCCACTATTTCTTGTGAGTTACAATATTTTTAGAAGAGTGTTTGATGGTATTTTATAGATTTAATACCATGCAAAGTTACAAATAGAGAGAAAAATGATATTGGAAGAAGGTTAGGTTCCTTGGGTGATCCCAGATGCTCCAAATCCTCGAAAAGTGGGTAGAGTTTCCCATTGGATGTTCATCAAACCTGAAAAAAAAAATATAAAGTGGAGAATATATGCCCAAAAGTGATTTTGGACAGCCTGCAAAAGGTGTTAGCTTTTTGCACAAAAAATACCAAGTGAAAACTATGTGAAAAGTTAGCAAAATCAGCCAAGAAAGAAAGTAGAATGCTAGCCTTATTAGTGTGTTTTTTTGTTGTTAAGAACAAAAAACAACAAGGCACTAATATTTCCAAATATATAATTTAAATCTCTTAAAATTGAAACCATCTTCTGGCCTTGAGATTTAATTGTAAAATACTTCCTAAGAAGAAACTTCATGTGCTAGATCTACTTGGATTAATGAAAAAATGTAATTGCAAACTATATCTAGCATGCATGCAATGCAAAAGTAATATCTAATTTTGATTTAAAATTAAAATAAATATCTACTTATAAATGCCAAATTAAAGTATCAAGAAAGTATTTGATTTTTCAAGAAGGAGAGAGAGAAGCTTGGTAATGTAAAATCCTTGGGCTATGGAGTCTTTCGGTGAGAAGATGAGGGACTTTGTTCTTGATAGGCTTGAATCTTGTGGAAGATTGAACTCAAATCAGCCACTTCTCCAAATATGAGGAGATATTGAGGTGCTCCCTACACATGAAATCTAGATAGTATGTTAATTAACTGAAATTTGCATGCAAATCTTTAATCACATATGTTAAAAGACAAAAAGATCTAAAAAACAAACTAGCTAAGAAGATCTTTTCCTATTGGGTGACAACACCCATTCAAAGGCCAACTTACGAAATTATAATGCAAATAACTAAGCTATGGTTACCTCATAAATTTAAATATGAACATCAAGCATCCACACAAGTAATGCAATCCACCATATTGACCTCCAAAGTCTTCTTTATTCCAAAAGTATAACAATACAATACAATCAACAAGCCAAATCCCAACTCTCATTAACCAAAGAGAGGAGAGGAAGGTTTCTTAAATAGCAAAGAAGGGTGCACTTCCAAAGGGAGGGTGCTAATCCCAAGATGGATGACCCATGTGGATGGATAGATCTTTGCCACAAGGCAAGTAACTCAAGAAAGGCACCACCACTCAAGTGAAGAAGGGTATAGAGGGTGCCACCTCTCAAGAGGTTGGCACATCTCTCCTTGGGATTGGCACACTCAAGGAGAATACACCACTTCTTGAGAGAGAGGGTGCACCACACATAAGGATATCCATTAACTCAAGAGAACTCACCACTTAACTCTCCCTTACTTTCAGTCGACTCTCACTAACAACCAGTGAGGCTAAGTGAATCGAATACAATTCAAAAATATGTACCAAACATGTTTCCTTAATAACAGGGAGCTGATTTATTTGTCTTTTATTCACCTTTTTCAAGTAAAATTGATTTTTGATGAGAAAAAGTCAATTATTCTTCTCTAAAATGGGGTACATGGGTAAAATGGGTATTCTAGGTTATAAAACAATACCCCCCAAGGCATATAACACCTCCTAGTACCACCTTTTTAATATTACATCAATTTACAAGGTAAAAATCCCATTTTACGAAAACTTTTACGACTTATTAAAACAATTAAAAAATCTTAGAGGGACCTAATGCATGTCCATAAGACTCTAGAATAATGATTAGCATGGTAATATACATTATACACTAGACTTAGACAAAAAAAACTAAGGCTTAACCATTAGTACACACTCCAATTTTGGAGGAATGAGTGAAAAAACTTAGAAAATTATAAATCGCTAAAAAGCAATATATAATTGACCAAGTGAAAAAAAACACTCTAGAGTATGTACTAATGACCAAGTCTTAGGGAGATAATCCTTTTACATATGAAATGCCTCATGCTAACTCATTTTATTACAATTCCCCCATGGGGATATGGAACATGCATAAAAGAAGAAGAAGAAGAAAATTTAAGGGGCCATAATGCTCGATTGGACTTATAAACTCTGATTTTGAACAAGTGCCTTATTCAATATTTGCAGATCATCATCAATCTTGCATGGTGAAACTAGGGAGGTAACAATTGGCTCCATATGGGGACGTGTTCTTGATCTTTGGAAACCATGCGAGAACCTCAGAATATGTGATCTGCACAATGAGCAAATGTCTCACCAAAAAATTATCAATGGCACATGAACTATATAGAAATCATTAATAAAATACAAGCTGCACACACACACACACACACACAAAGAAAAGAGAATAAAATAAAATGTTGAATAAATAAAAGTAAAATACAAGGAAGAAGGGTTAGAGTCAAACTATTTTACAATGGATGCCCCTTGGGTATCAGATGTTATCATTGAGGAGCAATTTGAGGAGTTCCCCATTCACTGGTAGATTTAGCTTTACGTTGTCCAACTGGCTGAGATGAGTTTTCAAAGGACCTCCTGTATTTACCCTTTGGTTATAAAAACACCATGTTGTCCTAGACTGTTACAACAAGACAATCACATGACTTGATGAAGAAGGGAAGCAAGGAAAGATTCAAGGCATTCTGAGAGCTGTAGTTGTTAGAGATCTTTCAACTATGCAGTTAAAGAAGAGTTTCAGGAAGAGATGTCATATTTTTGCATCCCATATGGAAGATGCAACCAAAGATAAAGTGGAAATCATTGAATATCATCTGGTCCTAAGGGATTTTAAATTTATTTTTAGAGAAATCCCAGGATTTCCACCAAAAAGATACATTGATTTCTCTATTGATTTGATGTCAGGAGCTTCCCTAGTGTCCAAGACACCTTACAGAATGGCTACGCCGGAATTGAAAGAGTTGCAGATGCAACTTGAAGAGTTATTAAATAAAGGGTAGATACTCCCAAGTGTGTCACCTTGGGGAGCCCTGATTCTTTTTGTAAAGAATAAATATGGGACCTTAAGGCTGTGTATTGATTTTAGACAACTGAATAAGGTCACAATAAAGAATAAATATCCTTTGCCAAGAATTGATGATTTGTTTGATTAGCTGAAAGGTGCAAGGATCTTTTCCAAGATTGACTTGACATCAAGCTATCATCAAGTATGGATAAAAGAAGAATACATCAACAAGACAACATTCAAGACAAGATACAAGCATTATGAGTTCATAGTAGTGCCATTTGGACTATCAAATGCACCATAAATCTTTATGTGTTTGATGAATGGAGTGTTCTGGGAGTACTTGGACAAGTTTGTGATTGTGTTCGTAGATGAAATTCTTGTATACTCTAAATCAAAAGAGGAACATGAGAAACATTTAAGAATGGTGTTGCAAGTTTTAATAGAGCATAAATTGTATGCTAAGATAAGTAAGTGTATCTTTTACCAAAATAAGATTCACCACTTGGGGCATATAATTTCAGCAGCATGGGTAGCAGTGGATCCTGAGAAGATAGAGGACATTAGAGGATGGCCAATGACAAAGAATGTGACAGAGGTTAGATCATTCATGGGGATTTTCGGTTGTTACTGAAGATTCATAAAAGGATTCTCAAAGATTGCAAGTCCAATCACTTCTTTGCAAAAGAAGGGAGTGAAGCTTGAATGGACACCCAAGTGTGAAGAAAGCTTTCAACAGTTGAAGGAAATATTAACAAGTGCACCCATATTGAGGATTGCAAATCCAAACGGAGATTTTATTGTGTGCACTGATGCATGCAAGGAAGGGATTGGTGGAGTTCTTAGTCAAAAGGATCATGTGGTATGCTATGAATTGATAAAATTAAAAGAGCATGAAATAAATTATGCCACCCATGATATAGAGTTAGCAACAATTGTACATGCATTGAAAATGTGGAGGTATTACCTCTTGGTAAGAAATTCAAGCTAAGGACAGACCATTGTGGACTTAAACATGTATTTGGACAACCAACACTAAATGTCAGACAAACTAGATGGATGAAATTTCTGAGTGGATATGACTTTGAGATTAAGCATATCAAGGGAAAAGAAAATCAAGTGGTTGATGCACTCAGCAGGAGAGCACATGAAGTGCATCTTGCAACCATCAACATGTACATGACTGATCTAAAAGATCAAATTCTTGCAGCAGCAAATTCACATTAGAATGATTTAAAAATAAAAGAGATATTACATTAAGGTAGTTTTCAACAAAAAATTAATTATTATGAGTTGAAAGAGGATGTAATTCTCATGTACAAAGGTAAGGTGTGTTATAGTGCAATTTGTAGGTTTGGAAAATCC
Organism: Picea engelmannii; assembly: GCA_009831015.1. Lineage (NCBI taxonomy): Eukaryota > Viridiplantae > Streptophyta > Pinopsida > Pinales > Pinaceae > Picea > Picea engelmannii. Next base: position 436,716 of record ML778864.1, on the reverse strand, counting down.
TGACCCAACCACAAAGCAAGTGCTACAACTTGGGAATCCAACACCCAATGTCCCCTCGATGTAGGTCTCGCACTTCAAGGGTGACTAGGTCACTCTACGAAGGTGGTCTCGGTGACCCTAGGGGGAATGAGATGGAGAAAGAAAGAGATGGAAGTGGAGCCCCTAGAGGTCAAGTCTAAGTGGATTGAAAGGTGTGGAATTAAGTCTTGGGAAGGTCCAAGGATTGCCAAGTATGTTGAGTAACCTGTGAATGGTGAAATACCTGCTCGAGACACAAGAAAAAACACTTTGCAATGATGTATCTTAGTTGGATCAGCAAGTTAATATTGTTGTCCCTAATTTGCAGAAATAGATAACAGTGTATTAGAAATAATATGGTACTATAAGCTGCTCAATAATAGAGATCAAGTAGAAAATAAAAGAGAAAGACTATTTAATGACTAGCTAAACTCAAGAAGCAAAACCAATATTCTAGCATAAAAAGATAAGGTTGTTGTAAACACTTGTCTACAACAAATCATATAAGCCTTATGTATTTAAAATTCAATTTATTACAGAAATAAAATCAGCCACTGAAAACCCCTCAAACTTTTCCAAAAAGTGCGCTAGACTAAGAAGAATAAGTGTGCAAACTTTGAGCAAAATCCAATGGTTGATAAGAGAGTTATTCAAGCAAATGAGTTAGGTTTTATGCAGCCCTAATGGCTGAAGATGTAATTTTATAATAGAAGTAAGAACTAACCCCTTGATGTGGATGCCCTAGTGGCTATGAGGTTCCCAAGGCACAAGGAATACAATCCACTTTGCAAGAAGTAAAAATGACCAAAAATCATGTTTCCCAATGCAATATTTTGTTTCTCCAATGAAATAATAAATGACTAGTTCTCTTATTTATTTGGTTAATGGGGTCATGCAAAGAAAGAGCTAGAGAAGCTACCTCCTTGGGGGTGTAAACCCTCTTACTTCCCAAGGAAATTTTATCTAGCTAGGGTTTGAGCCACTAGTACATATTGTAAAAATTCTGACGTTCTATTTGCGTCGTTATGGACAAAATTGTCCATATTGTCGCAAAATAGAGGAAATTAAAAAAAAAAAAATCATCTTGCCCAATAACGTCGGTCTTGCCACGTTGACGTCTCTCTTTCCACGTTGACATCTCTCTTTCCACGTTGTCGTCGCTCTTGCAAAGTTTTCCACCTATTTGTCTCTATTGCCACGTTTATGACATAAACGTCTCTCTTGCCACATTTGTGAAGATTGTTGTCACAATTGCGACGTTGTGGAAACTAGGTTTTCCCCCTCCAACGACCACCTTAGTATGTTGACCGAGTCAAAATACTAACGGTCACTTAGGTTTATATAACGTCGGAATTGCGACGTGATAAAATCTATAAATATGTTGCATTTGACGGATGTTGCGACAAGTTTGCTATAATAACGACGCTTCAAAAAGGGTTTGCGGGTCTTCTTGGTGAACAAAAAATAGGTATTTGTTTCAGTATAAGTCTATGGGGAAGAATGTCAGAAAACATTAGAGCTGGGAAAAGAATTAAAGAGGGTCAAAAGGGTGACAGTAAATGTTATTGAGTGAGTCTGTCCACCTCCAATTCCTTCTCCCTCAGAGCCCCATAATACATCTCTCCAATCCCCAATAGGTAGTCCCTGTCTGTCAACAACTGCTGGTAGTCGGCCCTCATCGTAGACACTCTCTCTCTAAGAGTATGAAATTCATCCATGGAAAATCCCCCATCTGAACTACCATGTGCCAATGATGCCCTCCATTAGTAATCTGCCACCAATGCATGTGTCATCAATCATAAATATAGAAATGGACATACCTCCACCAGATGCATGATGAATAACACAAGTGATGTAGGAACTTATCCTCACTCTCACCCACATACTAGATTTCTACCACCGTACAAATGACCCAAGGCCAATCTTCAGGAAGACCCAACAACCAGCTCGTTTCCCACACCACCTTTCGCATGAATGGAAAACCTCCACTGTCAACAAATAAAACACAATACATCACATTGGCTTCATGAAGCCAACAACACAACGAGACTTGAAAAGTGAAAACCACAAGAAATTGCATCATCCACAAAGGATCTCAATGACTCAAAGCCAACCTATATATACTAAATCCCGCAACCATCTGAAGAGCCCACAACACAACTCATGTGTTACCAATAATTTTCCCAAGGAATACAAATGCAAAGCCCTGCAAGGGAGCCACAACAATCGCCCAAACTCCATGACAAGTGGAGAAGAGTTCTCTTTCAAAGCGCCTCACAAGATGAGTTTTCACTACACTTACCACCCATGTGCTACCGAGCGACATGATAACAAGCCAAGAACCGACCAACCCTTCAAATGGCCCCGGGCCAATCTTCGAGTGGACCTGGTAGGCAGCTCCTTTTTATCACCACATCACACATGGTCCTCATTTCCTCCTCCACGTTTCCTTTGTCCTCCTAGGGATAAACCCTAAGACACTTGTATTGTGAGAAAAAAGACTAGGAAACATGTGGAAACACATGGATTATGATTCAATTAAAAAAATGAATATATACAGGAAATTATATATAAAGTTATTGTAGTTTCATAGGGA
>ML778864.1:399947-415215 GCA_009831015.1 Picea engelmannii | reverse complement strand
ATGTAAGGCCATCCAACATATTCATAATAAACATGAACTTGACCCAAATGATGATTCTGGAAATCCAAACAAATGTAACCCTTACAGTCTCAAAGCTTATATCAACATCAAATCCTGTTAAAGTCTTGACAATATAATTTGAATTGAGAATATACATAATCACAGTTAGCAAGTAATTCCATTTAGTTAAAGTAATTTGAACTGAGAAAATATAGAAGTTTATAAATACGGGTCTTGAAATAAGAATGGATCTGGATGCCATCTCTAATAAACCCATTTTGAGAAATAATCCAAAAAGAACTGGGCAACAATCCAAGAGGGAAAAGAGGCCCTTGACCATGTCAAGCATTCCATGACATGTGCTTATTCCATGCTCTGTTTGTTTCTGTATGAAACTACACGCCCTTTTTCAGTTACTTCCACCAAGGTCAAGACAAGCATGCCAAAGATAGTGCTTTGGCTGCAGCTAATTTTACAAATGATTGCCCAATATTTGGACCATTTTTTTCTAGTTTGGTCTTTAGAGTGTATCTATTCACATTACTAAGAGTTTGGAAAAGATCTGATGGATTGCGTTTGGATCATTTCCTTCATATGGCATCTTTAAATTATCATCCACAATGTGTAATTTTAATTGGAGAATGCTTTCTGCTCTCTTTTTGATACACATTTGATCAACCAGTTGTTATCTTGTTTTTGGCCAAGTACCTGTTATCTCTCTATTGATTCTAAGAGGATTGATGCCCTGCATTCCATCTTGTGTCAGAGAGTGTCAAGGCAAAGCAGGTTCAAAATTCTCTTCTTATGGAGAAACAAGATATGGCAAAGCAATTGCAGCAGGCTGGTGCTTCAGCTGAGATGTATAAACAGAAGATTATGCGCCTTGAAGAACATGTGAAATTATGAAGTATATGCAACTATATTTGGGTAATATCCATGCTATTTTTGTTCTCATATTTTGCTCCTCCCCCTTGTTTATTTTGCAGGTGAGGATTTACTTGGATCAAATTGGAAAAGTTACTGAAGATGGTCGGTAGTATGCACTTAATTTAGATAGTACAAAATGAAAATTGGTAGATGTAGAGAAAGAGTTGCAGTCTCTCAAGGCTTGTCTTGAGGCTGTGCAAAAGGAGTCTGAACAGTGAAAACATAGAATTACTGATCTACGAGTGGAGTTGAAGAATGAGAGGCGAGTTAAAATAATTTTTTCCTATCTTGTACATCATTGTTGTCATGTATTACATGGCTCAACAATCCAATCCGTTATATTGCATGCACCAGGTTTGGGAAAAAAATAATTGAGGAAGAATTGGTTGCTTTGAACACAAAATTTACATGCCTCAGTTCCCTTAATGACAGTGAAACAGCTGCAGAAAGACTTCAAGAAGAAATCAAAGAGTACAAGGCGATTTTAAAATGCAGTGTTTGCCATGATAGGCCCAAAGAAGTAAGCATATTAAATCCAACATTTATATTCTTAAATGTTTCATTGTCTGTTAGTGACCTTAGTGTCATTGCGTTAAACGCTGCAAAGGGGAAGTTGCAGTGTTCATTTTCGTCTTAGATTTATTGGATTTGTGATGAATTTGAAAGTAATTTTATTTGTGCTTTATGATAGGTTGTGATTACCAAGTGCTTCCACTTGTTTTGTGGCCCTTGTATTCAATGGAACTTGGAGACCCGGCACCGCAAATGTCCAGGATGTGGTACAGGTTTTAGACAGAATGATGTGTAGACTGTATACATATGATTTGCATGGTCAATATAATCTGGTTTTCTATCAACAGAGAACAATGTAGAGGTTTAAGAGAGAAGTTGGAGTTTACAACCATATTGTGTTGGTAAAGATGTACCCAAAAATATTTCATTGGGTAGAGCAGGTTCGAGGACATACTTTTGTGTCTTAGACCATCTCCCATTGAAATTAATGTAAAATACTAACTGAAAACAATGATTCATGGCTTAGTGTAACCTTCCCCCATTTTAGGAGGGTTTTGTTTTACTGCTGGGTTTTTTTTCTTTCTGACATGCTGAGAACTAGTGTAAATACCATTCATACTTCAAAGTTAAATCTTGGCGTTGTTGGTGCAATCTCTTTCAAGTCTCAACATTAGAGTTATTGGGGTGGATTTGATTGGTCTGTAAGTGAATTAAACTCCTCTGTAAGTGATTTAAACTCACATAAAAAAAAACTTCTGATTTCCTACCTTCTACTCCCATAGAGCCAAAACCATCACATATGATAATCAAAAGAACAAAAATCTTGTTCAGCAATCCTAGAGCAAAATTATGGAAAAAGAAATTCATGATACAATATGTATTTCCTCATCTCTAGGGAGAGATTCTTCATGCTTCTCTAAGATTAGGGATTTCTCTATATCATCCTTTGGTTTCTCAATGATCTTCCAATAAATGTGCGCATTTGCAAACCTTGTAACAATGGTTGGTCATTTTAATTTAGATTAAAGGATTTCCACTATCCTGGCCTATCCTTTAAGTTTTATATTGGCCTACCAGTCATATTTTATTAAATAAACCTGTGCATCAACAAGTTTCCCACCTGTATGACCTCTACCTTCTTTGCATAGGCTTCAAACCCTCAACAAGGAAATCAAACATGCATTGTAACAAGTGTCATCCCAAAAAACTATACTCCATTTCCTGCACAGACACAGAGTAGACCTGCATTATTTGGGGGCATGATTGCATCTCCATGGACAAGTTTCCATCCAGTTTCTTCTTGGGTTTCATCATGTGTCTCCAATGATTGTAGTTTGAAATATCTAGATACAAGGTTCTCATCGTAATCATTGCTACCATCTCGGAAAGGAACAAAACAATCATTAACGAGTTTATAATAGATAACAAGTGGATTTGATCATCTTTCATGAGAATATATGTATCCCATCGAGAATCCCATTTTATAGAGCTTTCCTTAAACGCCATATCATAAAAAAATGTAATTTCTTTACCCTTGTCAACTTTTGCGGACTATTGGTTTGTGAAACGTAGTGCTTGGTGTTTGGGTTGCAGGTTGTCAATATCCTTTCGCATCTCTCAACTTCCAGCTACCTTAAATTGACTATTTCTATTTGAGTAACACCCACAAGAAGAGCCAAAAGGCAATTTATAGACAGGACCAAATTCTTTCATCAAAACTATTATTATAGCCAAAATGATTCAAACTAAATTTGCAGATCAGATTCTTTGAACTTTATCTTCTGTTTTATATTATGTCTTTATTGGTTCTTCTGTACACATGCATCACTGAAAAGAATTGGATGTTTTGGTTCTTTGCATTGGCTAAGCTGTAAACTTACTCTAAAATTCTTAGACCTTGCCTACATTACATGACTAGGTGGCAACCATGCTTGAAGTCTTATTACTCATTTTGTCATGATGCAATATTTATGGGACATTATTAGCCCTTTATGTTGTGGCCCAAGTGTGATGTTTTGATGGGTAGAGATAATTTATTACTTTGAGCTACCCAATTTTTGTGAACGTGCTAAATTCTGATAACTCTATTGTTGTTTGGTGATGAGGGTGTCTTATAGCTTCTCATTTTGGTTTTAGTATTTTTCTACTTTTACTCCTTACTCAGAATTCCCGTTCATGACTATAGAGATACTTAATTCCACCCATATTTACCATCATTTTATGGTATCTTTCTTGTTTGGACATACGCCAAAGTCTATCTTGGAATTGAAGGTGATGTTGGGCCCTGCATTTGTCTTTATTGTGTAGAGCAATTCTGCAGTTGGATTCCTCACAAGTTTTTCCAGGAGGACAGGGCAATTCAAATTTTGTTAATGACAGAGGAATTTTTTTTGATTCCCCCATTGGTCTTAATTAGATTCAGACCATGGGTGGAGTAAATTTAAGCAATGATAATCAAGGAATGAGCCTGTTGGGTATAAAGTTAGCAGGAAAGCCCAAATGGTTTCAGCTCCCTCTTTGTGGATGACATACTAATCTTTTGTGATGGCTCGAAGAGGGATGCAGACATATTAACGGAGGGGCTCACACTCTTCAAATTAGCAACGAGTGTGATCATAATTATAGGAAGAATTACTCCAGGCAGAAATCAACAATTAAACATCTTCAGACCCTCTAGTCTGTCACTAGTTCCTTGCCTGGAGTTGTTTGTTTGCTTCATAGGTCTTGATATTGATATTGTATTTTTTTTTAAATACCTACAAAACCGTCGCTATTGCGACATATTGGACTCTCTTCACATCGCTCTTGCCACCTCCAGGACATCGCTCTTGCCACATCCAAGAGTGTCGCTCCCATAGCAACCACGTCGGAGTTGATACCTCATCTCATCGGTCGTGCCACCTCCACAATGTCGCTCTTGCCACCTTTGAAATGTCTCTCTTGCCACCTTCCAAATGTTTCTCTTGCCACCTTAAGGACGTCTCTCTTGCCACCTTTGAAACGTCGCTCTTGCCATGTTTAGAACGTCGCTCTTGCCACCTTTGAAATGTCTATCTTTCCACCTTCATAATGTCTCTCTTGCCACCTTCAGGATGTCTCTCTTGCCACATTTAAAACATCACTCTTTCCACCTTCAGGACGTCTCTCTTGCCACGTCCAAGACATCGGTCTTGCCACGACCTAGACGTTGTTCTTACGACGTCTATATGGGGGTTAAACAATCAAATTCATGGTGACATGTGGCGTCATAGAACGTCGCAATATAGACGAACACTCTGTAGTCGGAAAAGCGACGTCCTATGAAACGAAGTTTGAGGGGGTCCACTATTTGTCGTTCTTTCGACAATATAAAGTGGTAATTACGTCGAATGCGCCGTCGAAATTTGACCCAAATGCACTAGTGAGCTAAGAGGGTGTATGCCCTTATACGTCTCTTAGAAAACCCTTGTTTAACCAATAACATGAATCATAAATTGATGAATACTATGGTGGGGGTGTATTCCCTTATACTTCCCACCTATCTCCTAGCACAATAACCTTGACTTGAAACAAATTATAGCATGAAAGTAAAAACCATACCAATTCAAGGGAAAATGCCAAGATAATCCACCAAAATAGCAAGAGATAAGCCTTCCAAGGCTAGCACATCACTTCCATCAACCATAAAATCAAGAGATAACCATAAACATGAGCCAAGAAAGAAAAATTTACCAAAGGTAGTGAAAATTTCAGACCAATACTTCTCACAATGAGGGAGAGTTATGATAAAATGAGATCTTGTGATCTCTTATTTATACAAAATGTCACCAAGGTGACTTGTCCATAAATTAAGGGGTAAACCACAAGACTAGGGGTCAAAAACCCTAACCTATCCCCCTTTAACAAAATAATATTAAACAATTCATTTAAAGTTTCACTTTTTCACAAATAAACCCTAATTTTACATGGATGTCTCCCCTTTAGGGGACATTTTGCCACTTGGAAGAAGTCGTTGGTGTTGGAGAAGCATAGGTAGGCCTCCAAAGGACACATGTCAAGCATATAGATAATATCTTCATGGTGAAGACCTTATTCTCCTCAAAAACATCCATGTGTCAATGAGTGGCACCTCACCACCAAGCCGTAACCACCCTAGGTCACATCATGTCTCTCCTAAGAAAAACGTTTGGCATGTGGGGGCTAGGATATATCATCCAATTCATCCTCAAGGCCTTCCAAGTATGATATTTCTCATCCAGAATGTGGTCCCTTGGCATCCAACATGTCGGCTTGTAGCCCCATGGAAGCGCAAGCTAGGCTTGTTCTCCCAAAACTGTCCACCAACTAGGTCCTGCAAAGACAAATGAGCACGCCCTCCAAGGAACTCAAGTCATAACATCATGATAAGTGAATACAATCAATAAATGAGCCACCTAAGCATGTGCATCAAATATCACTATATCAAACAATTAATTGCTCAAAGACACTATGCAACTTGTCAAGCTTGAATATGGAAGGATCTACGAGGTGTCCTATTAAGTAGATCTTGCCTTAGATCAAGGAGATTTTCCAAGAGATTCCTTTCTAAGCCATGTAAAATGGATGAAGTGGTTGGGATGAAGACTCAATTGGCATAGGGATCATGACATACAAGGGGTTGTAGTGTCTCATTCTTGGGTGCCTTTGTAGAGGGTGTGTGGTACCTTCATCTGCAATGCACTTTTTCCAAGCCCATTAATTGTCATTATTTTATTCTTTCATAATTTTAAGGAGAGATTGAAGGTCACCCACAAACACCTAGTGGAAATGAGAAGGTTGGATCGTGATGAGACCCCCTTTCTCTCAGCCATGCAACTGAGAGCCATTACCTTGGTTTTGTGACCATATGATGGCAATGTTATACCACTAGATATTCATGGACGTGATAGGTCAGCTCGTGATGAGACCTCCTATCCTTCAACTAACATTTTAAGCATTCTTTATTATATTGTGGGTCCCCTTTAATCAAAGATAAGTGTTTCACTACTTTCTTGGGTGATCCCTGGGAGAAGCATTTGGAAGGTTCATACAAGGATTTTATCTTTTACACAACATCAATCCCTCTGAGCCTTCAACCCCTTCTTCCCATAGAATGAGGGACAACCCCTTCTTGGGCCAATACACCCTAAAATCCCAAGAGATAAGAAAATGGAGGGTAATAATGATGGAAAGTGGTAAGTATGGTTGGGAACAGTATGATGGCTCATTAAGGGAGTTCCTAGTAGCAAACCCATCCCCAGGGGTCTATGCTCTGTCTTCATTTTTTTTCATTCTAGACATATGGCTATGTAATTAGCCACTTCCTTTTTCATTCCTAGCCAAAAATATTGGCTTCTTACAACTGCAATTGTTTTTTGATATCCTAGGTGCCCGACATATGGCACATTATGCATTTCCTTCAAAATTGCATTTTTCAGCGCACTGGAATTTGACACATACACCTTGTTATCACCATTTTGTGGGTAACTTAGGATATTATGTTCGAGGCCCTCAGGTTGCAGATATGGAGTGTTGAGAGACTACATGACTAGAAATACCCTTTTACATAGTTGGAAACCCCTCTCACCACCACAGATGGTCACAGATTTCTAGATGGAATCCAAAATCGTGAAGGAGCATGATTCCATCATGGTGGTGGTGGATAAATTGACTAAGGCAACACATTTTATCTCAGTAAATACTACACACAAGGCAACAAATATTGTAGAAATATATATGAAGGAAGTTGCTAGGTTACATGGAGTGCTTAAGGCAATAGTTTCAAACAGACATCCCAAGTTTACTTCCAATTTTTTGAAAGGTTTGTTCAAGGGCTTTGGAACATATATAAATCTTAGTACAATGTATCAACTAGAGTCATATGGGAAAATAGAGAGGACTAAAAAAATAATTGAAGACATGCTTAGAATGTGCGTGATGGATCAACCATCAAAGTGGGAAGATTATATTCACTTAGTGGAATTTGCATACAATAATTAGTATCATACCTCATTGAAAATGAGTCCATTTGAAGCATTGTATGGTAGAAAATGTAATACTCTGGTAAGTTGGGATAATCCAGCAGACAAAGCAGTTGTTGGGATAGATTTGTTAAAGGAAATGGAAGAGTAGATGACAAGGATAAAGAAGAATTTAAAGGCCTCCCAATATAGGAAGAAAATTTATGCAGACAAGAATAGAGTGTTTAGAGATTTTAAAGTGGGTGAACATGTGTTTTTAAAATTCAAAGAAAAGAGAAGTTCACTAAGACTAGGAAGTTTCCCAAAGTTGGCAGCAATATATTGTGGACCTTTTGAAATATTAGAAAAAAGAGAGCCAGTTGCATAGATGCTAGCATTTCCTGCATCCATGAGAGTACATTATGTATTTCATGTATCATTATCGAAGAGATATGTGCCTGACCCTAACCACATAATTGATTGGAATGTGATCTAGGTGGAGCACGAAGAGGATTTCTGGGTGGAAGCAGTACACATCCTGGACCAGAAATTCAAAGTGCTAAGGAACAAGGACATAGGGCTGGTAAAGGTTCAATGGACCTATTATGATCCTGAAGATGTTCCATGGGAACATGAAGAAAACATGCGGGAAGAGTACCCATAATTTTTTGGCAATTTTGAAGAAAATAGAATGCAAGACTCCATTTTGAGTAGCTAGAGTTTCGAAACCACATCTCAGAGTCCTAGCCAACAACGTTGGGGACCTTGATAAATGAATGGATCATTCCTTGGGTTAGCCTTGATAAATGGATGGTACATACCTTAGGTTAGCCTTGATAAATGGATGGTACATCCCTTCGTTTAACCTTGATAAACATATGGTGCATCCCTTGGGTTAACCTTGATAAACAAATGGTGCATTCCTTGGGTCGATGAGTTGAAAGGAACATGAGATTATGGTTGGGACTACTGCTGGAGTTGTAAAATTGCATACTTTTTTATTTTCTAAGTATTATGATGTAAATTTTCATATATGTATATCGGCATAGTTTGCACTGAGGACGATGCACAATTGTAGGGGAGAGGGAACATAACATCCCCACTGTAATCTCCAATTTAATTAATGTTTATGTAGATATAACGTGGCTACGACCAAAGCAATTTAATATGTGAATTGTATTTCTATGTTTTAATAACAAAATGTGATGCCAAATGCTAAGGGGACATGGACAAGAGATGGGGGATAAATTAATCCACAAGAGAGGGGAGTGTCTAGTATAACGGCCAAGAGGTATTCAAGGGGGAATTGCCCATGTATATTAATTCAACCCATTTTCCTAAATTTTATATTTGTATATGAACCTTCCAATTTTTGATTGAGTGTTCCCAAAGCCAATCATTGAATGCATGTAAGAGGGTGGGTGTGAGTGGTCACATCCCAAAATTATTGGGAATATGAGGGTTGAGTACAATCAACTTGGGGAAGAGTGTGAGTCAAGAAAAGCAAGAAAAAGAGAGGAAATTTGTATGGGTGGGGACTGCATTTTTACACATGGAGTTCTTGTGCATGAGGAGCAAGTAGAGAGAAATAAAGAGATCTTGGAGTTGGTGCAGCCATGGAGGGAGAATTCTAGATCAAGTTGGAGCATATTGGAATGTAATTGGAGCTGGAAATTGAAGAGCCAAGTTGCTAGGCCTGAAGAGTGAACTTTTGAGCGATTTGCACTAAAAAACAAGTGTTTGTTGTTGTTTGTTGGTAGTTTTCCTAGCAGAAAGTTCCCTCAAGTTCCCAGTTGAGATATTCCTGGTTACATGTGCCAGGGAGACCCTAATAAATGAATGGGACGCCCGAGGGACTGATATCAGTGAAGGGGTACATTCCTTGGGTGATCTAGGAGGATCTCCACACATGGGAATGAATTTTACTTTGCTCGTCATGTTGAGTTAAAATTGGTGACACAGTGGTGAAAGGGTGAAATTATGCATTTATAAGTTTTATTTTCTCATGCATTTTATTAATTCTTTGTGAGAAAAGGTCTCATGCATTTATTTTTATGCTTTTATGAGATGCTCATGCATTTAATTATGCTTTATGAGCTTTTGGAAAAACTCATGCATTATTATTCACTTTTGATGTAAAATGATCAATACTTGTGAGGGAAATTAGACTCACGTATTTATCATTAAATTATAATTTTGAAAATTGGTTTTTATGTGAGAAACCACCTCACACCAATTTTCCATTATTCTCAATTATAGGTTGAGAGAATCAAGGTCTTGGTTGAAGAGTCTTTGGGTGGTTTTGAGACTTTTCCCATTTTTTAGCCTGAGATAGTTTGAGATCCTATATTCATGGATCTTGTCCTTACTCCTTCGTAATTAGATCCTATTATTGTGGATTTAGGAATTAATGCTCTTTTTTTTTAGAGTGAGTGAGGAAAAAATATATAATTCCCAATGTGAGCCATAGAAAGGGGGAGAGTAATGAAGGATTAATGAGTGGAGTTAGAGAGCCATAGTGCTACTACTCCTAAGCATTGAGAGACTTATTCATGTAAGAAATTATTCTTCTTGATGTATGGAGATTTATCAGTCTGAGTAGTCTTCTTGAATCCTCATTGAAGGAGAAGGCATATCTTATGTAATCACTTGTGAGAAGGTCCCAACATATTTTGAAGAAGGAATGAAAGAAATCTGTATTCCAATTGAAGCGGGTTTGGAGACGTATCCCAGGAGGGGAAAACCCCGTTATCAACATCGGTTGTCTCTCTCTTGTTTTACTTTCATATGCTTTATTCTCTTTGATGTTCATTTATTTTATGGGTATTAGTTTAATACATTTTAATGAATGAACTACATCGCTCTTTAAATCCCTTTGCAAGAAAAATTTAGTGAAATATTTTTGGTTGAAAACTTGCGTAGAGTAAATACTCACTCATTTTCAGATCAAGTGGTATCAGAGCAGGCTGACTGCTTTGCAGGATGGGAAAAGGAGCAAAGCGAGCAAAAAAACTTCAAGAATTAGAAGAGATAAATCACAACATTCAAGATGAAAACATGGAGTTGAGGAGACTTTTTCAAGTTGCAAAAGAAGAGAAGAAAGAGCTTCAAGAGAGATCACAGCTTCATGGAGAAGTTCTCAATGGAATTATTGAAGAATTGTAGCTCGACTTGAAAGCCAAGGATGATCTCTTGACTAAGTTGCAGCATGGTGAACGGATGGAGGACAAAGAGCCTTCTACCGTGGATTCACAAACTCAAACCGAGGTATATGATGTTTTTTCACGTTCAATTTCTTCTTAGTAAAAAACTAACGTGGGAATGAAGCTCCTCGCGAAGATGGGATATAGAGGAGGTGTACTTGGCATTCATGGCCAAGGAGTCACTCAACCATTGGAGATTTTACCAAGACCACCATTTGTAGGTTTAGGTTATGGCAAGGAAGAGAATGGAGAATGATCAAAGGTTGTTGAAGCAAAAACCATCTCTTCACCATAAGATTCCAAGAAAGGAATAAAGCCAGCTTGTCCTCATCAAATCAAGTATAATTCAGGAAGGTATAAAAGTCATTCAAATTATTTTCTTAAATGTAAGAAAAATGATTTATGCATTAAATATTCTAACCATGATGTAGCCAAGCATCAGACAAAGAAATTTTGGGTTAAGAAGACAGATGTGTCCACAGGAAGTGAGACAAATCAAAAACCACACCTTCCAAGTCATCCTGTCAGGAATGCACAGTTGAATGGAAAACGAAGGAATATTTGGAGTTATTGCAACATTAGTGGCCATTGGGAGAAGAAATTTTGGAAGCTCCACCCACAATTATGTTGTAATTCGAGGAAGAAACCTGCTCCAACACCCACCAAGAAAGAGGTTGTGATAAATGTCCCTACTCCAGTCCCTGAAGAAACATAGCTGCAGGAAGAAAACCCATTAAAATGGTTGGGTAAGAAATGGTTGGAATTTTTTTAAAATTGAAATCCTTCTATTAGCATGTTTGATAATGGAAATTATGAATTCATCTATGTCGGGGTCTTCAAGGGATCTTGTACATGTAAACCTCTGCGGAGGCCGTGTCTTGAATATCATAGATGGCTCAATGTCTAAATGCAACAATATTTCCATTGTAAATAAGGCTCGTTTGGGTTGATTCAATCCAGAGATTGGCATATTAAAGTAGCATTGTTCCATATCCCCTCGGTGTTGTTGGCCTTGTGGATGAATGAGCATCGAATTTTTCTGTTGTGATGGCGCTGCTTTGATGAGAAAATGCAACGGTTCTCATAAAATAAAATCAGATCTCATATTCTTTTCCACATTATCATCACTTTCATTATAAATAGCGTGCAAAGTTAGACCACCATAGTGATGAGAAGACCAGCGATTGGGCATTCAAATACCATCGCCATTATCCAAACTTCCTTCTAGCAGTGCTCATTTGAAAAGTCGTTGTCTATGGGATGAGTGGTATTGATGATTTTGTCGATGTGACGATAGTACAACCATTACCTGAAGGGACTTTGTGGCATGTTCGAAATAATCGTTGGTGGCCAATAATAATGTATGAATTGTGGCTTGATGCATGAATATATGTTCAGATCAATATTGTTATGATCGATCAGTTTAAGAGAGGATTTGGAAGGATTCGAACCCAGTCTCCAGAGAGAAATTATGTCATTTGTTGTTATTAGGAGCAGAGGATATTCATCTACCCATTATCGTAATGGATGAGCTCATAGAAGCCCTTGCGATGTTGAAAGGAGAGATCGAGATCGATTTCTTGTGCAATGTTGCCTTGAAAATTTATCCCCAGATGGTTCCGCAGCTACCAGTCTAGCAAGGAACGTAGGAGGGAGGAAAATCCACCAGTCGGTTAGCACAACCAAGCTTGAATCCGAGATAATTAAGAATTCATACTTCATATGAATCCATCTTTTCCCTAAGATCAAGGTCGATCTTAACATCCTGATGTGGCACGAAATTGGTGGAAACATGTACTATCGCGGGATGGTAGATGCATATGGTACCACCAACGACTGTGGAGGAAAATTGCATGCAAGTTCATCAACCCTCTGGCTAGGTGACAACTGTCAACAACATTATTGATTTTGACCACTAGAAGCATCATAATTCCGCAAAGTAAGTAATCGACGGTCGATCACTGAAATGACCAACATCGATCTAATTATAATCCGAGTCTCTACAGTTTGTGAAGTTCGCTCTCTGGTATGGCAAGAGAAATATGGAATCAACAGACTGTTTCTGCATGCAATAGATTTCTCTCATGATGGCTTGGCATTCGAACCCTTAGAGGCGATGGAGGCAACCATCGTTTTGAGCATTCGTTTTTTAGCATTGACATCGAAGGAAATCTGCAGGGCATCAAGATGTTTCTTGTTTGCGGTATGGATTCTTCATTAATTGTTGCCACCACTTGGTAGGTTTCGAGGTTTCTCTGCCACAAAGAAGAGATCAATCTCGTGGCCTGGGATCACATTTCTCTGCGCCATTCATCATTATACGGTTCACATGGAAATTGCTCCGATCCTTTTTTCCCAGGTGAAAAGAACAAAGTTCATCAAAGGCAGAGGATTGCAACGATGTGGACCCTGCATAACCTGAAGGTTCAAGCTCAATATTTCACGTCTGAATTTAGGGCACTAATGATGAGAGGTAGTAATTGTGCAACTGGGATGTCTTGGGTGAGATCCATCCACCTCCTCGGGAAGGGACCGCAAGATACACAAGATGAAGAGGGTTTCTTTGCTAACTATTGCAGAGGCACTCATGAAATCTGGATCATCCATTTGGCTATCTCTGGCGCCATTCCTGAAATTGACCAGCTTCGAGTATTACAATGACTGAGACATAATTTTCCATCCCTTGTTCACAAAGATGACGTATCAACCCTGGCAAGTGGAACGGCAGGTAAAATTCATGGCTGCATGTTGATTATGTATGTCGATAACGTGGTTGATCGGGTCCTGGCAACATAGTTTGGTAATGTTGGTCGCAGGGAATATCGCAACCAGGACGCTGAGATTGGGCGCTTATCCATAGAATCATTGCTACATAATATTCCATAGGCACTATGCATTGCATAGAAATCAAGAAGGCTATTGAGCCTGTGGTTGAAGATCTCTGTAGCATGCACACGATGGCAAGAATGCTGCAACATTTATCAAAATATTCAGTTTGGTTGATTGCAGGTATTGGCTTTGCTTTCTGTTTCCGAAGAACGTGGGTGAAGGAGCCTTAAAGGAATGTGTCTTTTGAAGATATTTGCATGTAGTTGATGATGGATTGCAGATAAAGTTGATACTTTTGGAGACCAAAAGGTTCTTTTGTGGGGAGGTGTGATCTGCAAGGATCTCCATGTTAATATTATGGTAGCTTCGGGAGGTATGAACCTCTATTGTGACCTATGACAAGACTAGAATCCTCCGGAAGGAAGCAAAGAATTGAAGGAAACCCTAGACAAGTTGTCGGCTGAACAAATATATTTATATTGAATTTATTGATGCCCAGAAGGAGAAGTCGGCCCCAGTTAGATTGGTCAGTCCACTATAAATACAGGGCACCAGTTTCATTATTTGTCATCTCAGCAGTTGCAGTGAGAGCTAAGTCTACGCAGGCAGTTGCAGACAGCAGCAGTTTTGTGCGCAGGTCTTTTGAGAGAGCTGGAAAGTGGTGCGCTAGCTTCTAGGTGGGATCATCTATTCAATTTAGTTTCTATTCTCTTGCTTGGTGCATTTAGCCTCTCTTGGCTATTGATTGCAGCGAGAATTCTCTTCTCGGTCAAGGTCAAGGTGCTCGGAGGGTGACTTAAGGCCTGTGGTTGGGTGACGAGGGTATCGTCAATGGTTAAACGAGCACAATCCTCTATATTCTAACAGGTTATGGGCCCACACCCCTTCAGTCAGCCTAAAACGCTGGAAGGAAACATAACCTCTAGGTATTGAGCTCATTGAGGAACTGTCGCTAGGGTTACTAGCAGTAGCAGCTTCCAAAGAACTGCAGCTAGGGTTACTAGCAGTAGCAGTTGCAGAAACCCTAATTCTTAGATCCGACACCTTGTGATGGAGCATCTTGCTCAAGGAGAAGATATCCAGATGCGCCCTAACTCAGCGCACCTATTGACTTTCTCAGAAGAGAGAAATGACGAAGTTGAAGTTTTGGATCAAGGCATGACCAGTTATCAGTCAACCGAAGACATGTGTGAAACAATCAGTCTCTTACATTACTCATCACTTACCGAGACAATTGAAGACGATATGTGGATAATCGACAGTGGAGCTTCCAGGCACATGACGGGAGATCAAGCTAGACTTTCAGATCTAAATGAGAAAAAGACATCGTACAAAGTGGAGCTTGGAGACAAAAGCACCTACCCCATCGAAGGATTCAGACAAGCCTCCATCAAATTGGAATCAGGTAATCATGTTCACTTAAGCAATGTTCTATATGTACTTGGTTTAGAAAATAATCTTGTATCAATATCATGTCTAGAAGACAAAGGAAACATAATAGCCTTCATAGATGAAAAGGTATTATCATGGCATAAATATTCTAGCCTAGAAGATGCTAGGATTATTGGAAGACGTGAAGGAAATCTATATAGACTACTAGAATGAAATGAAGAAGCCCTAGTACATGATGAAGTCAAACCTAATGAGATTTGGCATAGAAGGTATGCTCATATCAATTATCAAGCATTACCCTTCTTCAGGAAGATGGTTGAAGGGATACCAGAATTGAAGTCTACACACGAAGGAATTTGCAAGGGATGTGCCCTTGGGAAGAACATCAAGAAACCATTCCCAAGCAACAACAACAGATCTAAGGAAACCCTAGATCTAATACACTCA
>ML778864.1:377559-397361 GCA_009831015.1 Picea engelmannii | reverse complement strand
TGGTCCAGGTTCAGAAATCAGAAACAATCCTTCTTCCTTGGTTGAGAAGAATGGGGCAGATAGCCCATTATTGATATTCTATATTGAGGGCAGACATTCTTTCAGATCTCACAGACGTCAGTGAAAGATTGGCCCAAATGATTATTATTGATGTTTTATACTGAGGGCAGACATTCTTTCAGATCTCACAGACGTGAGTGAAATATTGGCCCAGATGATTCAGTTTTTATCATAACATTGTTTCTATGCAGATGAAGACTACTGTGGTGGCAGACATTCTTTCAGATCTCATAGACGTGAATAAAAGATTGGCCCAGATGATACAATTTTTATCATAACATTGTTTCTATGTAGGTTGCTATCAGATATTTGTTATGAAGAATGACTGACAGTTTGTGATTGTGTTTCACAAACTTTGAGTAGTTGTGTACTACTGGAATAGACACAAGTGTGTTCTATAAATTGATATTGTACCAGTTGTCATAGGATATTATCCAGTCGGATAATAATGACAAGTGCTCGTGGTGCTACCAGTTGAATGGTCTATTGTTCTCAAGACCATACCTCCCTAGATAGGAGGGAGTGTTAATATTATGGTAGCTTCGGGAGGTATGAACCTCTATTGTGACCTATGACAAGACTAGAACCCTCTGGAAGGAAGCAAAGAATTGAAGGAAACCCTAGACAAGTTGTCGGCTGAACAAATATATTTATATTGAATTTATTGATGCCCAGAAGGAGAAGTCGGCCTCAGTTAGACTGGCCAGTCCACTATAAATACAGGGCGCTAGTTTCATTATTTGTCATCTCAGCAGTTGCAGTGAGAGCTAAGTCTGCACAGGCAGTTGCAGGCAGCAACAGTTTTGTGTGCAGGTCTTCTGGGAGAGCTGGAAAGTGGTGCGCTAGCTTTTGGGTGGGATCATCTGTTCAGTTTAGTTTCTATTCTCTTTCTTGGTGCATTTAGCCTCTCTTGGCTATTGATTGCAGCCATAATTCTCTTCTCGGTCAAGGTCAAGGTGCTTGGAGGGTGGCTTAAGGCCTGTGGTTGGGTGATGAGGGTAC
This sequence comes from Picea engelmannii, assembly GCA_009831015.1. Lineage (NCBI taxonomy): Eukaryota > Viridiplantae > Streptophyta > Pinopsida > Pinales > Pinaceae > Picea > Picea engelmannii. The sequence continues at coordinate 396,299 of ML778864.1, read as the reverse complement.
CATCAATGGTTAAACGAGCACAATCCTCTATATTCTAACACTCCACACATGGGAAGGACTTTTACTTTGCTCACCATGTTGAGTTCAAATTGGTGACGAAGTGGTGAAAGGGTGAACTTATGCGTTTATGAGTTTTGTTTTCTCATGCATTTTATTAATGCTTTGTGCGAAAAGGTCTCATGCATTTTTTTTTATGCTTTTATGAGATGCTCATGCATTTAATTATGCTTTATGAGATTTTGGAAAAACTCATACATTATTATTCACTTTTGATGTAAAATGATTAATACTTGTGAGGGAAATTAGACTCACCTATTTATTATTATATTATAATTTTGGAAATTGGTTTTTGTGTGAGAAACCACCTCACACCAATTTTCCATTATTCTCAATTATAGGTTGAGAGAATCAAGGGCCTGGTTAAAGAGTCTTTGGGTGGTTTTGAGACTTTTGCCATTTTTTGGCCTGAGATAGTTTGAGATCCTACATTCATGGATCTTGTCTTTCCTCCTTTGTAATTAGATCCTATTATTGTGGATCTAGGAATTAATGCTCTTTTGTTTGAGAGTGAGTGAGGAAAAAATATATAATTCCTGATGTGAGCCATAGAAAGGGGAAGAGTAATGAAGGATTAATGAGTGGATTTAGAGGGCCATAGTGATACTACTCCTAAGCATTGAGAGGCTTATTCATGTAAGGAATTATCCTTCTTGATGTATGGAGAGTTATTAGTCTGAGTAGTTTTCTTGAATCCTCATTGAAGGAGAAGGAATCTCTTATGTAATCACTTGTGAGAAGGTGCCAACATATTTTGAAGAAGGAATGAAAGCAATTTTTATTCTAATTGAAGCACGTCCGAAGACGTAGCCTGGGAGGGGTGAACTCCATTATCAAAACTGATTGTCTCTATCTTGTTTTACTTTCATATGCTTTATGCTCTTTGATGTTCATTTATTTTATGGGTATAAGTTTAATACATTATAATGAATGAACTACATCACTCTTTAAATCCCTTTGCATGCAATAGTTAGTAAAATATTTTCAGTTGAAAACTTGCATAGAGTAAATACTCACCCATTTTCAGTGATTGGGTTGGGCAGGTCAAGAGGAAGAGAGTTGGTGGAAAATGGGGATAGTTGTAGGAAGATATCAGTGGATTGTGAGTTTTCTGAGCTGTGAGTGGACAGTAAGAGACCACCCTATTTTTGGGATTAGTAGCCTTAGCAAGGGGGTGACTTATCTTGTTGTTGTGTTATTTCATAACTTTATTTGTTCTTCATGAACTTTTTGTATTTAGTAATGATTTATATGTTGGTATATGAATGATTAAGATGCATTTCATGTTGATTATTAGCATGATGTAGATGCATCTATTCTATGGTTATAGACAATAGCTAAATATATTTTAATTCCTTGCTAAAAGCTACTGGAAATGAGTTAACTGTAAAATCAATTAATTTAGTTAGCAGAAATTTCATTTTTTATGAGTATTTTGCATCGTTGGTTGGGTTGGGGGACATTATTGTAATATTTCTCGTGATCAACTTCCAACACTGATGAACATAGTCTAACGACTCATGTTTAGAACTTACCCTACTATTAATCAAGATGTTGATTGATCATTGGTCTAGAGATAAAAATGTGGATGTTGAAACGTTATGTGTACACGATGACAACCTTATAACTTGGTCATTGTCCATTGGTCCACATTGTGAAAAACAAGTATTCATCCATGGAATTTTTGTTCAGTTTTCTTGAGATAACACTTTTCCTGAGGAACGGGATATTCTTTAATACCCTTCTCATCAGAGCTTTGAAACATCCCCAATATTTTGAACGCCGATCAATAAGCTCTGAATCCACACCCCTAACCTTTTCAAACTTTGACTTTCGGCATGGAAATCGATATAAGAAATGGAATATTCTTCGATGCTTTTGCTTCAGAGTATAAATAAAATGGTGAACTGTATCACTCCGACAGAAAAAAATCTGAAAGACTTATACATAACCATTCACGCTCCCAATATTTCAACATGAAATTCAATATTAAAATGGAATATTCTTCGATGCTCTAGCATCAGAGTGTGAATACAATGGTAAATGTTTTCACTTCGAAAAAAATGACTCTGAAGGATTACATAACCATCTTCACCCCTAAACTTTCGGCACACAAATAAAATCTAAGAACAAAATATTCTTTGATACCTTTGTATCAGAGCAAAAATTACTCTGTCAACGTTCCTCCTTTGACAACAATGGCTCTGAAATACCACGATTTCGATTTTTCGCCCCTTTTTACTCTGATACATGGATTTGGGAAATCTGGGCTTTCTAATCACATTAATGGTGCAATAATGCTCTAGTTTTGAATTGGTCATAGTAAACATATCATTCAATTTGTGTGTTAGGGTAATTAAATTCCTATATTATGACCCCTAAACCCTCTTGGAGATCATATATGTTTGTCATACACAAAGTAATCGCTTGGTGCAACACCCCTACCTCAGCAGGTTCTGCACGACCTCCCAGTCTAGGATCGTTCTTAATCTTCCCCTTGAGTTGAATTGACTCTTTTATTTTCCACATAAATCTCCCACACACACACACAAGTGTGTATCCACAGGTCCTTATGGGTTATGCATGCGCATACAAGCACTAAGTGCCAACTCACTCCCACGTGATCACTGATATGACCACAGCCTTTCCCCGAAAGGGTATTTCGGGTTTCGTGACTTTGCGATCCCAGATGTGAGTCCTTCTATCTCTTCAATCCCCGAAATCTGAAAAGGCTAATGGATCTCTGACTCCTCCCTTGGTTACACATTGATGTGAACCCAACTATGAACTGGGGCCCAAACGCTTCGGCACTTTGAGATTTCGCAATTCACGAAAGTCCATGATTAGCGCTCTCCCGTTCCTTTTAAAACCCCGACTTCTGAATCCCTGAAGTCATGTCTCCAACGAGATCCATGACTATGAGCCTCCCTCGATCCAACGGCCCTGGTTTTATAGGGATTTCCTGAACCGAGAGTTCACGAATCTCGATTCTAAGCAACAACTTCCTCCACTCCCCGAATTCCGAAACAACGAAATTTGACCACGAGATCAACGACCCTCGTTGATCTGAATCCAACGAACACTATTCCTCATGAGCCTCTGAACACTAAATAACTCTCGACCTTATCTTCCTTGCTGGTCTACGAGATCTAGTGGACCCCATCAAATCGACACTTCCTCCATGAAGCGTTTCCACCATCCGACTAGACTTCTGAAATACTCCTCCGCCAAACACTCCGACGTCAACTTTTATGAGCTTTCCTTCTTACAGGTGACTCCGACGCTTTCTGTCCCTTGAACCCTTCAAGGTTCTCTCCTTCCTAAGCTTCATCCTGCTACAACTCTAGGCTTCCAAAAGGTTTTCTGCATGCACTCCTTGCAGCATTCGCAAATAACTTCTGGTTATTTGGTTCTTCGACTCTATGCACTTTTTCTACAGCAGTCCTTCAACTTTCCCCTTGGTTGATAAACTATAAGGCTTCAACCTGCCTGTGCACACCTTGCACGGCTCTGTGCTAGCCTTGCACTTATTCTTATATGAGAACAATCGATATCTCTCCTAAGCTTTCTGAGGTAAAACTCAGACTCTCATCAACACACACTTTGCAGACTTTCACTGCACTCCTTGCAGGAATTCTCAAGAAGAGAAACTATTGAAACTCATTCTTCTCTCCTCTTAGACTTCATACATTCAACATGAAATCACAAGCATACATATAGCATTAAAATAAATGCAAGGCAAAGAAACAAAACAACTGTAAACATACCATTCAAGAGATGTAAACAGTAAGCAAATAACGCCATGGAATTGAGTCAAAGCTTTCATATATTAAATCAAGGGTTCCTGTACATAGGTTCCTCTCAGTGTTATTCCTCTCTACAACTCTCTGCTATTGCTCAACAACTTACTATGAGAATACTCCCTTCTACAACACAAGCGAGGGTGTATATTCTTATGTTTTCCCTCCTACAACTCTAACTATCATATCAGAATTAAAAGTTACCTACTTAACATTCAATACAAATAAATGCCTCCATATCCGACAGATGAGAGAAATGCTCAAGACCTGTTTACAATCTCCAAAACATAAATGCAAATACATTCTTCCTAGATATTACATTAATGCTCCTTTGTTCAAATTCAAAACATTTTCAAAATGTGCGCTGGTGCATTTCCAGCTGTCTTCCACCTTTGCGCTCGCTTGCTGGTTGTTTACGATGCTCTTGCATCATACTCCTCTGGTTTGAAAAATCCATGAACTCATGTTCATGAGCTCCTGCACCGTCTGTCCATATCTTTGGATTTCTGCTTCACTTTCCCAACTTGCATCTTCAATCGGGTGTCCTTTCCATTTGACCAAGTATTCAAAGTATACTTTCCTTCGGGTCTTCTTTCCAATTCTTTGATCAATGATCTTTTCTATCTGTGGATTTTCAGCTATAGGTATTTGTTTAACCCAGTTAACTTCCTTCCAATCCTCTGATCTCTTTGTTCTTGTTTCATCAGCTCTGTAAGGATATAGATCTGCTATGTTGAATATGGGCGATATTCCTACCCCATCCGGTAATTCAATATCATAAGTGTTTTCTTCGAACTTTCTTATGATCTTACATGGTTCAATTTTCTCCTTCTTCAGCTTGTTGTATGTCCCCCTTGGGAACCTGTCCTTTCTGAGATGCGCCAGAACCAAATCACCCACTTCAAATTGAATTTCTCTCCTATGTTGATCTGCTATGCACTTATATTCTCGGTTGGAATCCTCCAATCTCTTTCTGATTTCACTGTGGAGCTCTTGCATTTCTACTGCAAAACCCTCTGCTCTAGCACTTCTGAAATCACTTTTCTCTAAGTCTCTCAACTCAGATACTCCTCTTAGTTGCATCCCATACACTATCTGAAATGGGCTTTGTCTTGTGCTCTTGTTGAGTGAATCATTGTATGCAAATTCCGCTTGTGGAAGAATTTGATCCCACTGATTGTGATGCTCAGCCACCAAACTCCTTAACAAATCTCCCAAACTAGTGTTCACTACCTCAGTCTGTCCATCCGTTTGAGGGTGATATGTCGAACTAAAAGATAAATTAGTCCCCAGGTTATTCCATTGGGTTCTGCAGAAATGACCAACTAATTTGGTATCCCTATCCGATACAATACTTTTGGGTAAGCCGTGAAGTCTAACAACTTATTTGAAAAACAGATTGGCAACATGTGTTGCGTCACTGGTCTTATAACATGGTACAAATGTGTCATTTTATAAAATCTATCAACTACCACAAAGATTGAGTCACAACCTCTATGCGTCCTCGACAGTCCTAACACAACATCCATGCTTACTGTATCCCACGACCTCTTTGGTACTGGCAATGGCTGATACAACCCTGTATTCTCTCTTTTCCCCTTTGCATGCTGACAAATTTTGCACTTGTTCATAAACTTCTTGACATCTGTTCTCATTCCTGGCCAATAGTATGAGCCATTCAATTGTGAAAAAGTCTTATCATGGCCGAAATGTCTAGCCAATCCTCCACTATGTTTTTCCTTCAAGAGGTTCTCTCTCATAGAGAATTTCAGTATACACAACTGATTTCCCCTAAATAACAGTCCATCCTGGATCGAATATTCATCCCATTGGCTTCTGTCTCTGAGAACTAGATTCTCACATGCTTCATATGCCTCCTTAAAATCTGCATCATCTCTGCACATCTCCTTGAGGTTGTCAAAACCTAAGGTCTTCACCCTGAATTCCTGCAGAATCAAACATTATTTGCTCAAAGCATCAACAACTTTGTTAGCAGTTCCAAAAATATGCTTTATCACAAAAGTAAAATTCTTCATATATTCAACCCATTTTGCATGCTTCTGGTTCAATTTCTTCTACCGAGTTATGAATTGTAAAGCATGTTTATCGCTATACAAGACAAACTCTTTCGGAACCAAGTAATGTCTCCATTTCTTCAACGCCTATATGACTGCATAAAACTCCTTTTCATATGTTGAATATTTAAGATTAGCCTCATTCAGTTTTTCACTGAAGTATGCAATTGGCCTATCATCTTGACTTAAGACTGCTCCAATTGCAAATCCACTTGCATCACACCTGACTTGAAATGTCTTGATGAAATTTGGAAAAACCAAAACTGGTTGTCCAATTATCTTCTCTTTCAACGGCTTGAAACTTTTCTTGGCTTCCTGTGTCCAATGAAAAGATTTGTGTCTTTTCTTGACTGTGTCCATCATTGGTGCACATATCCCGCTGAAATTCCTGATGAACTTCTGGTAAAAACTAGCCAATCCATGGAAATTTTGAACTTCAAAGATACTCTTTGGTGATGGCCAATCTCATATTGCCTTTACTTTCTCCAGATCCATCTTCAACTTGTTCGAAGAGATTACAAAACCCAAATAAATGAGTTTTGTCTTCATGAAAGACGACTTTTTTAAATTTATCAGAAATTTCTCTTGCTATAACCTCCTCATTACTGCAACTAAATGCTTCATATGTTTTGCCTTAGTCTTATTGAAGATTAGTATATCATCAAGATATATGATTACAAATTTTCCATTGAAATATTTCAAGACTTCGTTCATCAATCTCATTAAAGTACTGGGTGCATTCGTCATAAGCCATTCATACAACCCTTCATTCATCTTGAATTTTGTCTTCCATTCAACACCTTCCCTCATTCTAATTTGGTGATACCCACTTTTCAAATCAATTTTTGGAAAAAACTGTGCTCCACTCAAGCAATCCATCAAGTCATCCATCCTTGGTAAAGGAAATCTATACCTAATGGTGATTCTGTTAATAGCTCTCGATTCGGTACACATTCTCCAGCCACCATCTTTCTTTGGTCTTAGCACTATAGGTACAGCACATGAACTCAAGCTTTCTCTAACCAATCCGTTGTCCATCAATTCCTGGACTTGTCTCTTGACTTCTTCATTCTCCTATGGCATCAATCTGTACGCTACCTTATTTGGTAAACTTGCTCCAGGTATAAGGTCAATGTGATGACTTATGCTCCTAATAGGTGGCAACGAACAAGGTAATTCGTCCACTACTATGTCAGCAAACGCCTCCAATAGTTCCTAAATTTCTTTAGGTAGATCATCTATCTTGGTATTGGTCAAGATGACTCCAGGTTTTCTTACCACAACAAACCGCATTTCTTCTTCTTTCTTGACTTCATCAAGAATCTCCTTCCCACTCATGAGAAGTATAGTATTGCTCACTTCTGTTTTCACCTCCTTGTCTTTAATCGGTAGTAACATATGCGCTATACCATTCTTCTCCAAGGTGTAGGTGTTCTTTCTCCCATCATGAACAAAATTTCTGTCATATTTCCACGGTCTTCCCAACAAAATATGACAGACATCCATGGGAATAACATCACACATAATTTCATCATTGTAACCTCCTATCTTAAATTCAACTAAACATTATTTAGTGACAGTTACCTGATGTCCCTTTTGTAACCACGAGACTTTGTATGGGCTCCGGTGTGCAATCGTCTCCAATTCTATCTTCTCCACCATTTTTGTGGATACTATATTATCAATACTTCCATTGTCCACTATTACCTTGCATACCATGTCCTTGGTCTTGCAAGTGGTTCTGAACTAACTTTTTCTTTGGACTGGATTCTCTATCTCTTTCTCTGGCTTCAAGATAATTTTTCGCATCATTAAGGATCTTCCGCCTTCTACGTATTCTGCCTCAACATTTCTCCTTTGTGCCTCGAAAATGTGAGCTTCACCTCCATCCCTTTTCCTATCGGGACATTGAAAGGATTTATGTCTGATCTTTCCATAGAAAAAACATTTTATCTCACCTCCTTTGCCTCTTCCTCTTCCTCTTACTCGCGGAAAAGTGTTCATGTCGGCATATTGTCTTCCTTGTGAACTTCCTCCTTTTTCAGGATAAGTATGAGGTTTCTTTTCCTCATCCTTGGGCTTCTAAGTATTGTCTAGGGAAACTGCTTTGCCTCTGCTCTAACTTCAACCTCGGCCTCTTTGACCTTTCTTTCGGGCCAATTTCTCTTCAGCCTTCAGAGCAATCTGATAAGCCTCCTCTACATTCCTAATTGTTACCATGCTCATCTCATCCTGAATATCATATCTCGGACCATTCATGTATCTGGTGACATTTTCATCATTACTCTCATGATAACTAGCTCTAATGTTTAACCTATGTAATTCTTCAGTGTACTCTTTCACTGTCATCATATTCTATCTCAAGTTTTGCATCCTTCGAAACAGGTTAATCTAGTAGTCTCTGGGTATAAACTTGGCTTTCATTTTTGCAACCATTCTATCCCAAATCTTGATTCTTTGGTTGCCTTTACAACTCCTGTCATCCTGCAGTTCATCCCACCACAGTGTTGCATGCCCTTTAAGTCTAGTGAAAACATGTTTGACCTTCCTATCTTCCTCGACATCCTCATAGTCTAAGTATTTGTCCAAATCTCTATACCAATCTAGCATCTCTTCAACGTCTAAGTTTCCTTCATACATCGGAATGTCCATATTTTCTCTGGAACCTATTCTTGCAAAAGATCTGAATAGATGTTCTTCCGTAGCATCTTCGGCTGCAACTTATTCTTTCACTCTAGCCTCATTTTCGCTTTCATCTTCACTGACATCTCCAGTGTCAGTTATTCATCTCTATGTTGTTTCCATAACATCTAATCGAGCACGAGGTTCTCACATTTCCCTTACCTGGATCAGGTATTGGTATTTATCTTCTTATTGGCGGCATCATTTCAATCTGTTCCACGCAAAAAACAAAAATAAATTGTAGGCTATGCTCTCATACCACTCTGGTGCAACACCCCTACCTCAGCAGGTTCTGCACAACCTCCCGGTCTAGGATCGTTCTTAATATTCCCCTTGATTCAAATTGACTCTTTGATTTTCCAAAGAAATCTCCCACACACACACACAAGTGTGTATCCACATGTCCTTATGGGTTACGCCTATGCATACAAGCACTAAGGTCCAAATCACTCCCACGTGATCTCTGATATGACCACAACCTTTACCCGAAAGGGTATTTCGGATTTCACAACTTCGCAATCCCAGATGTGAGTCCTTATATATCTTCAATCCTTGAATTCTGAAAAGACTAATGGATCTCTGAATCCTCCCTTGGTTCCACCTTGATGTGAACCCAACAATGAACTAGGGCCCAAACGCTTCGGCACTTTGAGATTTCGCAATTCAAAAAAGTCCACGAGAAGCGCTCTCTCATTCCTTTTAAAACCCCGATTTCTGAATCCTCGAAGTCGTGTCTCCAATGAGATCCACATCTGTGAGCCTCCCTCGATCCAACAACCCTAGTTTTATCGGTATTTCGCTAACCGGGAGTTCACGACTCTCATTTCCAAGCAACAACTTCCTCCACTCCCTGAATTCCGAAACAACAAAATTCGACCACGAGATCAACGACCCTCTTTGATATGAATCCAATGAACACTATTCCTCCTGATCTTTTGAACACTAAATAACTCTCGACCTTATATTCCTTGCTAGTCTACAAGATCCAGTGGACCCCGGGAAATCGACACTTCCTCCACGAAGCATTTCCACTGTCCGACCAGACTTCTGAAAGACTCCTCCACCAAACACTCTGGCATCAACTTTTCTTAGATTTCTTTCTTATGGGTGATTCCGATGCTTGTCGTCCCTTGAACCCTTCAAGGTTATCTCCTTCCTAAGCTTCATCCTGCTACAACTCTAGGCTTCCAAAAGGTTTTATGCATGCACTCCTTGTGGCATTTGCAAATAACTTCTGGTTATTTGGTTCTTTGACTCTGTGCACTTCTTGCTACACCAGTCCTTCAACTTTCACCTTGGTTGATAAAATCTAAGGCTTAAACCTTCCTGTGCAAACCTTGCATGACTTTGTGCTATCCTTGCACTTCTGCTGATATGAGAACAATTGATATCTCTCCTGAGATTTCTGAGGTAAAACTCAGACTCTCGTCAATGCACACTTTGCGGACGTTCACTGCACTCCTTGTAGGAATTCTCAAGAAGAGAAACAATTGAAACTCATTCTTCCCTCCTCTCAAACTTCATACATTCAACATGAAATCAAAAGCATACAGATAGCATTAAAATAAATGCAAGACTGAGAAACAAAACAACTATAAACATACCATTCAACAGATGTAAACAGTGAGCATAATAACACCATGAAATTGAGTCAAAGATTTCATATATTAAATCAAGGGTTCTTGTACATAGGTTCCTCTCAGTGTTCTTCCTCTCTACAACTCTTTGTTATTTCTCAACAACTTACTATGAGAATACTCCCTTCTACAATACAAGAAAGGGTGTATATTCTTCTGTTTTCCCTCCTACAGCTCTAACTATCATATCAGAATTAAAAGTTACCTACTTAACATTCAATACAAATAAATGCCTCCATATCCGACAGATGAGAGAAACTCTCAAGATCTGTTTACAATCTCCAAAATATAAATGCAAATACATTCCTCCTAGCTATTACATTAATGCTCCTTTGTTCAAATTCAAAACATTTTCAAAATGTGTGCTAGTGCATTTCCAGTTGTCTTCCACCTTTGCACTCACTTGCTGGCTATTTACGATGCTCCTGCATCACCACTCCATTTGTGATTGATCAGCTCTGTAACACCTTGGAAACGCCCATTTTCACTATAATCATAGGTTTCCTTTTATTTTGAATTATGTTATTGAATTATTTTTCATTATTTAGATAATTGATGATTAATCTGTTAATTGTAGGATATAAAGAAGAAGCTATGGCGAGTCAAATGACCAGGAGATCCAGGAATTTGGTGCCTTCTACCTCAACTTTTGTGCATGAATCTTCTGCCCACCAGGTAGAGGTTTTAGTGATTGATATGACTTACCACACCGAAGAAGATCATTCCCTGAGATATGATGAGATATAGAGGATCTTCAATACTAGAGACATTCCTCCTGAAGATGAAAACCTCGAAGTGTATCAGAACATCCAGAAGAGAGGAATTGATTTGGTAGCTGCACGACCTACATTATTCCCTTACAATGAAGCATACCATTGGTGTTTTAAACAATTTGACCCTAGCACTACCACCATTTTAAATAACTTCGAGCGACAAATAACATATTTGTGGCCTGAAGACGTCTGTACAATATATCACCTTCCTAGACCTATGTGCTCCATCAGTGAACCATTCCTAAAGAGGTTTGCTCAAAATAAAAAAGTCCTAGACAAGTTCATGAAAAATTGGTCGGTAGATGAAGACATAATTTTCAAGCAAGGGCATAAGATTATCCCCACACAAGAGTTCAAGGCACCATACAAAATTTTGATAGCCATGTTAAATCGATTATATGGAGAAGAAAAGTGCACACATTTTTAGACAGATTGGCTACCCATGGCCCATACCATTGTGAAGACAGGAAAATTGTTCAATTGGGAAGAGATATTGACTTTAAACATACGTCTCAATGTGAAAAATGTACAAGGTATGAAAAATCCCTATTTCTACATGTCAACTTATTTAATTGTTTCCATCTATTCCTCAACGCCATTTCCCAACCTTGGATGGAATTGGGATCTATATCAGCCTCATGTCCATGTGTATTGATCCGAGCTTTGGAACATAAATTACAAGAGGTATTTCTATGACATTTGTGATCATTTCCTCTCTCCTCTTTACACTATCATTTTTGGGTTTCGAAGGTATAGAATTTCAAGTGAAGCTAGAGCTGGGATGAAACGGATAGTTGATTGGTATCTAGGAAAATATTATACATGTGTCAAAGTATATGGCACTACAGAAGCTCCTCATGTTTTTCCATGCTTTGTCCCCGATTGTCTTTAAATGAGAGAAATATCATATCAAACCATAAGAACATGGATTACTTCCTTTCTCATCAGTAATAGTAAAATATTTTGGCCCACATTTCTTGTTCACATAGGGAACTATAGTCTATTAAATGGAAACCATGCTATGAAAGAAGTAGAGGCTTTGCAATATTTATGTTTATGCTTGGGAAGTGCAAAAGGACATGACTCACATGAGCTTGCAGTGGGTCATGTAAGATCCATGGGTCTTAATCATTCTAATTTTCATGTGGTTTATTTTGATGAAGACAGGTTCAAAGGAGTTTTATTTTATGAAGAGGTATTATAGAAATTTCCAAATGATGTTGTCGAGGAAGAAATCCAAGCTGAACAAGAAGAAATGAAGTTTCATCAAAACCAATTTCTATGATTGTTGCAAGAGGATCAAAATAAATTAATCACCAAAGAGAAAGAGAAGATCAATAAAGTTGAGGAATTGGAGTAGAATAGGTTGCAAGCATGATGTGTAGTATCAGAGGAGACAAGACAAGGAGAAAGATAAAAGGAAAGATGAAGAATTTGAGGTATTGAGAAAAGAAAGTCAAAAAGAAGCAGTTGAGGCAGAGGCCAAAAGACTTGTTGAAGAAGTTGAGGCTCAAAAAAGAGAAAATGAAAGAGAAAAAACAGAGTCATAAGCTAAAAGAAAGGAAGATGAGCAATTGGAGTAGCAGAAGAAAAATGAATTAAGCAAAACCCTAGGCAGCCCATCGACTCTTAATTTGGGCATAGTGAAAATTTCACCCCATGAATACACCCCCCTTAATGTCATCCTAGGTAATACCACCTTTTCTTCACAAATCCTAAGTTTTGAAGGTGATGTCATGACTTCTAGATATTATTACTACTATGACAGGATGAAGGGAATTAAAAAAAGGTCCAACAAAAGGAAAAGGGGAGAGTCTGCTAAGTCCAGGTCATCTACAGGAAGAGTTATGGAATGGAAATTTGGGCCTGACCCAAAGGAAAACGTTATACAAGAAACTTCTTCCCTCCATGCATTTTCATGTTTGAATGCTTCATTAATTATTGAGGTTACCACTTCCTTGAGTGTGGCCTGAACCATAATAATTGAGATAGAGACAAAGTTTAAAAGGTAGAAGGATAACATATTTTCATAATTCCTAAAAGATATTGAGCAAAAGGACAAATTAAATAAAGAAGAAATTGAAAATACTATGCAAGATATAAGGGATGAATTGACTTCAAAATTTGAAAGCGCCACCAGGGTTGTTGATAATCTCAAGAAAGAGGAACTCAAAATAGTATTACGAACCCATAAGGATGAAATGAATGCTAAATTTAATCAAAAATCACAGTTGGAACAGGACACCCATTCGAAAGATTTAGAATCTAAAAAGGTAAAACTCTGTGAAGAAATTGAACAAATCAAGAGAGAGCATGTAAAGGAGATATCTCGTTTGAAAATTGAACTAGATGAAACCAAACAATTTATTGAACAACAAAGCCTTCAAATGAAGGGATTGGAATAGGCCACGGAAAAGCTTGAAGAGGTCCTGGAAGAAAACAAGGAAAATACTCTCACTTTGGAAACAATCAAGGAAGAGGTTATTGACCTTAATGAAAAGCTTAGACTTGAGCATAAAAAATGTTTCTGCATTCTAAATAATATGCAGGTTGATCGGGACGACCAATTGAGACTTGAAGGCCAAATATCTGGGATCAGGGATCAGTACCAAAAGGAAAATGATGCATTTGACAGGATTGTCAACTGGCAAGGAGTATATAAGAATCCCCTAGCTACATTTCCATGTTATTCTAGAAAAGAAAGAATAAACGACCAACTATTCTTCGATACTTGGAAGCCTTTGTTACAAGATTTATAGGTCATCCAAAATACAACATCTAAAGCATGTAAACGATTATGGAATAGTTCTGATGATATCCTTGAATAATTTGATATGTAGCTAATGCCCCCCATTAATGAATCAACACCTACCAAAATCAGGATAGCCAAGGTGGAGAAGCTCAAGAAAACTAGTCGATTGAACATTGAGCATCTAACTAAAGTAAATAAGGAATCCCTGGAAGAGTATCTATTTAAACTTGTTAGGATTATCACTATGACCCATGATTTCATTAAACACACAACACAAGAACTAAAGAAAGAAGTGTCCACCAAGGTTTTTGATGGTGAATTGGATAACGAAAAGATGCAATTAGAGAAGTTACAAAAGATCATGGATAATTATTCACTTTGGAAGGAATATCAGGACCAAATGCATATGCAAAAGAACCCATGATGATCTTGATTTTCATAACTGCTCCACATGTCTCATCTTTTATTTTGTAATCCCAATAAGGAAAGGAACGCGAAGAGTCACTTTTGCAAACTATTTTTTCTTATGATTGAATCTCAAGAATGTTAACAGTCATCGAATAGTTATAAAAGGCATGACTATAAATGAGAAGAGGCTTTTGGACTTGGATTGTATCAAGATAGTGCTATTAGTGTATGTGAATTTGAACAAGATACACTTTGAATATTTTGGTACAAATTTGTATCAATGAGACTATTGTGTTTATGCATGTTTATTTCTGTGAATTTGTGGATTTTAATTTAATGAAATATTTCTAGACTATTTTATGTATGTCCACAATTGCCATTATTTTCATATCTAGTGTAGCGACAATATGATAAGTTGGTGAATCAATTAGTTGTGTCTGACTCATTATATTTTTAAATTCTCATATTCCTTGCTTTTATTAATTATTTATGTGCAAGTAATATAATGTTTAACTGCACTTACTTTTTATAACTCACTCCTGATCATGATAGGATAGGATAGAATAGGAATGCATCTTAGGACAATAATTAATCATTTTATTCTAGTTTAGTTCTCTAGAATTTTAATTCATCTGAGAATATTCTGTTCTAATATTCATGTTTAGATAATTAGTCTAGATTGACAACCATGTTAATATTTTGGTCGGAAATGCTACCCCTAAACAAGAGTGGGTCTAATTGGGTCTTTCAGATCTGTCAATAGAAATGGCACTATAAGGAGGGCCATCGAACTGAATGGATGCAAAGAAATCTCAAATCCATACTCGTTCTATCCCTCTTGTTAGAACAACGCAACATAATGACTCTCATCAACCTCACCTTGAGCACGCTTCGCACCCCCCATAATATTCTGTGAACACACCTGCTCAAAATAATTCTTAGCGTATTTATTCTCATTCTGAACCTATATTTTCTTCACCATGACCCTGTATGTTGACCATCCCAGTGATTAACACCATATTCAAATAATCTCGTGAATGAACTGAGCGTATTCTGACCAGAAAATGGAGTAGGAAGACCGATCAAATTCCCATTGACTATTTGTTACCCTAGGGTCAAGAATATTTACCAAGTGAGGGCACGTTCTTCTCCCAATCTGTCACTTACCAGGAAAACCCTAGTGTTGGAACCGCATAGTATCATTACCTTAAGATCTTAATGACTTTGCAGAGTCCTCTGATTTAAAACTCGAACATTTCCTACTCGTTGTTGGTGGTGGTATTCCTCCCTCACCACCAAACTCTCCGCATCTAACATCAAGAGGTGAATCGGAAGAGAATTTTGAAGAGGAAGAAAACTCTCAAAATGAGTCTGAAGAAGAAGGGAACTTACAGTTGGTCTTATATAATCCTCAATTCATGGCTTGAAACAACCCAAACCCAAATCAACCTTATGAATGTTGGTTACTCTTAGATGTTTTTTTCATACCTAGAGTACTCCATGACCTACCTAAGAACCCCAAAAATTTTCTCCCCAAGTTTGATCCAGAAAAAAAAGACTCAACTGAGGATCATGTCAAGAAGTTAATGTTGGACATAAGGCTTCAAAATGTTCAATATGAAGATGTTGTATATTGGTTATTCCCTCATACATTTGAGAATAAAGCCACCACCTAGTTCTACTCCCTGGATGAATCCTCTGTTACTAGTTGAAGAGTATTCGAGACTATTTTCCTTAAGAAATTCAGGGAAGATAAAATGATGGCTACCTTGGCCTTATATATTTTGAGAACAAAAATGAATACCAATGAAAAGGTTAAATATTTCAATCAATGTTTATTTTCCTTACTTAAACAGATTCCTCGGGCTTCCAAACCTGTCGAATATGTCACAATCGAATTTGTACTTCGGATCTACCCATGTCCATGGCCATGTTTGTAAAAGATGCAAAGAAAACTACCCTTAAGGCAAATTTTCAAGAGGCCCTATAAATTTAAAAAAAGCATGCTTAGTCTAAGAGGAAACTCAAGGGTCAAATCCTCAAAATATAAATCCAAGACTAAAGCTAAATCCCCTGTTACCAAGTATTCAAAAGAAAAGAAAGATAGTGATTTTATGGATATGTAATCTCTCCAAAGAATTGTCAAGAAACTTTCTAATAAGATGATTGATTTGAAGAAACACAACAAGGAAGGCTCTTCTAATACTGGGATTTTTTTTTAATTTCCATCCAATAAAGATAAGAGAACTCCTCCAGTCAACAAAAAAACTCCATCAGCATCCAAAGGGATTAATATGGAAGTTATTGTTCAATCCCTACAACATTGGGCCACTAAAAATATAATTGAATCTAAGGAGGGAGAAGAATATGAAAAGGAAGAATCAGAACAAACCCAAGAATTAGATGAATTACTTGAGCAACAAGTGAACTCATTTTGGGAAATTGCGTATGGAGTGGAAGAAGAAGGAGAAATAGGAGAAATACATATGTCCCATAATGTTTTAACCACTAGAAGTGCAAGCAAGAAGGCTTCCTCATAAACCCCTACTCCTTCTAAACCTCCTAAAAATGCTCCTCACACATAGAAAACACCAGATGCTTCTTAAAAAATGGATGTTCCTTCTAATGCCACCACAAAGTTAGAATATGATTTCTTAGAAGACTTGAAAAGAACTAAGGCCAATATTTCTCTATTCGAGCTTATGAAGCTTCCTCGAATTCAAGGTAATTTTATCAAAACACTTCAAGGTAAAACTGCCTAAACTTCTAAAGAAATAAATGTGGGAGTTAAGAAAGGTACAAGGAAATCCTCCCCATATGACGATACCCATACACCTAAAATTCAGGTAGTTGTGAATGCTTCCTTATCAGGGAAAAGGTCTAGATCCACCACTCCACCTTTTCTGGTTACTTTCGAGATTTTTAACAAGAATGTGCATAATTGTATGATGGATTCTGGTGCCTCTTCAAATGTGATTCCTTTTAAAGTGTGTGAAAAGCTTAATTTCAAGCATGAACAATATGACATTCAAATTATACAAATTGATAGAAACGAATTTAAAGTGATACGAGAATTGAAATTTTTTTTAATCAGAGTGTCTTCAAACCCTAAGATACATCAAACCATTGACATCATAGTTGTGGATATACTGACACCTATGGAATTCTCTTGAGCAAATACTGGTCTGCTACACTTAAAGGGTATTTTGCCACAGACTGGTCACACCTTTAGATACCCTATAAGGGAAAGCCCAACTAGATCAGGATTGATATAGAATGATACATGAAACATGTGGTGACAGACCTAAATGACTCAAATGAACCTGTAATTTTTAATCATTTTGTTCTAGGTAATTATTCATGTTATTATTTCTTTGGAAATTATTGTGCTAAGTGTTATAACCCTAAAATGCACCACACAGGTTTACCTAGCATCAGACCAACTCATGCCTCTTCCTAGACAAAGCCATGTTGAACAAATCCTCAAAAAACCACTTAAAACAAGTAACCTACGCCCTAACTTCTCACTGGGCGCGGGGGACCGCTTGCTGTTCTTATACTGCACGCGGGTATCCGCGGGCTAACCCAATACAGCCCGCGGGTGCCTAACAAAGCAAAAAATCAGGAAAGTTTCCGCCAGGACACGAGGATTTTTTTCAGTTAACTGGAACTCCCGACCATGCATGGCCGAGAGTTCGCCTAAAACCTTAGCTCCTTCTAGCCTATAAAAGGAGGGGTAGGGGTACTATTCAAAGAAGGAAAATCATAGCAAAGAAACTCTGCCAAATTGACAAGTCAGTTTTGTCCCAACCCTTTAGCCTTGCCTCAAGCTTTAGGAGAAACTCAAGCATCAGCAGTTGGAGGACAAAAGAAGAGGAGGAGCCCAGGATCAGGATCGAGGAACGGTGGCCGATCTCAGAAATCATTGTAAGTTGATTCATATTGAGATTAATGAAAAAGATACTTCTCCCGTCCCGAATACATGAATCTTATCTATGTTATTTGATTTATGTTTTATCTCTAACCCTCTAGTAGATCAGTAGCATGCATGTGTAGTTTTGTCTTGATTGCAGGAATCTTTGTGGAAGGAGCAGCAACAGCAAGGAGATAATAGCTCAACGGAGGATCTACTTCAATTGTCGATAAAAGGTTAGTTTATTCTTCCCATGTTTGCCTGAGAAAAAGGGTTATAGGTTTGGGTAGGAGGTTAAAAGTTATATCTTAAGGGTCGCCAATTCTGTTGTGGGGTAATCTACCCTACGGACTAACAAGCTAGGGTTATATCTTAAGGGTCATGATCTGCGTACAAGTTTAAAGCCCTAGCTTGTTAGTCCGTAGGGTAGATTACCCCACAACAAAATTGGCGACTCCACTAGGGATTTGGCAGAGTTTCTTTACTATGATTTTCCTTCTTTGAATAGTACCCCTACCCCTCCTTTTATAGGCTAGAAGGAGCTAGGGTTTTAGGCGAACTCTTGGCCATGCATGGCCGGGAGTTCCAGTTAACTGACAAAAAGCCTCGTGTCCCGGCGGAAACTTTCCTGATTTTTTGCTTT
>ML778864.1:348468-377067 GCA_009831015.1 Picea engelmannii | reverse complement strand
TTGGCTACATTCTAAAAGACCCAAATGGAAAGAAAGTCATGATAGCATGCATGATGGAATTCCAATGCACAAACAATATTGTTGAATATGAATCCATGCTAAAAGGATTAAGAAAAACAAATGACTTAGGAGCCAAGAAGATAAAGGTATTTGGTGACTCTGAGATAGTCATAAGGAAGGTAAGAAACAACATACACTATCTCTCCAGTCATCTTAAACACTACCAGCATGAGGTATGGGAATTGATCAAGTCATTTGATGCATTTAATATTAGTCTTGTTCCTCGCTCTTTGAATTTTGATGCTAATTTACTAGCCAATGTAGCTTCCATGCTTATTCCTTCTGAGAACTTATTCCCTGATACTTTTTCTGTGGAACTGATTTACAGACCTTTGATACCAGATAATGTAACCAACTAGAGGGTGTTTGATGATGATAAGCAGATTATGAGTTTCTTACACCTAGAAGACACCTTCAAAGACTCCATTATAGAGGAAGATCAACATGATAGAGAACCCAATGCTAATGTACCAGTCTCAATCAATCAATCAATAGAGAAAAACAAAACGAGCTCGATAAAAAACATCCCCAAAAGTGTGATTAGACTTAAAAAATTCTATGACCTTCAAGACAAGTTTAAGAAGGTGAAAAATTGTAAGACCAACAACTCATCAATGCAATTTGAAGTGATAAATTTGGGATTTGAGAAAATTCCCCAAACCATCAACTTGGGAAATAAATTTTCCCCTGAAGAAAGACAAGCATTCATCAAGTTGTTTAAAGAATACAAAGACATATTTGCTTGGACATATGATGATCTCAAGACATACGAAACAAATATTATTCAACATGTTATTCTTATGAAGCCACAAACCAAGCCTTTTCAGCAGAAGCTGAGGAAAATTCATCCAAGTTTGGAACCACAGGTAAAGGTCGAGCTTAATAAGTTGTTAGCCGCCAGAATATGTTTTCCAGTCAGGCACACAAAATGGATCTCGAATCTTGTCCATGTAAGGAAGAAAAAGGGATACATCAAACTCTATGTTGATTTCATAAATGTCAATAAAGCTTCAGAGAAAGGCAACTATCCAATGCCCCCTATGGAGAAAATCTTGCAATGTGTATCTAGTTCCAAAATGTTCTCACTACTGGATGGTTTTTCTGGTTACAACCAATTTTGTGTTTCCCATGATGATTAACTGAAAAGTGATTTTAGGACTAAATGGGGAACATATGAATACAAAAAAAAATTCCATTTGGCCTAATCAATGTTGGGGAAACCTTTCAAAGAGAAACAGACATTGCTTTTATAGGCCTCATCAAAGATTGTGTAGTAGTCTATCTAGATGATGTCATTGTCTTCTCTGAAGACAAAAAAACATCATATAATCCATTTGAGAAGAGTATTCAATAGATGTAGGAAGTATGGTATATCTCTCAATCCCCAAAAAAAAATTATGTAGTTGATGAAGGAAGAATTTAGGGTTCATTGTTTCCAAACCTGGTATGAGAATCAAACCTGAAAAGATTGAAGCAATTACTTAAATTCCTCCTCCTCATACCAAAAAATTGATGCAGTATTTTCTCAGGAAGATTAATTTTGTGAGGATATTTGTCCAAAGCTTCGCTGAAATAGTGAAACCCCTCCAAGATATGATCAAAAGGAATGCATAATTTAAATGGGGGTCTAAAGAAAAGGAGTCTTTTGACAGAATCAAAACAGAAATAGTACAAACTCCTACATTGTTAAGTTCATATTTCACTTGAGGGTTTATACTCTATACATTTTCCTTAGACATCGCATTTGCAATTGTTCTAACACAGAAAAATCAAGGACATAAATTTCTCATCTCCTTTATGAGTTCAGGATTACAAGGTGCATAATTGAACTACCTTGAAATAGATAAACAATCCTTCGTTGTGTTTAAATATGTAAAACATATCAGACCTTACCTGATCAATTCAAAAACTAAGGTAATTGTACCTTATCCTAATGTAAGAAATATATTGATGAAAAAGGATTTGGGGAGAAAAGAGCTAAATGGATAATACCCTTACAAATGACCTTGAAATTAAGCCAACTAAAATCATCAGAGGTCAGGGATTTTGCAAACTGGTTGTTGAATCAGTAAGCAATGAAACACATAAATATGCACGATATCAAGATCAAAGCTTATTTGAAAGAGAATTTTGTTACATTCCTATGAATTCTGATCAATGGTGCTATGAAATGAAATATTATCTAACCCATGACACAACTCCACATTATATCGAACAAAAAAAGAAGAGTTCCCTCAGACTCAAATCATACAAATATCAGCTCATTCAAGGAATATTGTGTAGGATAAATTATGATGGTGTCTTCTTGAGATGCCTTGAAAAGAAGACGTTGATAAAGTCCTCTCCAAACTTCGTGATGGGCCTATTGGAGGACATGTTGGAGGTGATACTACAAGCCATAAGATACTTAGATATGGTTATTATTGGCCCACCTTATTCAAATATTCCCATGCATATGCAAAAAAGTGCCAGGAATGTCAAAGAGTAGTTGGAAAGGAGAAGAAGCATGTGTTACCCCTACAACCTATTATTATTGAATGCCCTTTCCAGCAATGGGGTTTGGATGGGATAGGAGAAATTAATCCGAACTCTTCTTAGTTGCACAATTGTATCTTGATTTCTACTGATTACTTCACAAAATGGACGGAAGCAATTCCTCTCAAAGCTATCAAGGAAAATTAGGTGATATGATTCCTTGATTCCTTTATTATAACTAGATTTGGCATTCCTGAATAATTATTTTTTGACAATGCCAAACACTTTTCTTCTTTGAAATTGATTGAATATGATCTTGATAAGAATATCAAAATTAAATATCCATCAAATTACTATCCTCAAGGGAATAAGCTAGCAGATTCCACTAATAAAAATATGATCAAAATCCTAAAATGAACTGTGACAGAACATCAAAGGAATTGCCATTTATCCCTTCCAATGCTTTATGGGCCGATAGGGCAACAATCAAAACTTCTCTAGGGAATTCTCCTTTCTTTATGGTGTAGAGACAAGAATCCACTCTGCCAACTCACACATTCCTTCATTCCCTACAATTAGCTTTGTTTGTACATGATGAAGAGTGTTCAGTCATGCAACAAAGATTAAATATGCTCCTTAACTTAGAGGAAGAAAGGGAAAAATCCAAACAAAACTTAATGCAACATCAAGAATTGGTTAAAATATGGTTTGACAGAAATTCTGTGGGTAACAAATATTTCCAAGAAGGTGACCTATTGCTTAAATGGGATAAAGCAAATGAAATGTAAGGAAAACACACAAAATTACAAAAAACTGTGGCTACACCCTTACCAAATTTATGAGAAGATCGGACAAGGAAACTTTAAACTCAAGTCATTGGAGGGAGATTTGGAGGAGATCGCTATTAATGGACAATTTCTCAAAAGACACTTCTCCTAATCACCTTTGGTGATGTAGTTTTGTACATAATAGGTTTTCTTATTTTTCCTTTTCTCCTTTTGTAGTTTATGTTTTAGTCAATATTTTCCTTGTTTTGTCTTTCCTGATTTTGATTGAACTTTTCTTTTTGTCCCTTTTTTAGTTCATAATAACTCTATGTTCATTACCACTGATCAACTCGTCACTTCTATGACAAAAATGCAAGACTTTTTAAGAAAGATAAGACATTTCCCTATGGAATTTCCTTTCATGTTTAAGTAATCACGTTACCTTGTTATCGGTACTTATTTAGATGACTGATGGCTACACAGAAAGAAGTGAATTGTTTACCTACTCCAAAGAGAAACTTTAGACCAGTAAGCTTAATGCTTTTAGGCAGTTGACAACAATTATCCTTGATTCTGTGATCACTCTCATACTATACCAAAATTAGCCACATATTCAGGGGGAGTCATAAAATCAGATGTCTTATGCATAATTCCAGTGACACTTCTAGAAACACCCTGAAAATCAAAAATCATTTGTGACTTATGTGGGTGGATGCATGAGGATAAATCACCGATTAATACTTGCATATCAAAGTAACTCTCATATCACCCTACTTCCTACTCACCCCTATTGCAAAAACAATACATAAATTGCATATCTAAAAGGGTGAATGCTAAAGCAAGATCACCAGGAAGTTGAAAGCACTATTATCAGTGTGTGAAGTAAAAGTAAACCCATTGGGGCTATGGACGCTCACTAGCAGTGGGGCCATGCTTGTATTATACCAAGGAAACTTCGTCGATGCTATGGACACTCTCTAAGAGCGAAGCAATGTCGGGAAAAGAGAGGTGAGGAACACACTTCAGTCTATAAACAGTTAGAAAACACTCTTATGTGGTGTCTATCCCTGTAATATCCCTATGTATACAAGTAACTAATGAAGTATCCTTTATTTCTCACAGTAATTATGTAGGAGATCATATGTACTAGATAACCTTTCTGTTTTATTATCAAGCTAGATGATGTGGGATCCATAATCTGTACACTGTTAAAAAAACTTAAAAGCCATGAAAAATGTAATGATGTGTCTGAGTTGATTTTTGGAGTTAGAGATAACTGGTCCTCCCCAATAAGTCGCCATTTGTTGTGAATCCCCCACAACATCCCATTTAAAATATCTCATTCATGAGATATTTTAAGTGGGTCCCCCTATACTAATTTGTTTTTGCAAGGTACTATATTACTATGCGCTTGGAAAGGTATTGGCATAGGGAAATTGTTCCTTTTGTTCATATAGTCTAGAAATATTCTTTTTTTTATTGCCATCTTCATTTTGAAGTGGATTTATCACTCTCCTTGCTACACTTATCAACTCTTTCTCAACCTTCTGAGTCTTATATAGATTAATATCAGCACCCGTCCTTACTATTTTCCATTTCAAAGTAATATTTCTCATGATAAACTTCCAACTCCGATGACCATAGTTTGACGTCTCACGTTTACAACTTACCCTACTGTTAATCAAGATGTCGATCGATCATTGGTCAAGATATAAACACGTCGATGTTGAAACATTATGCTTACATGATGACAATCTTATAACTTGACCGACATTAATTGGTCCATGTTTTGCAAAACAAGTATTCATCTGTGGACTTTTTGTTCATTTTTCTCAAGATAGCACTTTTCTCGAGGAAGGGAATATTCTTCGATACCCTTCTCATCGAAGATTTGAAAATTCCCCAATATTTTGAACGTCAATCGATAAGCTCTGACTCGATGCTCCTAATCTTTTTAAACTTTGACTTTTGGCACAGAAATCGATATAAGAAATGGAATATTATTCGATGCTTTTTCTTTAGAGTATAAATAAAAGGGTGAACCGTGTCTCTCTGACAGAAACAAATCCGAAATAATTATACATAACCATTCGCACTTCCAATATTTCGGCAAAAAAATCAATATTAAAAGGGAATATTCTTTGATGCTCTAGCATCAAAGTGTGAATACAATGGTAAACTTTTTCACTCTGAAAGAAAAAACTCCAAAGGCTTACATAATTGTCTGTGCCCCTAACCTTTCAGCACACAAATCAAATCTAGGAACAAAATATTATTTGATACATATGTATCGAAGAATAAATTACTCTTCTAGCATTCCTCCTCTGATAGCAACGGCTATGAAAGACCACAGTTTCATTTTTTTTCCCCTTTTCACTCTGATACATGGAATTGGGAAATCTGGGCTTTCTAATCGCATTAATGGTGCAATGATGCTCTGGTTTTGAAATGGTCATAGTATGCATATCATTCAATTTGTGTGTTAAGGTAATTAAATGCCTATATTATGACCCCTAAACCCTCTTTGAGATCATATTTGTTCATCATATGCAAAGTAGTCGCTCCATTTGTGATTGAACATCTTTGTAATGCCCTGGAAATACATGTTTTCTCTATAATCAGAGGTTTCATGTTATTTTGAATTACATTATTGAATTATTTTTCGTTATTCATATAATTGATGATTAATATGTTAATTGCAGGATACATAGAACAAGCTATGGCAAGTCAAATGACCAGAAGATCTAGGAATTTGGCACCTTCTGCCTCAACTTTTGTGCATGTAAATTCTTCCCACCAGGTAGAGGAATTAGTGATTGATAATACCTACCACATCAGAGAAGATCATTCCATGAGATATTATGAGATATAAAATATCTTCAATACTGGAGACTTTCCTCCTGAAGATGAAAACCTTCCAGTATATCAAAACATCCAGAAGAGTGAAATTCATTTGGTAGCTACATGAATTGCATTATTCCCTTACAATGAAGTAACCCATTGGTGATTTAAAGAGTTTGACCCTAGCACTGCCACCATTTTGAATAAATCTGGGTGACATATAACATCTTTGCATCCTGAAGACATCAATACAAGAAATCACCTTCTTGAACCTATGTGCTCTCTCAATGAGTCATTCCTAAAGGGGTTTTTTCAAAATAACAAAGTCCTAGCCAATTTAATGAAAAATTGGTGGGTAGATGAAGACAAAATTTTCAAGCAAGGGAAACATCTTATCCCCACACAAGATTTCAAGGAACCATACAAAATGTTGATAGCCATGCTAAACTGATTATATGGCGAAGAAAAGTACACACATTTTCAGACAAATTGGCTACCCATGGCCCATAGAATTGTGAAGATAGGACAATTGTTCAACTAGGTCGAGATATTGACTATCAACATATGTCTTAATGTGAAAAATGTACCAGGTATGAAAAATTCCTATTTATACATGTCAACTTATTTAATTGATGCCATCTATTTCTCAACTCCATTTCCCAACCTTGGATGGAATTGGGATCTACATCAGCCTCCTGTCCATGTGTATTTCTCCGATCTTTGGAACATAAATTATAAGAGGTATTTCTATGACATTTGTGATCATTTCCTCTCTCCTCTTTACACTATCATTTTTGGGTTCCCAAGGCATAGAATTTCAATTGAAGCTAGAGCTAGGATGAAAGGGATAGTTGATTGGTATCTAGGAAAATATTATATCTATGTCAGAGTACATGGAACTATAGTAGCCCCTCATATTTTTCCATCTTTTTCCCTGATTGTCTTTTAATGAGAGAAATAGCCTATCAACCCATAAGAATAGGGGTTGCTTCCTTTCTCATGAGAAATATTAAAAAGCTTTGGCCTATGTTTCCTGTTCACATAGGAAACTGTAGTTTGTTAAATGAACAACATGCTAGGAAAGAAGTAGATGCTCTGCAATATTTATGTTTATGCCTGGGAATTGAAAAAATGCATGACCCACATGAGCTCATAGTGAGTCACATCAAATCCATGGGTCTTAATCATTCTAATATTCATGTGGTATATTTTGATGAAGAAAGGTTTAAAAGAGTTTTGTTTTATGAAGAGGTATTACAGAAATTTCCTGATGATGATGCTAGGAAAGAACTCCAATATGAACAAGAATAAATGAAGAAGTTTCATCAAAACCAATTTCTAAGATTGTTGCAAGAGGATCAAAATAGATTAATTACCAAAGAGTAAGAGAAGATAAAGAAAGTTGAGGAATTGGAGAAGAAGAGGTTGAAAGATGACGTGGAGTATCAAAGGAGACAAGTCGAGGAAGAAGATAAAAGGTAAGTTGAAGAAGCCTAGGCATTGAGAAAAGAAAGTGAAAAAAAATAGTTGAGGCAGAGGTCAAAAGACTAGCTGAAGAAGTTGAGTCCCAGAAAAGAGAAAATGAAAGAGAAACAACTAAGGCAAAAGCTAAAATAAAGGTAGATGAGCAATTGGAGCAACATATGAAAAAGGAATTAAGTGAAACCCTAGGCAAACCATCGAATCCTAATCTTGGCATAATGAACATTTCACCCCATGAATACACCCCCCTTAATGCCATCCTAGGTAATACCACCTTTTTTTCACAAGTTCTAAGTTTTGAAGGTGTTTTTGTTGTTGTAGGAGATTATTACTACAATGAAAGGATGAAGAGAATTGAAAAAAGGTCAAACAAAAGGAAAATGGAAGACTCTGCTAAGTCCAAGTCATCTACAAGAAGAGTTGTGGAATGGAAAGTTGGGCCTGACCCAGAAGAAAATGCTATACAAGCAACTTTTGCTTTGTTGATTTTTCTAATTTCCAGATCTGATAATTATTACTGTTATCATAGATTAATTACACACTGAAAATTATAAGTGAAATAAAACTGCAATGGAAATAACAGAATCAAAGAGAAATAACCATGTACAATAGACACAAAATTTATGCTCAGAAAACCAGAAATTAGGAGAAAAACCCAACAAACTTTTCTCTAGAATAAATTCAATCCAATTTCATGAATACATTACTAGACAAATGAAAAGTTCCAAGATTATAGAAAGTTGCACCCTAGTGTGAGGAAGATCCCTCAAGTATGGCGCATCACCAGAAAAAGATAACGCACCACATCACTGACACAACTAGCAATTGGCAACTGTAATTATAACTGTAATTGGATAACGTGCACTAGAAGAGGAGAGTTGATGACATGTGTAATAATGAAATGAATCTGCCTTTATTTATACTAGTCAAGTCACCTTAATTTACTGGCAAGGCTGACTTGTCATTTTTGTCTTTTAACTTTATTTTATTTCTTTTGTTGCTTTTACAAGTGTTTCTTCAATGCTTCCAAGGATCTGATTTGATATTCTTGTCTTGTTTTTCTTTCTAGTGTATTCTAGGGTCTTCTATAATGGTCTCTTGTATTTTCTTATGGAGAATGACTACCCGAAGTTGCAAAATTCAACACTCCATCTCAACGAGGGAGACATTTCCCATACTTAGATTTCTTTTGTCAGAAAAGTTTCTTCATGAGACATGTTGATGATCCATCTCACACAATTGTGTTTAGCACCTCAAGTCTCAAAGAATACCACACCTATACCATTCACCACCACAAGTACACCCTTGTGAGTGAATTCCACCACAGGTAAACCCTTGTGAATGAATCTGCCATTATCCATTGGTTAAACCACCAATCCCTGGAGAATTACTTCCAATGCTATCTGACATGTGGAAGAACCTCAAGCACCTTGAGTCCACAAGTAAATCCCTGTAAGAAAGGACTATGCCTGGGCCAATTTACCATAAGTACACTCTTGTGATAAAGGTATCCTATCTCCACTGGTCTACAACCCAATCTAGGAGAAGGTCTGATCGATGCTTACTAGGGCCACTCACCACCACAAGTACACCCTTGTGAGTGATTTTCACTTACATGTAAACCCCTGTAAGTGAATTTGTTATTATCCACTGGTTAAACCACCAATCCTAGAAGAATGATGTCCGATGCAACCACACACTGGAGGAATACTAGCACCTCCAGTATTTTATCTTGAAGACTATGCCTGGGATACTCACCTCCATAAGTACACCCTTGTGAGTGAGTGTCACTTACAGGTAAACCCATGTAAGTGAATCTGTCATTCTCCACTGGTTAAACCACCAATCCTAGGAGAATGACACTCGATGCTTCCTCCTGGACAAACAACATCACCTCAAGTCTTATGTCCTTTGAAGACTGCGCTTGGGCCACAAGTACACCCCTGTGACTATATGTCCGATGTTGCAAATCATGAATACTCCCTCTTAGTGAGGGAGACATTCTACATCACACCAAGTTCATCTTTAGATACTGGAGCTTCACTTCTCCCTTCTGTATCATGTCTCGAATGATCTACAATATGCTCATCTGTGGATATGTACTTGAGCTTAATTTCTCCCTTCTTCATCATGTCTCGGATGAATTCTTGCAAGAATCTTATGAAGCCACACTACTTTACGACTTGTGATACCGGATATGATATACATTGTCTTTGTTGTACTAAGTGCTACAAAAACCTACTTTCCTAAAATTGTAATTGATCCCAAGGTGCTCAATCTTTCTACTGCACTCCTTTCCCAATTGGAATTTATATATCCTTGCATCCTTACTTCACCACCTGAGACATATCTGATGCCATATCCAACTGTACCATGGAGGTACCTCAACACATGCTTTCCTACAACCCAATGGTAGTGTCTCAACTCTACCATAAACTGGCTCAAGGTCCTCACTGCAAAGAAAATATCCAGCCTGGTGTTAACTAGATACACCAAGGATCCAATCAAATTCCTATACATCGTGGGATCCACCAAATCTAAATTTGAAGCAGAATAACTCAACTTCTTCATATTTTTCTCCATAGGTGTAGACATGGACTTGTAGTCCATCATATCGAACCTCATCAGTAACCCATGTCTAAGGAATATCTCATCTAATCTTTGTCATACCTCTAATCCAAAGAAATAGTACATCTAGTCAAGATCCTCCACCTTGAACTCTGAGGCCAACTCCCTCTATCAATGGAGTAAGTCCTACTATCCAATCCACCTCATTGGTTTCTCCCTTTGTTACTGAGGAAAAACCCATACCTCAGTCCTCCTGACTGGTTGCCTCCTATGTCACTATAGCAAAGTCTATTGAAACAAGTGTATCCTCCCAGGAGATATCACATCTCCTAGAGGCCTACTCAACTCATGAGACCTCTCTAGCAGTCATGGAAGATGTCTTTCTCTCACTTGAACCTGAGGGGAAACTCCATTTGAATGATCGACTCTCCCTTTGATCCAACTGGCTCTCTTTGAGATCAGGCTCTCTCTAAGTCCACATGCTCCCTATGAAACTTGACTCCCTCAGAGTCTATACAATATCTGAATCCATCTTCTTGACCTCATATGAAGTATGATCTCCTATGAATTGTCCTGGGAGGTTGCTCCTCCTTACTGGATCCTGAGGGCTAGCTCCTTCTAAGTTGGTACTTGGTGGGGCCACCTACCTCACCACTAGTGGAGCCACCTGCTCCTCCTCATAACTATGACTCTATGTAACTCTAGAAACTATAAGGTTGTTTTCTCTCCCTAAAAGTATTTTTGAGAGATGCATGCCTCTTTTCATCCTACAAAGTGTCACGAAGACATCCTCGCCTCTCCTAGTCACTGCAACATATCTAGGTAGATATGCTGGCCCTGCTAGCTCAATTGACTCCTCTTGATAGTCCGAAGGATGGAAAACTGGACTAGAGGGATCTATACAGTCATCCTTCATAGCCTCTTGCTCCTCTCTATCAATCTCCATATGAGACTCTCTATATCCCATAAAAGTACCTTTCTTTCCAGAAGGTTCTAACTTCGTTCTCTTCTCCTTCATTACATGGATGTATACTGGCATGTAAACAACTCCTTGTCTTGACAGTCTACTCCATGTCTCAAACCATAGACCATCTGACCTGTTTCCACCTGCAACCATCACTATAGATCCCTCTCAGAGCTATCACATGTGACCTTCCTGAAACAAGAACAAGAACAACACTCCTCTAGTGTTGTAACCAGTCATTCCTTCACAATGACTTGCCCATAACAAGAATAAGAAAAAAAGACAAGAACAACACTTTTCTATTGTTGTGACCAATCATTCTTCCATGGTAACCTACCCATAACAATAGTAAGAACAAAACATTTCTATTGTTGTGACCAATCATTCCTCCACGATAACCTTCCCGGAACAAGAGCCAAAAACAAAAGACAAATTGAATAATGTCAACAAGCCCAAAACCCTAAAATTTTAACCTTAACCAAATGCCAATCTAAGAGCACCATTAGATGTTCTAGGACAAGGCAAGTTGCTCTATGGTAAAATTAGTTCCA
This sequence comes from Picea engelmannii, assembly GCA_009831015.1. Taxonomy (NCBI): domain Eukaryota; kingdom Viridiplantae; phylum Streptophyta; class Pinopsida; order Pinales; family Pinaceae; genus Picea; species Picea engelmannii. Next base: position 365,359 of record ML778864.1, on the reverse strand, counting down.
ACATTGTCCAATATTTATGCTCAATGAGCTTGAAAAGTGCATATTTATGCAGTGGAAAATTTAATGTGCAACGACAAACAGTGTAGCGACAGAAAAAACTATGCAGTGGCAGATTTCAAGAAAGATTTGAAACCACGTTGATTTTTCTAATTTCCAGATCTGATAATTATTACTATTATCATAGATTAATTACACATTGAAAATTACAAGTGAAATAAAATTGTAGTGGAAATAACATAATCACAGAGAAATAACCATGCACAATAGACACAAGATTTATCCTGGGAAAAATCGAACTCGGGAGAAAAACCCAATAAACTTTTCTCTAGAAGAAATTCAATCCAATTTCATGAATACATTACCAAACAAATGAAGAGTTCCAAGCTCATATAAAGTTGTGCCCTAGTGTTGAGGAATATCCCTCAAGTATGTCACACCACTAGAACAAGATAGTGCACCACAGAACTGGCACAACTAGCAAATGGAAACTGCAACTACAACTGGCTAATGCACACTAGAAGAGGAGATTTGATGAGATGTGTAATAATGAAATTAATTTGACTTTATTTATACTATTCAAGTCACCTTAATTTAATGGCAGGGCCGACTTGTCATTTTTGTCTTTTATCTTTATTTTATTTCTTTTGTTGCTTTCACAAGTGTTTCTTCAATGCTTCAATGGAGCTTACTTGATCTTCTTGTCTTCTATTTCTTTCTAGTGTATTCCAGGGTCTTCTATAATGGTCTCTTGTATTTTGTTATGGAGAATGATTGCCCGAAGTTGCAAAACTTCAACATGCTCTCCATGCATTTGTAGGTTTAAATGCTTCATCGATTCTGGAGGTTACTACTGCCTTAAGTGTGGCCTGAACCAGAATCACTAAGCTAGAGACAAAGTTTAAAACATAGAAGGATAACATCTCTATAGAATTCCTAAAATCTATTGAGCAAAAGGACAAACTACATAAAGAACAAATTGAAAAGATTGTGCAAGATGTAAGGGATGAATTGACTTCAGAAATTGAAAGGGCCACCAAGGTTGCTGATAATATCAAGACAAAGGAATCAACAAAGTATTGCAAACCCGGAAGGATGACATGAATGCTAAATTTAATCAAAAATCATAGTTGGAACAAGACACCAATTCAAAATATTTGGAATCTACAAAGGTAAAGCTTTATGAAGAAATTGAACAGATCAGGAGAGAGCATGCAAAGGAGATATCTCGTTTGAAAAACTAAGCTAGATGAAACCAAACATTTTATTGAACAAAAAATCCTTCAAATAAAGGGATATGAAAAAGCCAAGGAAAATCTTGAAGAGTTCCTAGAAGAAAACAAGGAAAATACTCTCACTTTGGAAACAATCAAGGAAGAGGCTATTGACCTTAATGAAAATCTTAGAATTGAGCAGAAAGAATGTTTGTGCCTTCTAAATGATATGCAGGTTGATTGGGATTATCAATTTAGACTTGAAGATGAAATAGTTGAGATCAGGGATCAGTACCAAAAGGAAAATGATGCCTTCGACAGGATCGTCGACTAGCAAGGAGTATATAAAAACCCCCCAGCTACATTGTTATGTTATTCTAAAAAAGAAAGAATAAAAGACCAAGTATTCTTCAATACTTGGAAGCCTTTGTTACAGGATGTCCAAGTCATCCAAAAGACAACATCTAAAGCATGTAAATGGTTATGGAATAGTTCTGATGATCTCCTTGAATAATTTGGAATGTATTTGATGCCCCCCATTAATGAATCAACACCTGCCAAAATCAGGATAGTTGAGGTGGAGAAGCTCAGGGAAAATAGCAGATTGAACATTGAGCATCTAACTGAAGTAAATAAAGAATCCATGGAAGAGTCCCTGTTGAAACCTATCAGGCTTATCACTATGACCCATGATTTCATTAAATGCACAACACAAGAACTAAAGAAAGAAGTGTCCACCAAGGTTTGTGACGGTGAATTGGCTATCGAAAAGATGCAGTCAGAAAAGTTACAAAAGATCATGGATAATTATTCACTCTGGAAGAAATATCGAGACCGAATGTAGATGCAGAAGAACCCATGATGATCCCTATTTTCATAACTACTCCACCTGTCTCATCTTTTCTTTTTTAATCCCAATAAGGAAAGGAATGTGAAGAGTCACTTTTGCAAACTGTTTTTGCTTATAATTGAATCTCAAGAATGTTAACTATCATTGAATAGTTATAAAAGGCATGATTGTAAATGAGAAGAGGCTTTTAGACTCAGATTGTATAAGGACAATACTATTATTGTATGTCAATTTGAACAAGAGACACTTTGAAGGTTTTGGTACAAATGTGTATGAATGAGACTATTTTGTTTATCCGTGTTTATTTCTGTGAATGTGTGTATTTTAGTTTAATGAACTATTTCTTGACTAATTTTTGTATGTCCACGGTTGCCATTATTTTCATATCAAGTGCAGCGAAAATATGATAAGTTGGTGAATCAATTAGTTGTGTCTGACTCATTATATTGTTAAATTCTCATATTCCTTGATTTTATGAATTATTTATGTGCAAGTAATATAATGTTTAACTGCACTTATTTTTTTATAGCTCGCTCCTGATCAGGATAGGATAGGATAGAATAGGAATGCATCTTAGGATAGTAATTAATCACTTTAGTGTAGTTTATTTCTCTGGAATTTTAATCCATCTGAGAAAATTCCGTTCTTAGATTCATATTTAGATAATTAGTTTAGATCGGCAACCATGACAATATTCTGGTCAGAAACACTACCCCAAATGAGAGTGGGTCTAATTGGGACCTACCATCGGGAATTCTCCCTTAACTACTTGAACGGGTCTTTCGGGCCCGTCAACAATATCCGAGATCAAGGACTTTGTATGTGGTTCTTTTACTAGCGAAATGATGTCCACATGGCTCATTATGGCATTCCTTCAATATGTCAAATACTTCATCCTCTTGTACACATCTACAAATGATTAAATAAGGTCTAGTATAGAACAGTTATCTACCGAAATGATGTCCATATGGCTCATTATGGCATGCCTTCAATATGTCAAATACTTCATCCTCTTGTACACATATACAAATGATTAAATAAGGTCTAGTATAGAATAGTTCTCTACCAATCCATGAACAATTTGTTAATAGTATGGTAGCTGCGGGAGGTATTTACCTCCACATGTGAACCTGACGAGAATAGAAGACTCTGGGAAGCAAGAGAAACCCTAATGAATTGACTAATAACCCTAGAAGCCTTTTCAGCTCATGAAGATAATTTATATTAAGTTATTAGCCTCCAAGAGAAGAAGTCGGCCAGAAATAATAATAATATACTAAACAGACACTTATCCAGAAGGAGAAGACGGCCACAGTAGAACTGGCAGAACCACTATAAATACAGGGCACCAATTCTCATTTGATACATCTCAGCAGTTGCAGATAGAGCCAGTTCTACACAGCAGTTCCCATTTTGGTGTGCACGTGTGAAGGAGGGTTGTTGGTGCAGCTGCAACAGCATCAAGTTTTCAGTATTGGCTTGAATATCTCTTGGCTAGGGTTTGGGACTATCTGATTAGTCTTTTGTGTTGCACTATCCTTAGGGAGAGATGCGATGTCCTTTGTTTGGCTATCTAGCCTAGGGTTTGCTTCGAAAGGAATTCTCAGTCAAGGTTAAGGTGCTCGAAGGGAGGCTTTGCCCTGTGGTTGGGTGACGAGGGTATCGTCAATGGTAAAACGAGCACACCATATTCTATATTCTAATAGGTTATAGGCCCACACCTCTTCAGCCAGCCTAAAATGTTGGAAGGAAACATAGCCGCTAGATATTGAGCTCGTTGAGGAACTGCCACTAGGGTTACTAGCAGGAGCAACTTCCAAAAGCACTGCAGCTAGGGTTACTAGCAGAAGCAGTTGCAGAAACCCTAAACCTCTTGTTGAGGCACCTTAAGTGAATGGATTGACCTATTCTCTGGATATATCAGTGTGCCCTAGCCCAACGCATCTCTTGGTACTCTCAGAAGGCCGAGACGTGAAGTTTGGATTTCTGGTCAAAATATAAGGTTTGACCAAGTCAAGCAGTCATGAAGAACTCTATGAAGTCTGAGAACAAGTTAGATGGAGCCTCTAACTTTAGAGTGTGGAAGACAAGGATTGATCTCCTCATTGCTACGAATAAAGTGTTGGAAATTGTGAAAGGAAAGATCGTGAAGCCAGAGTTTGAAGAAGGAGAAGAGAAGGAACCGAAGAACGTTGCAACTATGGAGAAGTTCAAAGATGTTGACATCAATGCCATGAGTATCATAGTGGATTCCATAAAATACCACTTGATACCCTACATCTCCCATCTTGACTCATCGAAGAAGATGTACGATGCCATAACAAATCTCTTCTCAGTTAGAAACATTGGACAAGTTATGAGTCTGAAGAATGAACTCCGTGACATGAAGATGAATGATGATGACATAATAACATCATACTTTGTAAGGATCTCCCAGTTAAGAGATCAACTGCAAGCTATTGAAGAGATCACTTCAGAGAAAGAATTGGTGAACATAGTACTCAATGGTCTTCCCAAGACATGGGATGCATTTGCCGCAAGCATGAATACAAGGAAGGAGTACCCAACATTTGAAGAACTTTGGACTTGCTGTGCTCAAGAAGAATCAAGGATCAATGCAAAAGAGAAACCTCAAAAGAAGTATGATGATCAAGCCTTCACAGCAAGATTCAAGAACTCCAAGGACAAAAGAAAGTTCGATTCAAGAAGGAAGCCAAAAAAAAGAAAAGATATTTCAGAAATATAGTGCTTCAACTGTCAAAAGTACGGTCATTACAGGAACCAGTGTCTAGAGCTAAAGAAAAGGAAAGATAAACATGAAGCATCATTTGCCGAAGAAAAGGAACTGACAAAGAAGACTAAGCAGGATGGAAGAGACTTCTTCTACTAAAAGGTAACAACACTCTTCTCATTCCTTATACATATCTTGTTTGCATCGTCTTTGTAAGTATCCTGTATATCTATCTCTTGGAAGATAATGTGTTCCAAGAAGAACTATACCTATGGAAGAACAACAAGATAAGAATGAATATAATTAGATAATATACATGAAATAATGAAATAAAAATCATGTAAAATCTACTGCAAGATAAGACCGAAATCAGAATCAATCTTGAAGAGACTTGGAAAAATCAAAGACAGAAAAAAGTCAACAATCGAAAGGAAACTAGAAAAAGACTTATGACATTCTGTAAAAGAAAACAAGACGGAAGCGTGGACTCTGTCAGACAAGAGAGCCAATCATATATTGTAGAAGATAATAAGGATGCATATGGAAGCATGGACTCTATCAGACGGAGGGAGCCAATTATATGCACTCTTACATAAAGCAAGGGTTAGGAGGGAGCTAATCCTATGATCCATTGAAGATGAAGAAATTTATATATCCATGGTAGCAAGCCATGAAAAGACAGTATGTGTTCAGCTCAACCGCAGAAGAAGACCTCTTCAAAGAGAAGCCTTAAAGCATTCTTGGTTGTCCACCCAGATCGGTGATCCTATGATGAAAGGAAGAAGTGGAATCTCTAGAACATGGAATCTACAAGAAACTACATGAACCCAAGAGATAATGAAAAACATGAAGAAGAACATGAAGATTCCAAGAAAGAAAAAGAAGCCAGAACAACCAGTCATTGTATTAAGATTGCCAGCCTGATATGAACTCAATAAAAGCAATCAAGCAGAAGAACTGAAAGTTGTGATGAAGAACAGTGTATGGAAAAACTATGAATGACAGCATTACAAGATCCAGAACCAGAGATCCTCATAGATGGAGGGAGAAGACTATGATGATTACTTGTTCCAGTACACTAGACATATCACTACATGAGTCATTACTTCATCCGCAACATCCATGAGTCGAAACTCTACCTCAGATGAATGCAAAGAATTTTCTTCAGAGAAATTGAATAAAAAGCGTATGAAGAGAAATCTCAAGACTTTGAGGCATACCAGGAAGAGACTCCTGTATGCAGATAAGAAGAAGACAACTTGGCGGAGAACCTCCAGTTCATAGCAAGAGCGTGGTGAAGATTTCCTATAACATCAAGATGACTACTCAGAAGATCAGATCTCATGATGACAGAAGAAGTACCACATGGATATGTTCCAATTCTCCAACTATGATATACTCTATTGTTCAGATCTACATGAAGCCTTCATAGTGTTCCAGACTATAGTACAAGAATTACATTATCCATGATAAAGTCCAGAAGGGAGAAAATGATTTCTCCAATACATATCTCCATAGATGAGCAGATAAGCATACATTTTTGGTAAAGCCTCTATTCAAGATGAAAGAACTTGCATACTCAAGCTAGAGCTCGTGAAAATAACTCTCTTAGCTGGAAGGGAAGACTCTCCAAACTAGAAGAAGGTACGCAAACATTTATTTTTGTGATTGAAATAACTCTCCAGTTAGGAGGGAGCACTGAAAATATTATTTATCTTTGTAATTGAAAAAATGCTTTCCTGTTCGGAAAGTGGATTGAGATTTCTGACAGATAGTGGCTTCCCATTATAGTTAACATGGGAGGCAGACTGATTGCTAATGTATCATAGACAATGACTTCCCATTATGGGGAGTTGTCTAGGACAACCATTCTTCTTGGCAGTCACTCTGAGTAGTGGTCAAGTAGAATGGTCCGCCTCACCGAGCAGTCATTCTTTCGAAGTTCACAGTTGTGAGCAGTTTCGAAGAATCGTCCATTTTGGAGGTTGATGCAGGACAGACATTCCTCGAGGGCAGACGCATTCTCTCCAGGTTACACTTTGTTTAGTGTCGGAGGAATGGCCTAGGTTGGGGAATGGTCCTGACAGTTATTCCTCGAGGGCAGACTCATTCTCTCTAGGTTACACTTTGTTTAGTGTCGGAGGAATGGCCTAGGGTGGGGAATGGTCCGGATAGTTATTCCTCGAGGGTAGACTCATTCTCTCCAGGTTACACTTTGCTTAGTGTCGGAATAATGGCCCAGGGTGGGGAATAGTCCAGGACAGTCATTCCTTAGGGTAGACTCATTCCCTCTAGGTTACACTTTGTTTAGTGTCAAAGGAATGGCCCAGGGTAAGGAATGGTCCAAACATTTATTGGGGGCAGACTCATTCTCTCCAGGTTACACCTTGTTTAGTGTCGAAGGAATGGCCCAGGGTGAGAAATGGTCCAGGCTCAGAAATCAGAAATAATCCTTCTTCCTTGATTAAGAAGAATGGGCCAGATAGCCCATTGTTGATATTCTATATTGAGGGCAAACATTCTTTCAGATCTCACACACATGAGTGAAAGATTGGCCCAGATGATTATTGTTGATATTCTATACTGAGGGCAGACATTCTTTCAGATCTCACAGACGTGAGTGAAAGATTGGCCCAGATGATTCAGTTTTTATCATAACATTGTTTCTATGCAGATGAAGACTACTGTGGTGGCAAACATTCTTTCATATCTCACAGACGTGAGTGAAATATTGGCCCAGATGATTCAGTTTTTATCATAACATTGTTTCTATGCAGGATGCTCTCAGATGTTTGTTATGAAGACTATATGACAGTAGATGAGGACTAGTGTGGTGAATATGTTTCACCATTTGCAACCATACGTTGTTGATCAAGTACTTGTGTGTTACTTGATGTGGTAGTTAACCACTGGATTGTAGTTATGTACTACTATGAATAGACATAGGTGTGTTCTATCCTTGTTCTAATTACCTTGAAGACTATCAACAGTTTATTGGAGATAATGATCATTCAGATGAATGATGAACATATATTTTCCAAACGGAAAACAATTCAAAGATTTTACTCCTCTTGTATCACTCTATGGTGAGAGTGACTTATCCAGCATCATATCTAATTACTCAGATGAAGTATGGTTTCGATAGATGATGCAGCTGATGGTGATGGTGATGCTCATGATCTAGTAGTCTAGATGACTATATTGATGCTACTGGGTAAATGGTATGTTTTGTGCTCAGGTCCATTACCTGTAAATACCTCTCTAGCTAGGAGGGAGTGTTAATATTATGGTAGCTACGGGAGGTATTTACCTCCATGTGTGAACCTGACGAGAATAGAAGACTTCGAGAAGAAAGAGAAACCCTAATGAATTGAATAATAACCCTAGAAGCCTTGTTGGCTCATGAAGATAATTTATATTAAGTTATTAGCCTCCAAGAGAAGAAGTCGGCCAAAAATAATAATAATATACTGAACAGACACTTATCCAGAAGGAGAAGTTGTCCCCAGTAGAACTGGCAGAACCACTATAAGTACAGGGTGCCAGTTCTCATTTGATACATCTCAGCAGTTGCAGACAGAGCCATTTCTACACAGCAGTTCCCAATTTGGTGCACACGTGTGAAGGAGGGTTGTTGGTGCAGCTGCAATAGCATCAAATTTTCAGTATTGGCTTGAATATCTCTTGGCTAGGGTTTGGGACTATCTGATCAGTCTTTTGTGTTGCACTATCCTTGGGGAGAGATGCATTGTCCTTTGTTTGGCTATCTAGCCTAGGGTTTGCTACCAGAGGAATTCTCAGTCAAGGTTAAGGTGCTCAGAGGGAGGCTTCGACTTGTGGTTGGGTGACGAGGGTATTGTCAATGGTAAAACGAGCACACCATCTTCTATATTCTAACACAATTGTCATTGTGTTTGATGATATTTTACTTCTCCTTTGTGGATATATGTTGAGGTAACTTTCATGCAGCTAAATAGTTTTCAATATCTGCAAACCAAGGAGTTTTAGTAGATATTGAAAAAAGATGCTCATCAGGAAAATTATCATTAACATGAACTAATTCACCTTCATTATGAATCCCAGAAAGAAAGTCTGCAACTACATTATGTTTTTCCACATGTCTATCTAATATAGTGATATTAATTTATTGTAATATAAGAAGCCACCTGGTAACCCTTCCATTAGTAATTGTTTTTTTCATTAAGTATATAATGGTTGAATGATCAATGTGGATGAAGATCTCATACCCCGTAATACAATTCCTAAATTTATTGATAGAATGCACTAATGCAATGAACTCTTTTTTCATATTTGTATAATTCAATTCAAGGGGTGTCATGCTTTTACTCACCAACTAAATAGCATAAGATACTTGATTTTCCTTTTTTTCTAGCACTACTCCTAAATCTTTGTCAAAGGCATCTATAGATATATGAAATGGGAGGGACCAATATGGCCCTCTTAAAATAGGATCTATAGAAAGTTTCTCTTTCAAAGTTTTGAAAGTTGTTTGGCAAGGAATATTCTAGAAAAAATCATTATCTTTAGTAAGAAGTTTGAATAATGGAGGTGCATTTTTTTTGAAATTTTCAATGAATCATCTATAGTAATCAACACGTCCTAAGAAACCCCTAACATATTTTTGGGTCTTTGGCATTGGAATCTTGGAAATGACTTCTATCTTTGTTGGATCCACTTTTATTCCTACATAAGACACACGATGACCCAAAACAATTCCTTTAGCTTGTAACATAAATCATTTCTCATTAATCAATGCCAAATTAGTTTCTTGACATCTAATTAAATTTTTTTCTAAATTTTCTAATGTTGTCTCAAAAGTATTCCCATAGAAAGTGAAATCATCCATATATACTTCTACACAATCATGGAGTAGGTCAGAAAAGATACCTAGTACAACACGTTGAAAAGTTGCACATGCATTACACAACCACAAAGGTAGTACTTTGTAGGCGTACATCCCCCATGGGCATATTAATGTTGTTTTATCTTGATCCCATGGATCTATTTGAATTTGGTGATAACCACTAATCCCATCCAGAAAGGAAAAGTATTTTTTATCTACTAATGTATCTAAAGCCTCATCTACAAATGGTATGGGGAAATGATCTTTTAAGGTTGATTTATTCAATTCCCTATAATCTATGCAAACACACAAATTTTATTAGGAACAATCACTAATGAAGATACCCATTGACTATCAAAAATTGGATATATGATATTAACATTAAGTAGTTTTTGCAATTCATCTTTTACAATTTCTTTCAAGAGCGGGTCCATATGTCTTTGGGGATTCCTGATAGGCTTGGAATTATCCTCTATATAAATATGATGAATACATGTATTTGGGTGGATTCCACACATATCAATGTATTCCCATGCGAATGCACCAAAATGTTTCTATAGCTTCTTAATTAATTGCTCTTTTTGAAATTCTTCAAGTTTAGAGTTGATATTTAGACTTTTTCCTTGATAAATTTCAATAGCTACGTTACCTGATTCTGATATTGATTTGACAGAAGATATTGAACCTGAATTTTTTGGCAAAGTATCCATAGTATAATTTTCTTGAAAATATTTCTCCAAGATGTGTTTATGATCAAAAGTGTGTTGCCCCCCATGATATTGAGTAAAATCAGGATTATTGATCAAATTAATGATTTGATTTTCTTCAATATCATTCTTTCGATTCATAACTTGGTCAATAGTTAAAATAGGTTGTACTACTTCCTCATCATCATTTGTATCTTGAAAGCATTGTGTAAATTCGAATTCAGTTAAAGCTTTAGCAAGTGGATATAAATTGAATTTCTTAACTAAATCCCCGTGTGCAATTGTCATGTATGTTGATCCTAGATATATTAATGTGTTTTCTATTGCAACATTATTGATATGATTTTTTAAAATGGGGCTACCGGGATCAACTTATTTTTTCATATAAATTTTACCAGACATAAGGTCTGCCAATTTACCAATAACTTGCATTGTTTGTGGGTCTTTCTTTTACCTTCATGTTTTCTTTATACACAATTCCCTTATTGTCCTAGAATAAATTGGAATGTCTTTCATTGCTTGCAATAATGGAATTCTAATACAAACATTCTTAAACTCGTCTAATAAATCATATCATGATTGAGTGATTTTCTTTTCTAATGCCAACCTTTCTGGGAAGGGTGGAGTACTAGATTTATGTGCTTAATCTGTTATAGATGAAGAAGTTTGATTTATTTCATTAGGTCTATCATTATTGTTTTTTTTATTAGGAGTTTCCTCCTCTATAGGTTCTTCAACAATAATAGGTGCATCTTTTTGAAGTACTTTTCCTGATCTAAGATGAATGTCATTTATACCAAGAGAATTAATCATGTAAGTGGAAAAATTTTGTAGCTCAACATTGTAAGTGGGTTGAGATACTTTATTATTGGGATTAGAAATGGGTTGTGTAGGTAGTTGAGTTGGTCTCGGAGGTTGATTTGATGGTAATTGAAGCTACTGAGGTTGTGGTGGTTGATTGAAGTATGGTTGCTAGAATTGTGGGGGAAACTAGTTTTGTGTAGGATATTGGGTGTATTGTTGTTGCATAGGATAAGAGGGAACATGCATGGTCCCATAGGCAGGTCCTCTCCAATCTTGTTTCCAAGGTTGGTTTTGGACTTGTTGTGGTGGCCAAGCTTTCCAAGGCATAAGAATGGTCCAATTTTGTAGGGGGTATTGTTGAGAAAAATAGGATTGAATTTTTAAGTGGGATATTGAGATATACCCGAAGTCCTTGAATGCCAAGGTATTTTTGGTGCAACAAAACACAATTTCTCTATAGCTTCTTGATTCCCCTAGTAAGATGCTTTGAGTTCCGATAGAGATGGGAAGTTTTCTATAGCATGATTATTTGCACATATACCACAAAGTTCAATGTTATCTAAAGTACACTCTTTTAAAGGATGTATTTTTTTACATTTTGAACAATAAATAGTTAATATTGCATTCTCTACCTCTTTCTTTTGCTTAGTTTTCAATGTGTCTAATTGAGAAACAAGAGTACTAAGAATAATTTTTTTAAAAGTGTCCAATTAATTTCCAATCTCTGCTCTACTTACCCCACCAATGGTTGATTTGTTGACTCTAGAGATAGCATCCCTAGGTCCCTTACCATATTTTGACTTCTCTCGAGATATGTGCTTTCATAAGTCACATATTTTTGGATAGGGTAGGTGAGAAATATCTCCTTTACCCATTAAATTTAACACATCAATCCATTCATGTCTAATTCCCTGAAGTAAAATGACTTTAAGAGTATCCAAATAAAGATGATTTTTCCTTGATCTTTTAACAGTATAAAGAAATCGTTCTAAGTAGTCTTCAAGGCTCTCCTCTTATTTTTGTGACATTTTAAACATTTCCTCTCTCATTCCTCTGCTTGAACAATAATCATGATATTTTACAAGGAACATTTTTCTCATCTCATCCCATGTTTTTATAGTATTTGTTCCCAAACCCATAAACCAACATAATGCAACATCCTTAAGGGTGGCTAGAAACAACTTCAATTTTTGAGCATCGGAAGAATAATCATAGATGCGACATAACACTTCAAATTAAAAAAGAAAAGTTTTTGGGTCTTCGGTAATCATACCATGAAAGTTGGGTAGTGATGAAGGTGGTATGTTCTTCATTTGGATTACAATTGTTGGATCCAAAATTGGAAATCCAAATTCATCCTCAACAATTGATGTCCATGTACCCTCTGTGGTTTCTTCTCTTTCTAGTTGTTCTTCTCTTTTTTCCTCTCCACCTACAGGTGCTTGAACTTCTTCTCGGTCACCAAATATTCTAGATATGTTGTATTCTCTAAGGTGTACGAACCCCTCTGATGAGGCATAGAATTTTGGTTCCTCAATAGGGATTTTTGGAAAAACAATTTCAGGCCAACTGCTGAGTAATTATTCCTCTTGAGTTTTGGCTAGAAGTATGACAACTTGTTGTGAGGTTGATGGGAATTTTTCTGATTTAGAACTACCTTCTCCAACTTTTCCTTTTCCTTTTGTTTGTGTAGTCATGATCCTTCTGAATTGTCCTCCTCTTGTAATTATACCTATAGATTGGTTAGTTGATGGTGTGGCTCTTGCATTACCAAGTGATGGAGTGGGTGAATTGGTTGTTGGTGTACTCCTACCACTAGTAAATCTACCTATATTATCTCTATGTCTATTCATGCATTCTACTTAACATGATTTAAATGGTTGAAGAGAGACTCAATACAGTTCTACTTATAGTGAATGTGCAGGTTCTTACATCTTGTCTTCTTGTCTCTATTGTCATGCATTCAGTCCTATATGCATTTAAATGATAACAAGAAAACTAAATGCCTTTTTTCACATCCCCGACAACGACATCAAACATGTCAATTAGCTCAATCAGGTGAAATCTGATACATTAAATCATCAACCTACTGATCATAAACTAATGAAGTGCATGAAAAGTATATGTAGGTATTAGCTTCTAATCTATCTAACTAATCACTTATGCATAAGGAAAATTGTTTTGTGATTAGTAGAATAAATAGATTTTCTGTTCAACTACAAAAAAAATAGAGTAATTAATAATGATGAAGAAACATATCAATAAAGACATAGGAACAATTCTAGACACTTAGGATCATCAATCTATTGGATCATTAACTATAGTCTTTCAACCATTTAAATCAATGAGAGTTACTATTGATGAAATAATGATCATTTATTCAATTAATGTTTGATGTTTTAGTTTCCCTGTGTAAACAAAAGTAAATGAATTTGTAGAAAATGAAATAGCCGAAAATGTAAATCCTACAACTTAATAAACAAAGAAATACTAACAATAAAGTAAATGAGCAATGCACTTCTCCTCGAGGGAGCCTCCTGGCTCAGGGAGCACTACTAGGGAAGAAAGTATAAAACTGAACTTTGTAAACTCAAAATATGTGACTCATTTATTTGCACAGTAACCAAAACTTCTATTAATTCAAATAGAAATACGAGTTTTACAGGATTCTGATATCAATAATATTGTGTGTCCCTATGAAGGTATGATAACCAATATTTATTCATTGTACACAAGATCACATAGATCCAATTCTCATGGATCTCATAAATTGTTTACAAATTGAAATAACACATGCGTATTCTTTATCGAATCCAACAACCTGTGGGTATATGAAGTAGGATCTATGATCCACGCAATAGAGAAATTCATGATAGGTTGCTTGAATTTCTCTTATGTGATCTCATGTTGATTTGATGAAGACCCAACTCACGCATTTTTCCACTTGTACATGCATTGATTGCAAGTTTGACTTATCTCCCACGCTGATATGGAGGATTCTTGGCCTGAACGGATATGTAGATGAGCTTCATGAACTAATTTGGCATCTTCTACAAGTCGGGATTCAATCCTAGAGTGTGTGCAACCCTACAGAACAATGATTCTGCTACAGAAAAAAATTAGTGGCTACAAAACTGTATTTGAGTTGCTATAGAATCAAAGATTATGTAGTGACTCATGAAAAGTAAAAACTAATTAAATAAAATTTGATAAGGAAGAATAAAAAAGTGCTTAGATTGGACAATTTACCTCTATTATCCTTCAATACACAAATTCTATAGCTAAGAAAGACTTTCATGGAAAAAATGGGTGAAATTGGATATAAGTTGGTTCATAGGTGTAGGTTTTGGAGGGAAGCTATGATAAGAAAGAGACAAAAAGAGTATGTTTTGAGGACTCAACATTTTTAACATGTTTGGAGGAGCAATTAGTTGGATGAGAAAAAGACAGCCTATAGTGACACTCTCAACTACAGAAGCTGAATACATGACACACACTCATACAAGCAGGGAAACAACATGGTTACAGAGATTGTGTTTAGGTATTGGGTTGGTGAATAACTCGACTTATCATTCAAAGACAAAGAATATTGATGTTCAATATCACTTTGTTAGAGACATGGTTGAAGAAAAGAAGGTGAATTGTTGATGAAGATGGACACTTTGAATAATTTTGCAGATTCATTAACAAAATTTGTGATTACTGAGAAGTTATTTTGGTGTACAGGATCTATGGGCATTATTTCCCTGGATTGTTGACTATGTAACCCTGTAACCCCCTTGTATGCAAAGAAAACAACAAGTGGGAGAATGTTGGGTATGTATTATATTCTTTGCACAACTAGACCTAGTGTTCGCATTGTGCCAAGTGTGCAAGGGGGCGCAACCCCCCCTGCCTGGGTGGTCTCAAGGGGGCAGAGCCCCATGTCCAAGGCATTCGCAAGGGGGGGAAATAAAATTGGCGTTTTTGCATCCATTTTTTGTGGTTTTTTGGTACATGGTTTTCATCAATGGTTTTTTAATTCCAGTTAAGGAATTAGGGTTGTTGACTAATTCGAGTCAATGGATTAGGGGTTTGGATGCCACGAGATCCTATACATTGTATTGTAAACAATGAAGAAGATTATGAATAGAAGATTAGAGGTGCGGCTCTAAGCAGGTTGTTGGTTTTCTCGGTTTAGGTTTCCAGGGTAAAATATATGTGTAATGTGTGTGTGTCATTGTATCTTTTATGTTTTTATTAAGAATCTATTTGCAGTAATTAATTGTGCGAGGTTAAAATCTACAAGGAATTACTTCTAATTTTGAGATTCTCAATATTATTACACAGAATTTAATTCACTTAGAAACATTCACAACTTTGTGAATTCATTTATTATCAATCCATAATTCAACAAACCTATGTCAGAGACCAAAGCTCCTCATACTCTCATTGAAGACATTAATAAAACATTCACACATGCCTCACATGCTTCAACATAATATATATATATATATATATATATATATATATATATATATAAGTAAATATGCATGCTTATTTAGAGTTACAAAATACAATTACGATGGAGGCTAATACTAGCGCCCTATCATTCCTAGTTTCCCTAACCAGCCATGGACTCTCATCCTCTTAAAAGTATGGTTATTACATCCTATGCTAAGAGTATCAATCTCTTATAGACATTCTTTATTTATCCTCAATCCTTCTAACTGATTTAACTATTCATTTAATGACTCCTCCTCTTCTAACTATGGTCACTACTCTAATTGCTCCATCTCCATTGTCATGCTTGTTCATCTTTTTAACTGATGCATCATTCCATTTATCAATATGGTTCTTTATCCATCTATTTCCATGGCATTGTTGTCTTCTCACCTTCTTTTCCTCTAACATTAAATGAGTCTCCTCATCTCGTGGGTTTGGCCACCAACACCCCTTAAGACAACCTTACAGCTCGTTAGTTCCTTTGCAAACTTTAACATCCTCCCATCCTCAAGACATATTAACTCGACCTCTGGTTTCCAATCACATGCTAGTAATAACTCAACATATCATTTCCTTATCATCATATTCTCTCAAACTATGGCTTCTTCGATGATGAGTCATAAGATGAGGCATCCTTTAAAATTAGTCCAATATCTCTTTGAGCATAACAGTGACTTTCATAAATAATCGATGGCTAAATTTGATACTTATTGATATTTATAAACCTTTAGGAATATTGACTTAAGCAAGCTAGAAAATAAGTTAGACTTTTTGTTAAGAACCAAATATCAATATAGCATAGGAAAACCTAAGAAAAAGTAGTCAACACCTTGAAAAAGAGATAATTTCAGATAATAAGCCTCTTCGAGGGGGCAACCTCCTTTTACCCCACTCAAATGTTCAAGTACAAGATGATTCCAAATGAAAATGTCTCCTTGGTATATATAGGAGACTAGGAGGTATAATTACAACTAATGGAATAAAGCCGACATAAATAAAATAACACTATTAATGTAATATGCCCTAATTAAGGAGTAATGAGCCAATATTAGGGCTTAACATGCCCTCCCCTTGAGACAAGTGTTTTCCGAAACGCTTGAGTAACTCTGGATGCTTCTGTATAAAATACTCATCTTCCCAAGTGGAATCTTTAGCCGGTAGTTTCCTCCATTTAATGAGATACTTTGAAATGGATCTATTCCTCAGCTGGCGAATTCTTGTGTCAGTGATGGCTTCAGG
>ML778864.1:295034-318244 GCA_009831015.1 Picea engelmannii | reverse complement strand
ACTTTGCTTAAGAATGATTCTATTGTACATGCAAGTTACATAGAGAAATATACTTCAGATGTTGATTTTAAGGATGTATATACTAACTTGAGTGAAGGAAATCATGTTGAGGAGAATGATTATCATTTGCATAATAATTTGCTATTTCATTTGGGCAAGTTATGTATACCACAGGGGGAGAGACTAAGCATGATGAGAGAAGCTCATTCTTCTCTCATAGTTGGACATTTCGGGGTAAGCAAAACGGTGGCACATTTACAGAGGTATTGTTATTGGCCTTGCATGGTAGATAGTGTTTCACGTTTCATTAGAGGTTTTTCATTATGTGCTACAAGCAAGCCTAGTAATAGGAAGCTTGGTTTATATACGCCATTGCAGGTACCTTCTAGACCATGGGAAAGTGTTTCTATGGATTTTGTTGGAGGGCTACCATTATCTAGAAAGCAACATGATTATCTTTATGTAGTAGTTGATCGTTTCAACAAGATATGTATTCTTATGCCATGTAAGAAAACTATAACTGTTGAACAAAATGCTGATTTATATTTTCAACATGTATGGGTTCATCATGGCTTGCCTACTTCTATTGTTAGTGACAGGGATTCTAGATTTGTGGGGAATTTTTGGTCCAATTTATGGAATATGATGGACACCAAGCTAAAAAAGAGTACTGCTTTCCATCCGCAAACAAATGGCCAAACAGAAGTAGTGAATAGAACCATTGTACATCTTTTGAGAGGTTATTGCGGCAAGCATCCCAAGCTTTGGGATGAGCATTTGCCTTACATTCAACATGCTTACAATTGGGCCAAGCACTCTTCTACAAATACTTCACCTTTTGAAGCTTGTTTTGGGTATTTGCCTAAATCACCTTTAGATTTTATTCTTGAGAAGGATGTGGCCATTGATGGTCATAGTGACATTGACAAAGCTCGCATGTTCATTGAAATAATTCAGCTCATACACCAGCGAGTTCAAGAACAACTTGTAAAAAGTCAAGGCAAATACAAGGAGAGGCATGATAAGCACATAATTGATCATAAGTTTCAAGAAGGGGACGAGGTATGGCTGTATATTAGTAAGGAAAGAATGCAAGGAGAAGGTAAAAATCTGAAGCCTATTCGTTATGGTCCATTCAAGATCCTTAAACAAGTTGGAAATAATGGTTTTCAATTAGATTTGCCTTCATACATGCAAATGTATTCTGTTATGAATGTGGAAAATTTACGTTTGCATGAACCTCCTCTAATTGCTAATTATGAAAGTGACATTCAGCTGCCTTCCATAGAGGATTTCTCGCTAGAATTTTTGGATGAGTTGAAAGAGGATGCTATCCTTGACAGAAGGAAACGTACTTCAAGGAGGGGAAATGTTGATTATGTTCGGGTTGGTCTTAAAGGCAACAAACCGAGTAAGGCAAAGTGTATTGAATTGGAAAAGGTGAGGGACCTGTACCCTCATCTTCTTAACAGGTAATTGAAGGCTTTTGGGGTCCAAAAGCTTCCCAATCGGGAGGTGTGATTAGGTGATCATGTCCTAAGTGAAGAAAATGCTCAAAATTGGAATTTCTCAGAATTGGTTGAGTCAAAACGAATGGATAGGCCTCGTCGATACGATCCTGTTGCCGTGAACGACACGCAAAACCGAATCTGTATGTGAAAGTTATTCAAGTTTGAATATTCATTATTTCATTAAAAAAAAAATAATAATGAAATAATAAAATAAAAATAAAGACAAAAAAAATAAAAAATACATAGGTGTTTTAAAAAAAAAAATGTGGTAGGCCCAGAGGCCGCCACGTGGCCTCAAGTTTGAAAAATTCGGAGCGCACAACTTTTATTGTGGAGTTGGTAGGATTCGACCGCGGGTCGATGGGAGGACAACCCCGAGACCTAACTGCCCAGGCTAGTGGTAGAGCTTACATTTGTAACGACAGAGTTCATTTTAAAACTTGAAACAAGTTTGGATTGGTGGTAAAAAGGGGACCAACCCCTAAGGAACAACCCCCTATACATGGGACCACGAGCCAAAACCATGGCCCATAGATCCCGACGGTTGCAGTTGGCACCATTAACATATGCACGCGGGTTGTAACCATTATATGCCACGGGTTTGCAATGTGGTTTGTCAACCATAAAGGCCGACGGCTTATGCGGAATCTATGTGACCACTACCCCTAACATCAAACTTGAATGCTAACAGTTCGACGAGTTTTGGGTGGAGTCCGTCTTGTTTGGCACCATTTTGCCATTTTTAGAAATGTTAACTCTCGCTACTCCAGATTTGGCGGAGTTTTTTGGGGAAAAGAGGACAAAATTTGTTTTTTCCATAACTTTTGCTACAGGAAACCATTGGGGACAAATTTTTGGTCAATTTTGGGTATTCTCAGCATTCGGGAGTGACTAGAATAGGTTGCAGAGCCAACAGAAGTGTCATTCAGACATTTTCATGTCAGAGTAGCTTGAGGATCCATCAAGGCCTTGAGGGAAAAGGAGCTGCATTGGATTAGCCTTCACTGTTTTAGGTGAAAAACATAGTCATTTTAAGCTTCTGTCTGTATTTTGAAGTCATTTTCACAGCTGGTTTGGCCTGTTTTAGGCCTTTTTCTCATTGTAATACCATTTTGAGCATGAATAGATCAAGGACATGCCCATTGGGAGCCTTGGACCCGACAGATGTAGCCCAGGAGGAGTGAACTGCCTCATCATGTGCTGTGTGTTTATGGTGAAATTATTTGGTTGTGTTAGACAGAATTAAGTTTATTGAACAATAAACTAAAACAATACTCCCTCACACAAAAAGTTTATAAATAGTGATTAAGAACACTTTGCACATTTATTTTCTATGGAAATGAATACTTTGAACAACAATACAAATATTTTCATTTTCAGATCACCCCGGACACCGTCTCTTGGGAACTTTTTGAGGAGAGGTTCCAAAGGAAATATCTACCAGCTTACTACGAGGAACAACAAGTGGGAGCATTTCATGCTCTAGTACAAGGAAACAGGACTGTGGAAGAGTACGAGATCAGGTTCATGGAGTTAGTGAAATATGTTTCATACATGGATAATGATCAATGACAGGCATAACACTTTGTCTATGTGTTAAACCCTAAGATAAGGTGATGCAGGAGCATCGCCCATGACAAGCAAGCCAGCATGGAAGACAACAACAGCTAGACAAGACCAGCCGAAACTTTTTGAATTTTCAAACAAGAGGATGCGCCAATGCATAAATGCACCATTTATGAAAAAGCGCCTTTTGTGTATTGTATCAGACCTCGAGCCATACGCTCTTGTCTGGAATAGATAGGAAGCATTTAATAGATTTAATGCAGGCAAATAGATGTTTAAGTCTAGATTAGACAGTCTTAGAGTCTGAGAGGGAAAATGGATATAGACACCTTCACTTGTACATTGTAATATTATTATTCAAATTATTCAGATTATTCAGGAGCAAGAAGAGAGAGCAAGCAGAGAATTTGTGAAGAACACCCATGTACAGATGTTTTTGAATTAATAGAAGAGAGTCTTTGATTCGATTTCACGGCTGGTGTTGTTTCTCTGTGTATGTTGTTTATGTGCTCATGAATGTTTGTTTTTGGTCATGCATTTGCTTTTGAATATGTTGTGCTTAAGATTTCATAGGTTTAACTGAAGTCTGAGAGAGGAGAGAATAAGTTTCAATTGTTTCTCTGTCTGAGACAGGAGATTCCTGCATAGAGTGTAGTTGAATTCATCCGCATAGAGTGCGTTGATGAGGCTCGACAGTTAAACCCTTATTCTCATTCACCCAAAAGTTGGTTTGTGTTGGTAGAGTCGTGCAGGCAGAACTTGAAGTCCTAGTGGCTAGTCTAGGCAAAGGAAGCTAAGGACT
This sequence comes from Picea engelmannii, assembly GCA_009831015.1. Lineage (NCBI taxonomy): Eukaryota > Viridiplantae > Streptophyta > Pinopsida > Pinales > Pinaceae > Picea > Picea engelmannii. The sequence continues at coordinate 314,365 of ML778864.1, read as the reverse complement.
ACTGTTGCAGGAGTTGCACAGAGTCTGGAGTATTCGACACTTGAAGTGCTTAAATACCAAGCGTGAAGGGTACACACAGGTCCCTCTGAGAGGATCAGAGTTGAAAAGCTCAGGAGGGATAATTCCTTCGTGATACTGGGGAAGAAAACCCAAGGGGTGGTTCGAGGAAGGTTCGAACAGGAAGGACAAGTGCAAGCGTCCGAGGAACATCTTTGAGGAAGGTGTTTTAGTCTTCGGAAGAAATCCTTGAAGAGGAGGAATCGACGGTCATGATTCGCAGAGGAAACCAGCGAAATCTCGCCAGCCGTCAGATCTCAGGGAGTTGCGTAGGGTTTAAGCCCCAACGAGCAAAGGAGAAGTCATCGGGATTTCAGAGTCATCGGGGTTTTCATAAGGTTGAGAATCGAGACCTTGAAAGTCTTGAAATCCCGAGAGAAGATCCTACCGTTGATCTCGGCAGGATACGTGTCAAGGAGACAGGCACCATCGAATTTTAGTCCATCGGGAATTCAAGATTTCCGAGGGCATAGAACTTACGCAGGTTGGAATCGCAATCCGCGATATTCCGACGGTGATCAGAACCGTCCAATAGTGAGGACACGCGTCAGACATCCAGGTAGAAGTCGAGATTTAACCCATCGGGGTTTCGAGGAGTGAAAAACACTTGCAACAAGGAATTGCGATCGACGATTTCCCGACACGGTCAGAGCCATTGATCGGAAGGACACGTGCCCAAGGATCCAGTGGAGTCGGGGTTTGAAGTTTTGGAAGTCCTGTGAACCGACGCATTTGAAACCGCAGAACTCCAACTCGCGATTTCCCAATAGCGCCGAGTGGAATATAGGTGTCAGAGTGTTAAGCCTCACCCTGAGGTGACGACAAGTGGCGTCGTATATCAGAGTTTGGGGTTTGGCAAGGTCTGTGACCTTGTGTATCAGGAATCGCGAATTCCCAAAATGCGATTTCTCAATCACTACGGGCGCGTGGGTCCCAGGGCTTTGCCATAGACAGAGGACAGGTGGCATCGGAGTTCAGGAATCGAGGATTCATGAGGTGTGTAACCCATGACATCGTAAGTTCTGATTTCCCGACGGGGAAATCTCCGATAAGGACAGAAAAAGGCGTGAAGGGAATATTCATCGGGTTTTGGAGTTTAGTGCAACCCGAGGACAGGACTCACTACTGCGCGAGGTCCGATTTCCCGATACGATAAGGGAGATCATCGAAGATCATTCTGCGGGTGTGAGAACTTCCGATAAGGGAGTTGAAGAGCAAATTTAGCTCTTCGGGCTAGTGAAGAAGAAGGTCCTGGTGAGCGCGGACGTGCCCGGGGTGGCGCGTTTTGCATCAAGTGGTATCAGAGCAAGAAAAGGAGAATTCACCATGCCACCAAAGAGAAGAGATAGACAATCACCTGATCCAGAGGGGGAAAGGGAATCTTCCAGAGAAAGACGTAGGCCAGGGAAGAATCTGGAAGTGGAAAGACAACTGCAAGAATTACGCTCTATGATTGTGGATATGGGAATAAAGCAAAGGCGCAAAGCTGATGCAGGAGATACCAGTGAATCTGAGGATGAAGGTGACGCTGGACAGGGAGTAGGAGAAATCCCAATAGAAGATGAAGCAAATGAGCGATTAATGAAAGCCATTGCCCAGATGAGTTCAAAGACAAAAATGGACATTTCAACTTATGAAGGAAATCTGGATGCAGAAGAGATGTTGGATTGGATTAGAGCTCTTGACACCTACTTTGATTATGAGGATATCGAAGAGGATAAAAAGGTCAGACATGCTGTCACCAAATTGAAGGGACACGCAACATTATGGTGGGATGAGCTTCAAGCAGATAGACGCTACAAAGGTAAGCAAAAGATTAAGAGCTGGGATCGAATGATTGCAAAGATGAAGGCAAAATTCATCCCAAGGGATTACCAGATCACACTGTTCAGGAGGATGCAGAACCTGAGACAGAAGTTGATGACGGTGAAGGAGTACACCGAAGAATTCTACATGCTCAATATCAGAGTGGGTCATCGGGAGAGCGATGATGAAAAAGTTGTCGGGTGTATGAATGGCTTAAGATACGATATCCAGGATGAGATGAGTATGGAAACCATCCGAACAATAGAGGATGTGTATCAGATGGCGTTGAAAGCTGAGGAAAATCTAAGCCGTAAGCCAGCACAGTGAGGCCGAGGTAGGAGCCAACCAAAAGGTAAGTCAGTTGCTCAAGATAGATTCCAGAAATCTAAGGACGACTGGAAGAAGCCTCAGACAAGAACAGAAAGAGGTGGAAGTTCACAGTGAGGTCAGCACGCTGAACAACGAAGGCAACAGACAGAACAAGGCAGAGGATACGCTGACGCGAACACATTTCCTCGTACCAGAGGTAGAGGAAGAGGCAGAGGTGGAGTCATCACATGCTTCATATGTGCAAAGGATGGACACAAGGAAGTTGATTGTCCAGATAGGAGGAAGGATGGAGGAGAAGCTCACATCACCCAAGCACAGAGGCGAGATGCTAAGGAAGAAGATGTAGAAGACGGAAGGTCGTTGATGATGCATAAGGTTCTCTTAACACCCGAGAAGGAGGTGGAGGATGCAGTTCAAAGAAATAGGCTTTTTAGAACCATATGCAAGACCAAAGACAGGAAATGCCAGGTTATTGTGGATAGCGGAAGCACAGACAATCTCGTTTCGACCGAGATGGTGGAAAAGCTGGAATTGGAGACAACTGATCACCCGAGGCCATACAAAGTTTCATGGCTGTAGAAGGGACATCAGGTAAAGGTCACTAAACAGTGCTTAGTTGACATCAAGATAGGAAGATACAATGATAGGATTTTATGCGATGTTATTCCTATGGATGTATGTCATGTATTGTTGGGCAGACCATGGCAATATGACAGAAATGTAATTCATGATGGGAAGATGAATACGTACACTTTGGAGAATAATGGAAGAGCACATACGCTGAATCCAATTAAGGATAAAGAAGTAAAACCAGAGGTGAGGAATACTGTACTTCTCATGAGTGGGAAGGAACTTCTGGCAGAAGTAAAGAAGAAGGAAGATCCATAGTTCTTTGTGGTCAGGAAACTGAAAGTTGTTTTGACCAGCACAAGAGTGGATGATCTGCCAGAGGAAATTCAAGAACTGTTGGAAGAGTTCGCTGATATAGTGGTGGATGAATTACCTCATTCGTTGCCACTGATGAGGAGCATAAGCCATCATATAGACCTCATACTAGGAGCTAGTTTTCCAAACAAAGCAGCGTATAGATTGACGCCGCAGGAGAATGAGAAGGTCAAAAGACAAGTACAGGAACTGTTGGATAAGGGACTGGTCAGGGAAAGTCTAAGTCCGTGTGTCGTTCCAACGGTACTGAGTCCAAAGAAGGATGGAGGTTGGAGAATGTGCACTGATTCCAGAGCCATTAACAAGATAACCATCAGGTACAGGTTTCCATTGCCACGGATGGATGACTTGATGGACTGTTTAAGTGGAGCCAATTTTTTTTCAAAGGTAGATTTGAAAAGTGGATACCATCAGATTCGCATGAGGGAAGGCGATGAATGGAAGACAACCTTCAAGACTAACGAAGGGTTGTACGAATGGCTAGTCATGCCGTTTGGCTTGACGAATGCACCGAGTACCTTCATGAGGTTAATGAATGAAGTGCTGAAGGAATTCATGGTAAGTTTTCCATTGTTTATCTAGATGACATATTGATTTTCAGCAGAACAAAAGAAGAGCATCTGAAGCATTTAGCTGCAGTAATGAGGAAGCTACAACAAGAGAAGTTGTTAATCAACATGAGGAAGTCTTCATTTATAAAGAGAGAACTCATTTACTTGGGGTTTGTCATATCGGAAAATGAATTGAAGATGGATCCAAGTAAAGTGGAAGTGATTAAAAATTGGCCATCACCAAGAAATGTTTTCGAGGTGAGAAGTTTCCATGGACTGGCGAGTTTCTACAGGAAATTCATCCGAAATTTTAGTGGAATTAGCGCAGCAATGATGGACACAGTCAAGAAGAGACATAAGTATTTTTATTGGACTGAAGAGGCAGAAAAGAGATTCAATCTGTTGAAGCAAAAGATCACCGAACAACCGGTTTTGGTGTTGCCAGATTTTCAGAAAGTTTTCCAGGTAAAGTGTGATGCGAGTGGCTTTGCCATAGGAGCAGTCTTGAGCCAGGAGGACAGACCAATTGCATATTTCAGTGAGAAGTTGGATGAGGCAAAGGTGAAGTATTCAACATATGATAAAGAATTTTATGCTATCATACAGGCGTTGAAGAAGTGGAGGCATTATTTGATGCCAAAAGAATTTGTTCTGTATAGTGATAATCATGCATTACAGTTTGTGACTCAGCAGGAGAAGCTAAATCAGAAACATGCTAAATGGGTAGAGTATATGCAGAATTTTACATTTGTCATTAAACACATTTCGAGGACTGCTAACAAAGTGGTTGATGCTTTGAGCAGGAAATGTTTGTTGCTGCAGGAGTTTCAAGTCAAGATCTTGGGTTTTGAAAATCTAAAGGACATGTATGCAGGTGATGCAGATTTTGCAGAGGCATACGAGGCAGCTGAGAATCCAGTTCTCAGAGACAAAAGCCCGTGGATGGATTACATGATCCAAAATGGACTGTTATTTAGAGGCAATTAGTTATGCATTCCACATTGCTCCATGAGGGAGAATCTGCTAAAAGAAAAGCATAGTGGCAGATTAGCAGGGCACTTTAGGCACGATAAAAAATTTGCAAAGCTAAGCAAAGCCTATTTTTGTCTGAAAATGCGAACATATGTCAAAAGTTTTGTTGACAGGTGCAGGATTTGTCATCATTCAAAGGGAAGAAAACAGAATGCGGGATTTTATCAATCCTTACCCATACCTGACAGGCCATCGGATGAAATCAACATGGATTTTGTATTAGGGTTGCCAAAGACGCAAAGAGGACATGATTCGATATTTGTGGTGGTCGACAAGTTCTCAAAGATGGAACATTTCATTCCGTGCCATAAGACCAACGATGTGACTCATATCGCAAATTTGTTTTTCAAAGAGATTGTTAGACTTCATGGTTTACCCAGAAGCATTGTATCGGACAGGGATACCAAGTTTATTGGACATTTCTGGAGGACACTTTGGAAGAAGATGGGGACTAACTTAATGTTTAGTTAAACCTATCATCCCCAGACGGATGGGCAAACAGAGGTGGTAAATAGAAGCTTAGGAGATTTATTAAGAAGCTTGGTGACAGAGCGCCATAGTAGTTGGGACAATATGTTGCCACAAGCGGAGTTTGCGTACAATGATTTTGTGAACAGGAGCATAGGCAAAATCCCATTTGAAATTATTTGTGGTAGGTAGCCGAAAGGAGTATCTGAATTGAGGGATTCAGAGAAGATAATGACTAAGAGCGCAAGCGCTAAAGAATTTGCACATGCGATGGAAGAACTTCACAGTAGGGTGAAGCAGCGATTGCTGGAGTCAAATCAGGAATATAAGTGTAGAGAAGATCAACATAGGAGACAACTTCAATTCGAGGTTGGCGATCTAGTTCTGGCACATCTGAGGAGAGAAACGTTCCCGAGAGGAACATACAACAAGCTGAAAATGAAGAAAATTGGGCCATGCAGAATCCTAAAGAAATTGGGAGAAAATGCTTATGAGATTGAATTACTGGATGAGATTGGAATATCTCTGACATTCAATGTTTCAGACTTATATCCATATAAGGCTAAGGAAGCAGAAGCTGGAAATAATGAACAACCAAAGATCCAGTGGAAGAAACAGATGCCGATTGCGGAAAGGCCACAAATGGAGTGTATACTTGACAAAAGGGTCAGCAAAAGAACCAGACGGAAGCAATACTTCGAGTATCTGGTGAAGTGGAAAAATCATCCAGTGGAAGATGCCAGCTGGGAGATAGAAGAAGTTATCCAAAAGCATGGACAGACAGTGTAGGAGCTCATGGACAGGAGCCCATGAAAATTTTCAAGCCAAGGAGTATGATGTAGGAGCGTCGCCCATGACAAGCGAGCCAGCATGGAAGACAACAACAACTGGACAAGACCAGGCGAAACTTTTTGAATTTTCAAACAAGAGGATGTGCCAATGCATAAATGCACCATTTATGAAAAAACACCTTTTGTGTATTGTATCAGACCTCGAGCCATATGCTCTTGTCTGGAATAGATAGGAAGCATTTAATAGATTTAATGCTAGCAGATAGATGTTTAAGTCTAGATTAGACAGTCTTAGAGTCTGAGAGGGAAAACGGATATAGACACCCTCACTTGTACATTGTAATATTATTATTTAGATTATTCAGATTATTTAGGAGCAAGAAGAGAGAGCAAGCAGAGAATTTGTGAAGAACACCCATGTACATATGTTTTTGAATTAATAGAAGAGAGTCTTTGATTCGATTTCATGGCTGGTGTTGTTTCTCTGTGTATGTTGTTTATGTTCTCATGAATGTTTGTTTCTGGTCATGCATTTTCTTTTGAATAAACTGTGCTTAAGATTTCAGAGGTTTAACTAAAGTCTGAGAGAGGAGAGAATAAGTTTTAATTCTTTCTCTGTCTGAGCCAGGAGATTCCTGCATAGAGTGTAGTTGAATTCATCTGCATAGAGTGCGTTGATGAGGCTCGACAGTTAAACCCTTATTCTCATTCACCTAGAAGTTGGTTTGGGTTGGTAGAGTCGTGCAGGAGAAGTGCAGGCGGAACTTGAAGTCTCAGTGGCTAGTCTAGGCAAAGGAAGCTAAGGACTGCTGCTGGAGGAGTTGCACAGAGTCTGGAGTATTCGACACTTAAAGTGCTTAAATACCAAGAATGAAGGTTATGCACAGGTCCCTTTGAGAGGATCAGAGTTGACAAGCTCAGGAGGGATAATTCCTTCGTGATACTGGGGAAGAAAACCCAAGGGGTGGTTCGAGGAAGATTCGAACAGGAAGGACAAGCGCAAGCATCCGAGGAACAAATTTGAGGAAGGTGTTTTAGTCTTCGGAAGAAATCCTTGGAGAGGAGGAATCGACGGTCAGGATTCGCAGAAGAAACCAGTGAAATCCCGCCAGCCGTCAGATCTCGAGGAGTTGCACAGGGTTTAAGCCCCAATGAGCAAAGGAGAAGTCATCGGGGTTTTCATAAGGTTGAGAATCGAGACCTTGAAAGTCTTGAAATCCCGAGAGAAGATCCTACCGTTGATCTCGGCAGGATACGTGTCAAGGAGACAGGCACCATCGGAGTTTAGTCCATCGGGAATTCAGGATTTCCGAGGGCATAGAACTTACGTAGGTTGGAATCGCGATCCGCGATATTCCAACGGTGATCAGAACCGTCCAATAGCGAGGACACACGTCAGACATCCAGGTAGAAGTCAGGATTTAACCCATCGAGGTTTCCAGGAGTGAAAAACACTTGCAACAAGGAATTGTGATCAGCGATTTCCCGACGTGGTCAGAGCCGTTGATCGGAAGGACACGTGCCAAGGGATCCAGTGGAGTCGGGGTTCAATGTTTTGGAAGTCCTGTGAACCGACGCATTTGAAACCGTGAAACTTCAACTTGCGATTTCTCGATAGTGCTGAGTGGAAGATAGGTGTCAGAGTGTTAAGCCTCACCCTGAGGTGACAACAGGTGGCGTCGTATATCGGAGTTCAGGGTTTGGCAAGGTCTGTGACCTTGTGTATCAGGAATCGCGAATTCCCAAAACGTGATTTCCCGATCACTACGGGAGCGTGGGTCCCAGGGCTTTGTTGTAGACAGAGGACAGGTGGCATCGGAGTTCAGGAATAGGGGATTCGTGAGGTGTGTAACCCATGACATCGTAAGTTATGATTTCTCGATGGGGAAATCTCCGATAAGGACAGAAAAAGGCGTGAAGGGAATATTCATCGGGTTTCGGAGTTTAGTGCGACCCGAGGACAGGACTCGCTACTGCGCGAGGTCCGATTTCCTGATACGATAAGGGAGATCATCAAAAATCATTCTGTGGGTGCGAGAACTTCTGATAAGGGAGTTGAAGAGAAAATTTAGCTCTTCGGGCCAGTGAAGAAGAAGGTCCTCGTGAGCGTGGATGTGCTCGGGGTGGTGCGTTTTGCATCATAAGGTCCATGGTGCAGATGTGGAAACTGTCTTCAGTAGTGGAAGAAGTCGAAAATGCGCGTTATGATGAGGAACACATGAGTCTAAACGAAGGTATGAGATTGACCTTTCCACATCATCCTGGATTCGTGGGAAGCCCCCTAGGACCTTTTGCAGGGGAGGGAGCTCTAGACCACCTCCATATTGTAATAGAGTCACGCCAAGGATAGTTGCCAAAGTTATTTCAATGGCAGCAAGTGTAGCATCCCGTTCATCACCAATGACACAGGAAGGTTCACGACCTTTCAGGGAGCACCTAGTAGGGGCAGGGGTTCCAAGGGAAGGAACTCATTTTAGAGACCACCACAGAGCGCTGCATAGGTTCAATCTTGTGTTACATGTTGGGGATGTGGAGGACCCCATTACCAGCGTGACTACCCAGAGTTGCAAGCAGGATTTGTGCATAGAGAAGGAAAGGCCCCAATGGGAAGAGAAAGTAGTAGCCACCATATTTATGCAATAGTTAACAATCACCAGGCAGGACATCAATCCACGGTGGTGGAATCGTCAGGTATGCTAAATCATTTCAATGTTAAAATTTTATTTGATTCTGGTGCTACAGATAGTTTCATTTCACTATCTGCATTAGAAAAGAGTGGGTTTGTAGCCTATGAGCACGACAAATTTAAACAAGTCGAGATGGCTTCGGGGGAAAAACAAGCGGTAGGACCAAGCATTGAAAATTGTCTAGTAGACTTGGGAGTGTGTACTACCAGGTTGAAGGTATACATCACTACTCTCAGGACGTATGACCTAATCATTGGAATGGATTGGTTAGAAGCATATCAAGCTATGGTAGACTGTTTCGCAAAAAGGGTGCTTTGTGTTGACGATGAAGGAAGGCCAGTAGAGATCCATGGTGTACGAAGAAAGGTGTCTCTATGCTTTATCTCAACTATGAAGGTTAAGCGATGCATGAGGCAAGGGTGTCGAATTTATGTAGTGGAAGCAGTGAGTGAAAGGAAAGTACCCTCCTTGGATCAGTATCCAGTATTGTCAGAGTTTAAAGATGTTTTCCGAACGAGTTACCAGGGTTACCTCCTAAGAGGGAGCTTGATTTTACTATTAAGCTAAAACCTAGTGCAGAACCAATTTCCAAGACTCTGTATCGGATGACAGTGCCAGAACTTTGTTAGTTGTAGATGCAATTGAAAGAGCTACTCAACTTAGGGATAATAAGGCCTAGTGTCTCACCTTGGGGTGCACCAGTAATTTTTGTGAAGAAGAAGGATGGTTCCTTATGACTGTGTATAGATTACAGAGACTTGAACTGTGCTACAGTGAAAAATAGGTACCCAATGCCACAAATGGATGACCTCTTTGATCATATGAAAGGAGCAACAGTATTCTCAAAAATTGATTTGCGATCAGGGTATCACCAGTTAAGGATTAAGGAAGGCGATATTCCTAAAACTGCCTTTCGAACTCGGTTTGGGCATTACGAGTTCGTTGTAGTAACTTTTGGATTGACCAATGCACCAAAATTATTCATGAGCATCATGAATGGTGTATTCCGTAAATACTTAGACCGCTTTGTACAAGTCTTTCTAGATGATATCCTCATCTATTCCAAGAACGAAAGAGAACATGAGGAACACTTGCGAGTGGTGTTGTCCTACCTTAGAGAGAGAAAATTGTATGGGAAGTTGTCTAAGTGTTCCTTCTTCCATAAAGAAATTCACTATTTAGGTCATATCATTTCTGGGAAAGGAATCTCCGTGGACCCAGAAAAGGTAAAGGCCATTATGGAATGGCCAGTGCCGAAAAATTCTCATGAGGTAAGAAGCTTCATGGGGCTAGCAGGTTATTATCGGATATTTGTGGAAGGGTTCTCTAAAATAGCGAAACCCATCACCACTTTGGAGTGCAATGGGGTTAGGTATGAATGGACAGAAGAATGTGATAGTGCATTCATCAAGCTTAAGAGGTTACTAACTAGTGCGCCAATTCTACAACTGCCAGATATGGAAAAGGACTTCATAGTCTGCACGGATGCCTCGAAGCAAGGGTTGGGGGCCATGCTAATGCAGGATGGAGGAGTGATAGCTTATGCGTCAAGGTAGTTGAAGAAACATGAGGAACTTTACGCTACTCATGATTTAGAGCTGGCAGCTGTAATGCTAGCTTTAAAACTTTGCAGGCACTATCTAGTGGGGCGAAACTTTGAGCTCAAAATGGACCATCAAATTTTAAAACATCTCTTCACTCAAAGGGATTTGAATGCCAAGCAAAGGCGATGGAGTGAGCTTATGAGTGAGTACGATTTTGGTATTTCATACATGAAGGGAAAGGACAATGTGGTTGCGGATGCCTTGAGTAGGAGACCATGTGTCTTCTCTTTGGTACCCTTAAAATTCAATATGAGGGAACGTGTTTTGACACAACTCCATGGAGGCAGTTGGTATTTAAAGGTTACTTCAAACCTCCAAAGTGGGAGGCAATTAGATCCAAAGTATGAAGGATATAGTCTGGAAGCAGACAGACTATTAATATATCGAGGAAGGATGTACATCCCCAAAAGTGGGGATATTCAAAGCATCATATTGAAGGAATCCCATAGAGCACTTTATTGTGCGCATCCAGATGTGAAGAAAATGTACGCAGACATGAGGAAGCTCTTCTTCTGGGTAGGCATGAAGCGCGATGTAGTCCGTTTCGTCGCCAAGTGCCTAGAGTTTCAACAAGTGAAAGTTGACCACCATCACCCGGCAGGTCTCCTACAACCACATGATGTTCTTATGACCAAGTGGAAAGTCATTTCTATGGATTTTGTTGTGGGCTTGCTGCTCACATCTCATTGACACAATGCCATTCTTGTGATAGTAGATAAGTTGACCAAGAGTGCTCATTTTATTCCGGTTAGAGACACTTATGATGTCACCGATGTGGCACATGTGTTTGTAAGCGAGGTCATCTGTTTGCACAGGATACCTAAGAAGATCATTTAAGATAGGGACTCCATATTCACTTCTATGTTTTGGACAAGTTTACAATCAGCACGGGGGACTTAGTTGAACTTAAGCACAACTTATCATCTGAAAACAGATGGGAAAACTGAGAGAGTAAATCAGGTTATGGAAGACATGCTTAGGATGTATGTTATGGATAATCAAACCCGTTGGGAGAAGTACCTACCTTTGGTAGAGTTTGCCTACAATAACAATTTTCATAGCTCCATCGGAATGCCACCCTACGAAGCTCTGTATGGAAGGCCTTGCAGAACACAGTTGAGTTTGGAAAGATTAGAAGACCAAGTAATAGTAGGGCCAGAATTGATTCAAGAGATGGAGGAACAGGTGATTCAGATTAGGCAGAGACTAAAGGAAGCACAGGGTAGACAGAAAAGTTATGCAGATGCACACAGGACCGACCGAAGTTATAAAGTGGGGGATCAGGTTTTCATTCGTATCAGACCCAATAAAAGTACCATTCGGTTCGGGAAGGGGACAAATTTGTCACCTCGATTTATAGGACCGTTCAAAATCTAAGAGAAAATTGGGCCCATTGCCTATTGTCTCGTACTGCCACCCCACTTGCATAAAACTCATAATGTTTTTCATGTATCTGTTCTACGTCATTATGTTGCTGATGAATCACATAAACTAAATTGGAAGGAATTGCAGGTATCAGACGCGGGAACCCTCATGGTAGAACCATTATGCATATTAGACCGTAGAGTATGATAGCTCAGGAACCGTCTGGTAGACCAAGTTAAGATCCAGTGGGACAAGTATAGTCCAGGATCTGCTACGTGGGAGGATGCCAAGACATTACGACGAGATTATCCCTCACTTTTTTTACCACCTCGAGAATATGTTTCTTGAAGGTTGGGTGTATGAGACACCACCTTTTTACTTAGACCACTAGGATTACCAGAGGCCTAATCACCTTTATTTTCTATTCACAATGAAACTATTAATGATACACTTGAACTTTTAAGACGTAAGAACCTTTTTGAATGTTTAAATGTTATTTGAATGATGATGGATATAATGCAATCTATTATGTGAATGTGAAATCTATGAATGTTTATCGTGATGCGAACGATGGTGGGTATGATGCAATCTATTATGAGAATGTGAATACTATGAATGTTTAAATGTTATTTGAATGATGATGAATATGATGCGATATATTATGTAAATGAAAATTTTGTGAACGAGTAATGTCAATTGAATTATGGGGATCTTATGAAATCTATTTCTAACTTGAAAAATTTGATATTAAGTTGTTGGTACATGGATACCGAATTGAGATTATGGTTGTATGCAATTATATGATGATAATGCATAGATATGTGTGAGTTTGTGTTATAGACTAATTTGCAGGTCATTGGGCTATGAAATAGCCAAGGGATAATGATAATGAAAGTGGATGTCATGACCACTGACCAAGAAACAATATGGTATGAATCTTCGTATGTGAAATTATATTGGTTTGAATGCATTTCTATGATATGTGGACCAATGCAGGATTTCAGGTGGTGATATTGCCTAAAATTGAATAAACGATGACAAAACTCCCAGCAACACGGTGCCACTGTATATTCCATTATAGGGTGTGGACCCTAGTCCTATTAGGATGGGTGGAGGCATTTCCCACTATGTATCCTCCGAAACCTAGAGTCATGGGAGCACGGTGTTAGCTCATACTCCCCTAGACGCGTGATGATGACTGTCAGTTGCCTACTAGGGAAGCTTGGTCAAGATAGTGACACTTCCACTTACGGGTTCTATTTGGAGTTAGGTCAATATAGTTGATGCTCCAAGATAGTCCAGCAGAGGAAGGATAGGAATGGAAGATGGAAGTAAGTTAGGGAGGAAGGATGAGTAGAAATAGTTGAGAGTGTATGGAGATTTGCCTTATGGTGGAATTTATTGTTTTTCCTTCTGCAAAGAAAATGTGTATATATGCATATTCATAATTACTTAACTAAACTACAAATTGTCTAAATAAACATTGTTGAGCTAGATTATTGTAATTAAGGGATTTCGCAAACATTTGATTGGTCTATTAACTTTTATAAAATGAATAGTCTTGTTGATTGGATTGGATGCATACATAAATTACTATTGAGGTGATAGTTATTGTTATTAGTACATGCATGAGACTTGTATGTACTAGCTACACATGCATTTCTTGCACATGTATACTAGTATGTATGAATTTTCTTGGCTTACTTACTCATAATGTTGGTTATGGGATATGAATGTGTGAACCCTGTGTCTTTTCCCTTGTATCATAAAATACTTTAACTTCGGGACGAAGTTTCCTAAAGGGTGGGTGTATGTAAAAACCCTAAGTAATTAATCAATTGTCATGATTTAAATAATTGTTTAATGCATATTAGTTTAATTAATTAATTAATTAATTATCTTGGTTAAATATTTGTTGACTATTTATTGGTTTAATTAATTAATTTCATGATTTAATATCTGTTTAATAAAATCCATCTTAATAAATTATTAATTATTATTTTGTATCGGAAGATCAACCCATTAATGAAAAGGGGATAAGGTGGTTGGCACCTAATTGAGGGAGGGTAGTTAAGAATTAAATGAAGCGAGAAGGCGGTGAATGAGACAGGGGGGGAAAGGAGGATAAGAGAAGGGAAAATACTCAGGAAGGGGACTTTTGTTTTTTTGAAGAGCATCATTTTTCATAGGAGAGGACTGTATTGCTGGTTTGGGCTGGAGGAGCTTGCTGGAGGATTGTACTACTGGTTTTGCTTGAGGAACTTGTTGGATTTTGGTGGACTGTTACACGAGAGCACCTATTGTTGGGAGTTTTGGGCTCGGAGAGGCTTTGTTCCTAGCTGGCTAGGAGGAAAAGATTTAGTTTTCAGGCAATTTTCAAGAAGTTTGCAACAACAGGAAAGAAAGGGACAAACATCTTCTTCAAGAGGTATTTTACCAGTATTAATTTTGTTAATTTTGTTAAGAATGAAAGTTATGATATGTATCTATGTATTGAAAATGTGTAATATGTTGTGTAATTTGTTTATGATTATTTTGGACAGTATAATTTGAGAATTTGATATTCAACTGATTAATTGCTAGAACTTCAACATAAATTAGATAAATTTGTTGTAATGTAAAACATAAATAGAAATTAGATGTTACGACATAAATTTGTTCATAAGGATTCTTTCTGAAAAGAAAAGTGCTATAGATTACAAATTTACCATTTAACTTTGAAGCCCTAGTTAAGGGCCTTACACATACATTGCCATAAATGCTCTGCAACTTGGTTCTTATTGCTTGCCTTAGCCAAGTGTTCAAACTAATTCTACATGAGTATTGGATTGATCGCAATTAATGCACACTCCATGAGCATTTTGAGAGGAACCTTCTAGAGGTCCCATAACTTAAGATCTCAATTGCTTCTCCCAGTGAATAAAAGCCATTTTATTAGCAGAGAAATACCTAGTGGGGAAGTTCATCGGGCAATGGCCAAGTCATAAGGTTATTGAAATCTCACTATTGGAATATTAGGCCCCTCTAATGAAGGGTGTTGTAAACTTCTCTCTATTGTAGATGATACATTACTTTGATGTTCTAAATGAAGGAAGATTATGAATTGATAGTAAAAAATCGACCCTACATTTTAGCACTAAACCATGGAAAAAGACATCTCTATAGAAAACCCAATGTTGGTCCATCACTTTCATTTGTTGCTCATTTTTTGGGATGATCCAACATTCTAGGTGATAGGAAATAACATAGGCAATTTTATTGATAAGGCAACGCCAAAAAAATGTCAATGCATGTGCATGAATCTATGCAAAAGTGAACCTTGAGAAAGGTCTTCTAGAGGAAATAAGGTTAAATCTAGTGATTGGTGTCATATTTAGGGGCTAGATTATAAGTAGCTCCATAGGTGCAATAAGTGCCATGAATTTGGCCATTTTGCTAAGCACTATAAATAGGTGCCACCTACTCCTCAAACTCAATCTAAATCAAAGCAACCAATGCAAATGCAAATAGACAATAGGGAGAATAAAAGACAACACTCACCCCAATGAAGACAAAATAAATCTCTTACTCTAATCAAACAAATAGTTTTGAAATTTTAAACCCAAGCAATGATAAGGAGGATGAAAAACCACTATTAGTGACTCACAATCTAGAAGAAATTGCAAAAGATCCTTCATGAAGATGAAGAGAATGTTAAAGAGACACCCTTGGAAAATAGCATCCCCGAAATCGAAGGAGATATCCCATCTTGTACAGAGAGTCCTCTTGAGAAATCCCAACTAAGTTGAAGGCCATCAAGCATGGTATTTCAAATATATTTTCCCGTCAAATGAAAATTTGATGATGGTTGTTTTTTTTTCATGCTTGTCATTTAAGGTTTTGAGCAAATTTATGAGTGTCTAATTTTTGTATGTTGTTATAGGGAAATTTTACCCTCTCAATTTTCCATCTTTTCTAAATTTTGACGACACAATTTTCTACAATTAAAAAAAACACATTCATAATAATAAACATGCTAATTTATGCGACTATAACTTATATTATCAAAACAGATATTGTAAAATAGTAGTAGTGAAATATCAAAACAAATATGATATAATCCTAACTGTTACACATGATCTAAAAAACCCGCACTTCAAATAAAATAAATTTGATTCTTGTGAATTAACACTTGAGTTTATGTGAATATAGAATTTATATTCCATGCTAAGTAAACAATAAATAAATAATAAATAAACGAAGTTCAACAAATAAATAATAAATAAACCAAGTTTGATTCATCTAGCTAATGTTGAAATGAGAAATGCCAAGAGAAAGCAAGGCAAGGTGTACTAGGTGTACCAGTTGTATCTTTGATGCCGAGAAGTTGGGTCGGTATGGAGTAGATGCCTAAGGGGATGGGACAATGCTTTCAACCTTTGATACAAGGACATTACCTCATTCCTTTGTGTCTTTTGGTTGGATACAAGGCATTTAGATAAAAATGTTGAGAGGAAACACCTTTTTAAGGGCCTTCCATGCCCATACAAAGAAAATCCAGTTGATTCATTTACAGAACTATGTGAAAAAAATAACTCCAATTCAGATTATAGAAAGAGAACACTCACCATAAATGCATTCTTGATTGCCCAAAATTGAAATGGAGCACAATCACAAATTTGTTGCAATTTGAGGCAACTATTTGCACAAAGAAAAGGTGAGGGCATCTATTGAGGGATAGAAGACCACTATATAATTTGCACACTGCACTCACATGGGCATTTCATTCACTTGGGCATTGAAGAATAACTAGTTAATGTGATTAAAAGTGAAATGAACGGCTTGGTATGCTATCTACCAAAGTCATACTTCAAAGTCCACCCTTATTTAATTTTACCATCACTGTTCAACTTCATTAATTAACACCAACAACATCCTGCAGAGGCTATCCACCATGCAACAACCCAATGATTGGGAGGCTGCTACATGGTTATTTATTATGGTCGATATCATGCATGGTGGATGTGATCCATCTTCCGGCCTCTCCCTAAAATGTCATTTCTGTTAACTCACTGGCCATCCATATTCTGGCTACTCCTTCAAACGCCATTTGCATTGTCATGATAACGAGGGATGAATGAGTTGGAAATCATTAAATGCATGGAATTTCAAATTCAAAATTTAAATACTATTATCGTGTCCCTTCGCAGCCAAGAACCTGCATTTGCATGCACCAAAGTCTCAATCGGGCCCTCAACACAGTAGGTCCAAATCAGGATCTTGTTGCGCAAAAGATAAAAGAGCTCGCCATGAAATGATAGCAGAGACGCTGCCACTTTTCTAACCGGGATTGGAAAACGAGGAGGCAGCCTACATTTGTTAAATCCCTTTTAGTGCAGGGAGAACCCACATATTGTTAAATGTTGACATAGACAATTGAAGCCTCTATATTGGCAAGTCACTGGCCTCCCAAAGCATGTCAGATAGTAAGCTTATAAACAAGGCCCCCTCTGAGTGCACTTGGAGAGCAATAATGGTGCTCCAGAGTGCATTTGTACCACCCTCGCCACAAGTTCCCCTGTAGTGCACCATCATTGTATTTTTCCCTTGTTGCAAGTCCTTGTGCATGACATCATTTCACTTTTTGCAATACAAGTGCTATGGAGCGTCATTATTGTGCTTCAAGTGCTCTCTTATGGTGAGTATGATACAAACGCGTGTAGGAGCACTATGATTGTGCTTTGAGGGGGCTCACAATATATGTAAACCATGTCTTAGAGGGCGAGCCATATTTCTTAGATAGACTCACCTTAAGGGTGCTACTTGAAAACCTTGACCAACCTTGTGCAAGGTTATTGCACAAAACTTGAAACATGACCAATGTTGTGCATAATTTTGAATTTTTAAAAAATAGAAAATTGTTGATGAAAACTTCAAATTTTACAAATTTTTAGACGAAATGCTATCAAATTTCAAAATTTCGTACATTACTTTGTCACTTAAAGATTCCTATAAAACATGCTATCAAATTTTAAAATTTAGTATTATGGCTTATCACTTAAAGGTTCATGATCAAAGCATTTAAGGTGGGAATGGGCTAAGTCGGGAGCAATCTTCCCTCCCGAGTTACCTTTCTCATTGGTTTAATAATGCTAACCATGTTAGAGGTGGTTTTCATGGTCTCCACCTTATGCATATGTGACTTGTTTGGTAGAACTACTACGTAGTAAGCATCTTGTCCGTTTGATTAGAAAGCATGTACAAATTTGAAAGAAACCAGTCACCGCTGTAAAGCTCTCGAGTTGTGTACATATTATTTTAATATTTTCTATTATCTGAATGTGTGTCACGTTGCAAATTGAGCATGCATATCCCACATACAAAGAGATAGTCCTCACGAGTCGCGAGGTTGATGGTCGGCCACCGACTAAAAAAGTAATGGTCGAGAGAGCACCGTTCTGCTGTAGTTGGTGTACCTGGTCGTCTTTTTCTTTGAATTATAGAGTTCGAGTTGATCCCATGCACAAAGAATATCATGATCATCAGCCACATCACGTTAAAAGAGTTGAAAAACCAAGAACAACAATCACACAATTGACACGGTGATTTATGTGGAAACCGAATGCGGGAAAAAAACACGGACAATGATATTCGATATTCTTATTATTCAAGGGAGAAATACAATAGCCAATATCAGGCATACAACCATCCTCTCCTCACACACACTCTTCTCTCTACACACATTTCACTCTCACCCCTATGGGTATGCTCGTATATATAACATATTTCAAACAGTTAGACTAACTGATTATAATTAGATCCACTAGTTACACAATCTTTTCACAAAAAGAGTGCATGCATGCGCATTCCTAATATAGCTGCATGCATGTGCATGTGATTGCATGAGAAATTAGTTGGCATGTTTCCAACAATCTCCACCTCGAAAACAATTTACCTGATATATCATGCCCTTAATTAATTCATCACCTTTCTTGCAAGCCAAGAGAAGACAAACACCATCACAACGTCACAACTTCTCTAATAGTACTATTATCTGAACATGTCTGCACGATTCGCTCCAGTTTGGACCATTCTGCCTCCATCAGTAACCTGTCTAATAAACCGATGCACTTGTCCCATTTTGATATGCTGGACTATTAGTCAAATGCAAAACAATTTGACCACCACAGAACACCACATCCTGTATCTATCCAAACTTACCCAATAGATCCTTGCATTCTTTCAAGACATAACCTGAGGTAGATCTCCTCTCATCCAAATCTCATGAATCATAACTAGAGACTAAACCACTGCAACCACTATAGATGATCCACGTGTTTCTGTGTTTGAAGCACCCATTTTCATGCTCTTCACCTGGTTTTTCCATGTGTCTACTGACAACACCAACTGCATGTGAAATGCTAACCATTTCCCCATCACAATCATCAAACTTCCTACTAGCATATAATACTTGAGACATATAACCCTTTTCTTCTTCATCAGTTAGAACATAAACCTGAAGAATGTTGATACTGAGAGGGGGGTGAATCAGTATCAAGTACAATTTAAAAAATTTCTCAACTTATACTTAAACCATTCAATTATATCCAATGAGAAATGAACAATAGTATAAGAGTTACACCAATACACCACAATACACCATGCACAATATATGAGAAATAATCAATAGTTTTTGTTCAAGGGAAGTAATGACTT
>ML778864.1:269465-288749 GCA_009831015.1 Picea engelmannii | reverse complement strand
CCCAAATTCTATAGGATAAAATTATTTTACCTTAAAAATCGCCAAAATTTTATAAAAACTATATAAAATCCTTAGAAATTTGAATATTTTTACAAAAATATCGCCAAACATTTATAGTTGGCATATGACGGATTAGTAAGATTTGCCAAGGTTTCTACATTTTAAAATAAATTTCCATCCTTAAAATCATCCCTGATACATAGATGTTTGTTTCTCACTAGTTTTATTTATTTTCTTCTGAATAACTAGATACAAGGTGGAGTTGGTAGAGAATGTGGTTAGATGTGTGTTGAAAAAATTAGAAAAAACCATGTTGCATGTAGGATTTCCCAAGCTATAGTGGGGTTGCGGGAGTAATGGAGCAGTTGCACCAATGATTGGAAGGAGGAATCGAATTAGATTGAAATAAGAAGACATTGGTGCAATGAAAGCATAAATAAATCATTACAATCCATGTCTTCCCCAGAGTGCTCAGTAGTTATGATGAGTAGCTCCATGTGTATATTTAGCCATCAATTATTTATGAAATTCACTATTGTGCTTGAAGAGATATTAGAGTAATTTTAAAGGATGCCTCATCTTATGAGGCATAATGGAAGAAGCCATAGTTCAAGAGGAGATGATGTTAAGGCAATGATATACCAAGTTATTGTTAGTGTGCCATTGGAAACCAAAGGTTGAGTTAATATTTCCTAAGGATGGGAGGAAGTTAAAGTTTGCAAAGGGACTAATGAGCTACAAGATTACCTTAAGGAGTGTTGGTGGCCAAACCCACAAGATGAGGAGATTCATTCAATGGTCAAAGGAAAAAAAGGTGATAAGACAATGATGCCATGCCGATAGATGGATAAGGAACTAGATTAATAAATGGAACAATGTGGTGGTTAAAAATCTGAACAAACATGAGCATGGATATGGAGCAATTAGAGTAGTGACCATAGTTAGAAGAGGAAGAGTCATCAAATGAATCATTACATCAGTTAGAAGGATTGAGGATAAATAAAGAATGACTATAAGATATTGATACTCTCAGCATAGGATGTAATAGCCACACTTAATTTTAAGAGGATGAGAGCCCATGGTTGGTCAAAGAGAGTAGAAGTGATAGGGCACTAGTATTATCCTTCATTGCAATTGTATTTTGTAACCCTAAATAAACAAGAGTATTTACTTATTTATTATATTATATTATATTTATTATTTTTTTATAGGACTTTGTTGAACCATGTGAGGCTTGCGTGAATGTTTTATCAATGTATTCAATGGAATACAAGGAGATATGGTTTTTGACATATGTTCCTTGAATTGTGGAGTGATAATATATGAATTCACATAGTTGCGAATGTTTCTAAGTGAATTAAATTCTATGTACTAATATTGAGAATCTCAAAATTAGAAGTGAATCCTTATGTGAAGAGAGGATGGTCTTTATGAGACTCTCGATTACATGAATAAAGGAAAAAAGGAGTCAAATTCATTAAGTGGAAGGCAATAGATATCAGTAACAACACACCTCTAGGTATAATTTTTTTTGTGCTTGTTGGTTTACACTAACCAAGTGCTATATGTTATGAAAAGGCATAGAAGTGGTGTCCAAACCCACAAGACCTAGAAGCAATAAATATTACATTTATGAGATCACATATATGATGTAGAAGCATTCCCGAGGTTTTATAAATCCTAAAACTTGCCCCTAACAACACTCCATGCCCCCTAAAAAAAAACAATTATGTTTTTGTTTTATTTCATGTTTTTCTAGATTTTCAACGATAAGAAGGGTTCAATATTTTGATCATCTGTATCTCATCTCTTGGAGTTAAGGTATGAAAATTGAACATATTATAGAGGACACCTTACTATTCCTTCACACCAAATTTCATAAAAATGTATCGAGTTTAAGCACGATGTATATGTTTGAAGCTAGCACACGACAATTTCCATATTTTTATAGTAATATGGGTTTAGTATTTTGACCAATGTGGCTTCACTTATAGGAGTTAGAGTTTGAATATTTTATATATTTTAGAGGACATATTCCTCTACCTTCCCTCCAAATTTCATCAAAAATATGGAGTTTAAGGGGTGTGCCCAAGCCAAAAACAAAGTGTTGCACACAAACTCATATTCCTTCTATGTGTTCATTTTTTAAGTTTGACTTTGAATATTCACACCTCAAATATTGAGTTACATTTGGCATGTTGGGATGTATTAATAGTTATGCAAAAGTAGGATTAATCATAAAAATGTTTAGGTTACCCCAATAAATGAAAATACTTCTAAGTAACTAAACAACAATGTCCCCAGGGTTTAAATATTTAGGAATTTCATGTAATTTGTGCCTTTGGATCTCCATTGATATGGTATTCTATATTTGATGGTAGTGTTGGATGATCTAGATAACTACACACGATATTTGTGAATGTAATAATTCCTGAGAGAATTTGTTATCAATTTCAATAAAAGTGTGCAAAATTAGTTGTTGTAAATACTATCATGTATTGAATATTCATTCTTTGTCGACTTTGTATTGAATTTCATTCTCTATTGATTGTGTGTTTGATATAGGTGGATATTGGTGGCCACTCACCTATTCCATTGGCTCAAAGCACAGTTTTCCATCTTGGTGGTTTTTTACACTTTTTTGGGTCCTAAACTTTTGAGGCCATTTTGAGGCCTTAAACAATGTTTTTTGGGCACAACAATGCCCAAACAATAGTAGGAGGCATGTCTAGGAAAACTGGAATGTGTACTTCTCGGTTATACCTTTCCAACAGGCTATCAAGTGCACCACAAAAATATTTAATACAAAAATTATGACCCGGGGAAGTTGGCATACTAACTAACCCCATCAGGGCCCATAAGCCTTTGGGCGTTTCATTTCCTAGGGTTAGGTTTTTGGATATTTAGGGTTTCCTCATTGATTATTTATGATAAAAAGTCCTTTCAAACTCATTGTAATGCACTTTGGAGAATGCACATAGCCCCACATCTCTTCTCAGAGATAAGCTACCACCATTCGAGGGAGTTTGTTTCATTCTTCTTTTTTACAATTAAACATGTTTCATTTATTAATAGAAGTCTAGTTTCATTGTATATCTGTGTTTTGGTTATAAATTTGTATTTCATTTCATTCCATTTATAAATATAGATCAATGGTATCAGAGAGATCTACTCTTTATCTGTTTCTCTGTGCATGCCCCCAATGAGGTCAGGGTATAAGGAGTTGGGATTCAAACTATTTGAACCTTTGCAGGACCATCCTCGCTGACCTTGATGAATTCCTATGGTAGAAGAAAAGAGAGATGATGGAGTAGGAGATCCTGTTAAAATATTGGTCGAGGAATCCCTCTCCCGAAAAAGGAATGAGATGATGGATATTTTTTCCCAAATCCTTCGAGGACTAGCAACAACCGAAGCATCTTCGTCAAGCGACCACTTTGGAGGCACCGCACTGTTAATATTATGGTATATGCGAGAGGTATTTACGTCCATTTGTGAACCTGACGAGAATAGAAGACTTCAGAAAGAAAGAGAAAACCCTAATGAGTTGGCTAATAACCCTAGAAGTCTTGTCGACTCAAGAAGATAATTTATATTAGGTTATTAGCCTCTAAGAGAAGAAGTCGGCCAAAAATAATAATAATATACTGAACAAACACATATCGAGATGCAGAAGTCAGCCCTAGAAAATATGGCGTAACTAGTATAAATACAAGGCACCAGTTCTCATTTGACAGTATCTCAGAATTCAAGTTCCCAGTTTGGTGCGCACATGTGGAGGAGAGTTGTAGTTGTAGTTGCAACAACAATAAGTTTTTAGTATTGGCTTGACTATCTCTTGGCTAGGGTTTGGACTGTCTGATAAGTTCTTTGTGATGCACTATCCTTGGGGAAAGGTGCGCTACCCTTTGTTTAGCTATCTAGCCTAGGGTTTGCTTCCTAAGTAATTCTCAGTCAAGGTTAAGGTGCTTGGAGGGTGGCTTCGGCCTATGGTTGGGTGATGAGGGTGTTGTCAATGGTAAAAAGAGCACACCATATTCTATATTCTAACAAGTTATGGGCCCACACCTCCTTCATTTAGTCTAAATACTGGAAGGAAACATAGCCTCTAGGATATTGAGCTCGTTGAGAAACTGCTGCTAGGGTTACTAGCAAAAGTAGCTCCCAAGACACTGCCACTAGGGTTAGTAGCAGGAGCAGTTGCAGAAACCCTAAATCCTATTGTGGAAGCACCCTAAGTGAAGTGATTGACCTAATCTCCAGATAGATCCGTGTTCCCTATCTTAGCGCATCTCCTGATACTCTCAGCAAGCCAAGACGTGAAGTTTGGATTTCTAGTCAAATCTAGGGTTTGACCAAGTCAAGCAGCCATGACGAACTCTATGAAGTATGAGAACAAGTTAGATGGAGCCTCTAACTTCAGAGCATGGAAGATAAGGATTGACCTCATCCTTGCCAAGAATAAAGTGCTAGATATCACGAAAGGAAAGATCGTGAAGCCAGAATTTGAAGAAGGAAAAGAGAAGGAACTGCAAAACATTGCAGCTATGGAGAAGTTCAAAGATGTTGACATTAATGCCATGAGTATCATAGTGGATTCCATAAAATACCACTTGATACCCTACATATTGACTCATCGAAGAAGATGTACAATTCCCTAACAAATCTCTTCTCAGTCAGAAACATTGGACAAGTTATGAGTCTAAAGAATGAGCTTCGTGACATGAAGAAGAGTGATGATGACAACATAACATCATACTTTGTAAGAATCTCTCAGTTAAGAGATCAACTACAAGCTATTGAAGAGGTCACTTCAAATAAGGAATTGGTGAACATAGTACTCAGTGGTCTTCCCAAGACATGGGATGCATTTGCCGCAAGCATGAACACAAGAAAGGAGTACTCGACATTTGAAGAAATTTGGACTTGCTGTGCTCAAGAAGAATCAAGGATCAATTCAAAAGAGAAACCCCAAAAGAAGTACAATGATCAAGACTTCACAACAAGATTCAAGAACTTTAGGAACAAAAGGAAGTTTGGCTCAAGGAGGAAGCCAAATCAAGAGAAAGACATTTCAAAAGTACAATGCTTCAACTATCAAAAGTACGGTCACTACAATAATCAGTGTCCTGAGCTAAAGAAAAGGGAAGAGAAACATGAAGCATTGATTGCTGAAGAAAAGGAGCCTACAAAAAAGACTAAAAAGGATGGAAGAGACTTCTTCTTCTAAAAGGTAACAACACTCTTCTTATTCCTTGTACATTTCTTTCTTGCATTGTCTCTGTACATATCTTGTATATCTATCTCTTGGAAGATAATGTGTTCCAAGAAGAACTATACCTATGGAAGAACAAACAAGATGAAAAGAGTTATCATTAGATAATACACATGAAAGAATGAAATGCAAATCATGTGGAAGCTATTGCAATATAAGCCGAATCAATCATGAAGAAACTTAGTAGAAGCAAAAATAGAAAGAAGTCAGCAATCAAGAGGAAATTGGAAAAAGACTTATGACGTTTTGTAGAAAACAACAAGACCAAAGCATGGACTATGTTAGACAAGAGAGCCAATTATACATTGTAGAAGACAATAAGGATGCATATGGAAGCATGGACTCTGTTAGATGGAGGGAGCTAATTATATGCACTTATACATGAAGCAAGGATTAGGAGGGAGCTAATCCTATGATCCATTGAAGATGATGAAATATATATCCATGGTAATAGTCATGAAAGATAGTACATATTCAGTTCAACTGCAGAACAAGACTTCTTCGAAGAGAAGCCTTAAAGTATTCCTGGTTGTCCATCCAGATCCATGATCCTATGATGAAAGGAAGAAGTGGAATCTCTAGGGCATGGAATCTATAATAAACTCCATGGACCCATAAGCTAAGGAAAAACATGAAGAAGAACATGAAGATTCCAAGAAAGAAAGAAAAGCTAGAACAACCAGTCATAATATTAAGAATCAAAAAGATTGCTAGCCTGATATGAACTCAATAAAAGCAATCAAGAAGAGGAACTGAAAGTCATGATGAAGAACAATGTATGAAAGAATTATGAATAAAAGCATTTCTATATCCAAAACTAGAGGTTCTCCCAGATGGAGGGAGAAGACTATGATGATTACTTGTTCCGGTAAACCAGACTTATCTCTACATAAGTCATTATATCATCCACAACATCCATGAGTCAGAATTCTACATCAGATGAATGCAAAGAATGCTATCTAGAGAAATTGAATAAAGAGTGTATGAAGAGCAATCTCAAGACTTTGAGGCATACCAGAAGAGACTGTTGTATGCAGATAGAAGAAGATAACTTGGTGGAGAACCTCTAGTGCACAAAAGAAGCGTGGTGAAGATTTCCTATAACATCAAGATGACTACTTAGTAGATCAGATCT
Organism: Picea engelmannii; assembly: GCA_009831015.1. Taxonomy (NCBI): domain Eukaryota; kingdom Viridiplantae; phylum Streptophyta; class Pinopsida; order Pinales; family Pinaceae; genus Picea; species Picea engelmannii. The sequence continues at coordinate 282,339 of ML778864.1, read as the reverse complement.
CATGATGAGAGAAGAAGTGCCACATAGATATGTTCTAGTTTTCCAACTATGATATACTCTATTGTTCAGATCTACATGAAGCCTTCAGAGTGTTCCAGACTAAAGTACAATCGAAATCAAGCATTACATTATCCATGATGAAGTCTAGAAAGGAGAAAATGATCTCTCCAATACATATCTCCACAGATGAGCAGATAAGAAGACATTTTGATAAAAGATTCTATCCAAGATGAAAGAGTTTGCGTACTCAAGCTAGAGCTCATGGAAACAACTTCCTTCCTATTGAAAAAGGAAGAAATGACTCTCCAAGTTAGGAGGGAGCGCTGAAAATATTATTGAAGACATTCATTGAAAAATAGTCCATCTTGGATAGATGCTTTTCCTGTTTGGAAAGTGGATTGAGATTTCTGATGGACAGTGACTTTCCATTGTGGTTAACATGGGAAGTAGTCTGATTGCTGATGTATCATAGACAACGACTACCCATTGTGGTTAACATGGGGAGTGGTCTAGGACAGTCTCTCTTCTTGAGGGTTACTCAAGAAGATTGGCCCACCTCACCGGACAATGATTTCTCATTGTGGTTAACATGAGGAATGGTATGTTTTGGAGGTTGATGCAGGACAATCTTTTCCTCTTGTAGTTAATAGAGGAAATGGTCCAGACAGTCATTCCTTAGGGTTTTCACATTCTCTCCAGGGTGCACTTTGATTAGTGTAGGAGGAATGGCCCAGGGTGGGGAATGGTCCAGGCTCAATAATTAGGGACAGACATTCCTTAGGGTTATACATTCTCTCCAAGGCGCACTTTGATTAGTGTAGGAGGAATGGCCTAGGGTGGGGAATGGTCCAGGATAAACATTCCTTAGGGTTTATACATTCTCTCCAGGGTGCACTTTGATTAGTGTAGGAGGAATGGCCCAGGGCGAGGAATGGTCCAAACTCAGACATTCCTTAGGGTTTATACATTATGTCCATGGTGCACTTTGACTATTGTAGGAAGAATGGTCCAGGGTGAGGAATGGTCCATGCTTAGAAATCAGAAACAATCATTCTTCCCTGTTTGAGAAGAATAGGGCAGATAGCCAATTGCTGATGAGGGCAAATATTCTTTCAGAGCTCATAGATGTGAGTGAAAGATTGGCCTAGACATATCAATTTATATCATAACATTGTTTCTGTGCAGGTTGCTACCAGATGTTTGTTATGAAGATAGTAGATATAGACTACTGTGGTGGATATGTTCCACTGTCCATGAGGCAGATATTCTTTCAGAGCTCATAGATGTGAGTGAAAGATTGGCCCAAATAATTTAGTATATATCATAACATTGTTTCTATGCAGGTTGCTATCGAATGTTTGTTATGAAGACTGTATGACAGTAGATGAGGACTACTGTGGTGGATATGTTCCACTGTTCGCAACCATACGTTGCTGATCAAGTACTTGTGTGTTACTTGGTATGGTATTGAACCACTGGATTGTAGTTATGTACTACTATGGATAGACATAGTTGTGTTCTATTTCTGTTCTAACTGCCTTGAAGACTATCAACAGTTTATTGAAAATAATCACCATCCAGACGAATGATGAACAAATATTTTCCAGACGGAAATTGGTTCAAAGCATTTACTCCTCTAGAAAATAAGAGTGGCTCTTGTATCACTCTATGGTGTGAGTGAATTATCTAGCATCATGTCTAATTAATCAGATGAAGTATGGTTTTGAGAGATGATGCAACTGATGGTGATGGTGATGCTCATGATCTAGTCATGAAATAGTCTAGATGATTATATTGATGCTACCAAGTAAATGGTATGTTTTTGTGCTCAATTCCATTACCTATAATACCTCCCTAGCTAGGAGGGAGTGTTAATATTATGGTAGCTATGAGAGGTATTTACCTCCATGTGTGAACTCAATGAGAATAGAAGACTCTAAAAAGCTAGAGAAAACTCTAATGAGTTGGCTAATAACCCTAGAAGTCTTGTCATCTCAAGAAGATAATTTATATTAGGTTATTAGCCTCCAAGAGAAGAAATCGGATAGAAATAATAATAATATATTGAATAGACACATATCCAGAAGGAGAAGTCAGCCCTAACAAATCTGGCAGAACCAGTATAAATACAGGGTGCCAGTTCTCATTTGACAATATCTAAGAATTGCAGTTCCGAGTTTGGTGCACACTGCAGTTCCCAGTTTGGTGCGCACGTGTGGAGGAGAGTTGCAGGTGTAGCTACAACAGTAGCAAGTTTTCAGTATTGGCTTGACTATCTCTTGGCTAGGGTTTGGATTATCTGATCAGTTCTTTGTGATGCGCTATCCTTGGGGAAAGGTGCGCTACCCTTTGTTTGGCAATCTAGCCTAGGGTTTGCTTCCAAAGTAATTCTCAGTCAAGTTTAAAGTGCTTGGAGGGTGGCTTTGGCCTATGGTTGGGTGAAGAGGGTATCGTCAATGGTAAAACGAGCACACCATCTTCTATATTCTAACATGCCCCCTTCAAGGTACTGGTTAGTTTTGATATCCCTGTATTTGAAGGTCATATCAATGTAGATTCCCTAGATAAATGGTTGAATCTCCTCGAAGGGTATTTTTCTCCATATTTTTTTTGATAGAGAAAATATCACCTTTGCACTTCTTAAGGATGTCCCCAATGTCAAGGATTGGTGGGATACTTACTATGAGAAAAATTCCATGGAGGAATCTACAATGTTTGTAGTTGTACCTACTTGGGGTTCTTTTAGGGATGTCAAGGATTGGTGGGGTACTTACTATGAGAAAAATTCCATGGAGGAATATGATAGGAAAGGGACCAAATAGTGCCAGAGTTCACAAATGTATTCCATACCTTGCGCACCAAGCTGGGTATCAAAGACTCTAAATGACACCTAGTGCTCAAGTACTGTGACAGTCTGCATTGATACATCCAGACATAAATGGATTTTCTGGGCATCTAATCACTGGGCATGGCTTATCGATATGTCATCAAAATTGAACAAAAATTTAAACAAAATAAGGGGGAGTTTGTATGTGCAAATTTCTCACAACAAAAATAGTAAAAGGTATCCCCAATCCACAAAATAAAGGAAAATGAAAGGCTGGAACACCACAGGGTAACCAATCCAAGTCACCAACAAAGAAGGGTAATGGGAAGATGAAGAAAGACACTGGAAAGTGGTGAAAATTCCATAAAATTACTTGACATAACATCGATGACTGTCGCTCAAATAATTCTTTGGTGTCCGAGTTGAAATCCTCAGAGTTAGATGCAGGTTCCGACTCAAAATCGAATTCAGACAAGGTGAAGCAGATCGGTAATGCATAAACTAGTTCCATCATCACTATCACCAAGGTCCAATGAAGTGAACTTGAAGAACTAAAGGAAGGAGAGCACCTTTTCCACTCATAGATGTGGGTGAAGGGTGCTCCAATGCACTTCATTGTTGATAGGGAAAGTCAAAATAACCTCATCTTAGCAGAGGTGTCCAAGCAGTTGGAACTACCTACAATAATACATCTTCATCCTTACACCATCGAGTGGCTCTGCCAAGGAAGAGATCTCCCCATCTTACAACAATGTCCCCTACCCTATGAAATCAAGCCCTTCAAGGATGAGGTATTGTGTGATATTCCCCCCCTTGAAGTTTGTGATGTTCTTTTAGGCCAACCTTACCGATCCAGATTATTTTCAGCATGAAATGAGAGCGGAGATATAATAAAGAAATGCACAAAGATATCGCATATATTCAATAATATAACATAAATGTATCAGAGATGCAAACATAAACATAGATATACAATAATACACGATTTCTATTGATCAAATAAATGTACAGAGAGTGTAAAAATATAGAGTGAAAGACTCGCTAGAATGGTGGCATCTTATCTCTGAGAACAGATGTGATGGCTACTCACATTCGAAAGAAGATGGTTACAATGAAGCTATGAAGGCCTTTTTACAATAAATAGGAATGTAAAAAACCCTAGACATAAAAAAACCTAACCCTAGAAGATGAAGTGCCAAAAGTCATGTGGGCAATGTTTGGGTAAGTTAGTACATCAACTTCTCGGGGTCGTAACGTTTGCATACAATCTTCATTTTAGGTGTATGATAGCTCATTGGAAAGGTAACATCAAGGAGATTAATTTTGGGGACTCAATCATGCCTTCAGATATCATTGAGAACCTCGATCTCGAAAAACCTTCATTTGGGCCCTCAAAATGGCCCCAGAAGTTAAAAACTGCTAAAAATAGTAAATTGCCAAAATTGCCAGAAAACTATTTTGAGCTAGTCGGAAAAGATGGGTGGCCACTAATATCCACATGGATAAATTCTCCCTCATTAGGAAGCAATGGTATCCATTGCGTTGAGTTCCCAAGGGAGAGGGAAAAGCATTTGCTGAATCTACATCTTAGTGAGTTGCTTGCCTTGCTGGAGACGTCACACTACTCAGTTTGTGGAAGTCTGTCACGAAATCGTTGAGGCTGATGCTATTCAAAAAGTCACGCTACATGAGAGGATGGTGTGCAGAAGGAATCTTTGTGCTTTACTGCAGCCTTGTCGACCTGCTTCTGTTAGATAGAAGGTGCTTGGGGCTAGGCTGTAGTGGTTGTAGTGTCCCTCTGTTCCCTTTTTGAACACATTGTGAAGAAGCTTAATTTTGAAGTATGAGATACTACCTTGCGACACTTTTTAGGTGGAACAGTAGTTGGAGCTACCTCTGGTATTCTGTAGAGATGACCCCTCAGAAAAACAATGACACTGTGGGGTCGACACTCATAAACAACATGGCGCTTTCACATATATGGTTGTCCCAAGAGAACATCATAGACATCAAGTGGGGAAACATCACATAATACCTCATCCTTGAAGGGTTGGATGCCATATGACAATCGACATCACTGGTTGACATGAAGATATCATCCTTGGCGAAGCCACTCGATACTGTATGGTTGCGGGTGTGGTGTTGTTGACAATCCCAAATATTTGACGACCTCCACTGAGATGAGGTTCTTTTGGCTTCTTCTATCAGTAATAAAATGAAGTGGGGTCCCCTTCACCCAAATTTGTGAATGAAAAAGGCACTCCCCCTCTTCAGGATCTGTTGGTTCTTCTAGTTGAATTCCCGTAGTTGCGACAATAGCAGTGGGGTCTGCGTCAATGATCTGTCCTTTAACACTATTTTCAGAATCAGATTCTGAATCAGGGTTCAGATCCTTTTCTTTGATCTCCACCACCAATGACTGTTTTGAGCGACAATCATCAGTGTTGTGCCAAGGGATTTTGTGGAAATCACACCATTTTTCAGTGTCCTTCTTTATCTTCCCGTGACCCTTCTTTTCCTGTTGCTTGGACTGGTTTTCAAGAGATTGTTTGTTAGGGTCGTATTTGTCATACTTTGGTTGTTGGTGATTGGTAGACCCGAGCTCCCGTTTATTTTTGTGCTTAAATTTCTTCTTGATTTTAACAGCCTATTGATAAGCAGCACCGAGTGATGAGATGTCTAGAAAATCCATTTCATTTTGGATGTATCTGTGTAGATCCCCACGGTATTTTAGAACCAAATGTCATTCGGAGTCTTTGATACCTAGCTTGGTGCATAAGGTATGGAAGGTATTGGTGAACTCCAAAATTGCTTGGCCCCTCTCTTGCCGCAGTATGGTCCATCTCATGTACTGGTCCTCATAGTTGCCAACAGGGTAATACTTCTCCTTTACCACATCCGCAAAAAAATCCCAAGTGGGCTCGGCCCCATATATTCGAGACTCCTCTGTGGAACTTTGCTCCCAGTAAGTTTCCCACCAATGTTTGAAATGGGGGAGAGATTTAAGGAGTGTGAAGGTGATCATCTCTCTGTCGAAAAAATTGTGAACAGATAAATAACCTTCTAGCAGATTTAACCATTTTTCTAGGGCTTCTGCATCTATCTATCCTTCAAATACAGGAACATCAAAATTGACCTGTACCTTAAAAGGCGAGGTGCCTCCAAATTGGCCACTTGATGAAAATGCTCTTGATGCTATCTGGAGGCGTTGAAGGATGTGGGAAAAATTCTCCATCATTTCATCCCTCTGTCGCGTGAGAGCTTGCTCAAGCAACAAATTGATAGGATCGTCTTCTCTGTCATTTTTCTTTTCTTTTGCCATTGAGGGTTTCTTGGGTGTGTGAGAGAGATTGTATTCAAGAGAGACAATATCTAGACCCAACTTGATATACTTGTACCTCGTCAGGGACATGCGCTGAAAAAAAAGAGAACAAGAACAACCTGCTCTGATACCACTGATCCAGATTATTTTCGGCACGAAATGAGAGCGGAGATATAATAAATAAATTCATAGAGATGTCTCATATATTCAATAATATAACAGAAATGTATTAGATATGCAACCATAAACACATATATGCAATAATACATGATTTCTAGTAATCAAAGAAATGTACAGAGACTGTAAAAATACAGAGTGAAAGATTCGCTAGAATGGTGGCAGCTTATTTCTAAGAAGAGATGTGACGGCTACTCGCATTCACAAGAAGATGGTTACAATGAGGCTCTAAAGACATTTTTACAATAAACATGAATGTCAAAAACCCTAGACATCCAAAAACCTAACCCTAGGAGATGAAGCGCCAAAAGTCATGTGGGCTTCGTTTGGGTAAGTTAGTACACCAACTTCCTGGGGTCGTAACTTTTGCATACAATCTTCGTTTTAGGTGTATGATATCTAGTTGGAAAGGTATAGTCGAGGATATTCATTTTGGGGGATCAATAATTCCTTTGGCTATTTTTTATAACCTCGATCTCGAAAAACCTTCATTTGGGCCCTCAAAATGGCCCCAGAAGTTAAAAACTGCTAAAAATAGTAAATTGCCAAAATTGCCAGAAAACCATTTTGAACCAGTCGAAAAAGGTGGGTGGCCACTGATATCCACATAGATCACTTACCTTTGGAAACATCATGCTGTATATGAGTCTATACCTCACAATTTTATTATTATTTTGTGTAGAAAATTGTACACGATACCAGAGGTAGCTCCGCCTACTTCCATTTCTTTGATCTCCACTAAAAAATGCAGGAAGGTCATCCTCTAGACCAAGAAATTTTTCTTCTTTATGATTCACCCTCAAAGTGAATAGAAGGTCGCAACCACATCCATGGCCTCCACACAGGGCCTCTCCATGAAGCATAAGAAGGTGGACAAGGTCGTGGAGGAATACAAATACATATTCCCCTCACCCACTGGGGTACCTCTACACTTTCACATCAATCATTCAATCGATTTGACCCCCGATGCACCTCTACCCAATGGGATAGTCTATCATTTCTCTCTTATGGAAAATGAGAAAATCAAGTGACATATCCAAGAGATTCTCGAAAATGGGCACATGTGACCAAGCTCCTCACCCCACGGAAGCCCAATTATATTTGTGAAGAATAAAGACAGGACCTGGTGAATCTACATTGATTATAGGGCCCTAAACAAAATCACAATAAAAAACTAGTACACAATTTATTGAATTGATGACCTTCTTGACCAACTCAAGGGATCCAAGTACTTCAGTAAGATTGAATTAAAGTCAAGATACCACTAGGTCCCAATAGAACAAATTGATGTATGGAAGATTGCTTTCAAGTCCAATGAGGGTCTTTTTGAATGGCTGGTCATGCCCTTTGGGTTGATGAACACCCCTTCCACTTTAATGTGGTTTATGGATGATATCTTGCGACCTTTCACCAATTCTTGTGTGGTGTTATATCAAGATGATATCCTCATCTTCAACAAGAGTTGGGTGGAACACTTGTAACATATTCAACAGGTCCTTCACACTCTACAATAACACAAGCTATATGTTAACTTGAAAAAATGCTCCTTCAAGATGAATAGGGTATGATACCTAGGCTATATTTTTAATGATCATGGTGTGAATGTGGATCCAACCAAGATCTAGGTCATTCATGACTGGCCAACCCTGACCACACTAAGCGAGGTTTAGAGTTTCTTGGGACTTACAAATTTCTATCACAGGTTTGTGTTGGGATTCTCCCATATCACATGGGTCCTCAACCAAGTGACCAAGGGTGGTGGTAAATAAAAGTTTGTGTGGGGAAAATTGCAATAGAAAGAATTCGATGATCTGAAACATCACTTTTTCTCATCCCCAATGCTCTCATTACCTGATCTGCAACAACCTTTTGAGATTGAGACATATGCTTTTGATTATGTTGCAGGTGTAGTTCTCACCCACCATGGTCATCTACTGGTCTATCATAATGAGACACTATTAGATGCAGTTTATAAGTACCCCACTTATGAAAAATAAATGTATTCCATTGTACAAGCCCACTGCCAATAGAAGCATATTGTCCCTCGACCAAGTTTTGGAGAACCTTGGTTGTGTTTGACCATTTTTTGGGACTTCGATAAGATGGTCAAAGACGGAGCACCTAGGTGAAATGTATATCATGGGATCTCACCTCCTTTTGTGGTATTTTTGGGTTATGAGGGTTTATGTAATGGGTATGGGATGTCGGCCCATGGGTTTACCCATGTTTAGGCCTCTTTTGCAATGTATAAATAAGTAGATAGGAATTAGAGCGAGAGGCCTGTCTAAGATTGGCTTTGTGCAAGAAGATGTGAAAGAGTGCTAAGTGCGAGACTTATGTGAAGGATTTTGTGCATACTGTATGTTAAGACTTGTAAATCTAAGTGCAAGTGATTGTAAGAAGGCTCTGTGCGTTGATCTAAGTTGGGGAAGGAGGATCTGATGAGGTGCGTGTAGATCTATTGTCCTATACAGAGTTGGCTTTGTGGCTCTGTGCTTGTAAAGGCAACTGAAAGAGACTAATAAAGAAGAGAAGAGTTGGTGGACGTAGCCCCACATGGGGGTGAACCACGTATATCCTGTGTTATTATGCTTTGTGCTATACTGTTCATGTATTTTCTTAATGCACTATTCTTGATGTATGATATATAGATCTATGAATGCTGAGTGCTTATTATGTGAATGAATTGTAGATATGAGATTATGCTAAGTGCTTGGAGGTGTTACATCTATTTACTATTGTGTTTATCTACTATTAGGGTTAATTTGTGAAGTGAATGAGACTCATAAATTGATGCATGTTATTGGCTAAGTTCTCTATTAAGTATTGTGATCATAGATCTGTTTCCCAGCTAGGTTGTAGACACCTGCGTCCTACAACCCCCCTACCTCTACCTCGGGTGAGACTTCATCTGCTTCCCAGGTGTTGACAAAAGGGCTGGTAGTTAGGATTTTTTGGTGCACTATTGAAGCGTTGAACCCTGGGTCTTCCCCTGTTCCAACAAATGGTTCCATTACTGGGACCTAAAACTTTGATTGCCAGGAACTGAGGAAAAGAGAAAACTCTGTGCGTTGATATTCCATTGTAGAACATAGTATTATACTTGATTTGCGAAGCTCTGTGCTAAGAAAGGAACCGTATCTGAAGAAAAGAGGTAATATATTTAAGCTTTGTGCTCTGGTAAAGGTAAGATAAGTGGAAATTTTTACTTCGAAAGTATGAATCTAAGTATGTTTGATAGATTTTGTCCTAGCCTGAAAACTATGGCACAACTAGAAGAAAGAATATTTGATATGAATAGGGTTGATAAAGTTCGTGAAATACATGTTATTCCTATGCATAGAAAGAATTTTTGGACTAATAAGTGGATGCAGGGTCCTAGAAAGAATTTTTGTAGATTGCAGGTCCATCACTATGATCCCAGTGCATAGTACAATAAAGGTTGAGGATCGTTTAAGAGAAAGAGAGGATTGACACTATGTTATAATTGCAGAAGACCATGACATATTGCTAAGGAATGCCTTGGTATAGGTCCTATTTGTCTTTGTTGTAAAGCTATTGATCATGAGGTTTTGGATTTCCCTAGAATGATTTCTAAATTTGAAAAGATGAACATGAGACAAGAAAACTATGAATAAGGTCAAGAAACTAAGGATATGTTAGAGAACTAGAAAGAATCAGAGACTCTATTACTACAGATGAAAGAAACCATGAACGATCATAAAGATGACAGCTTATTAGAGATCTTGAAATAAAAATAACAAATAGAGATGAGAATAGGATACTTCGACATAGACTATATTCTGGATGAAGAAACATAGGTGAATATTATGCCAGAGAGTACTTGGGAAATTCTGGGAAAGCCTGCTATGATTCCTTCATTAGGAGGGATAGGGTTGTTTAAAGGAAAGATGATAACCTTATGTGGAATACTTACTCATGTACCTATGATAGCCCATGGAGCATCGACTGAAGAATAATTTGAGGTCATTAAGTTTGTTGAGAATAACACTCATTTTGCTCTTATGTTAGGAAAACCCTGGGTTGAGAAATATTAGATCCAAAGGAAACAAGCAGAGGAAGCCATAGAACAGAAAAATAAAGAATTAAGGGTCTTCATAGACAAGAAAATAGAGAAACTAGTACAAGAATAAGAGGACCAGTCGAAGCAGTAGAAGGCTGCCAAGGTTGAAAGAACACAAGGAGACTTAAAGAACCTATCCATGTAGGAGAGAAGAGCAGCTACACCAAAATTAGTAAGAGAAGAAGTATCACATTTGAACCCTATGAAAGAACATCAACAGTGCAAAGTTACTATGATAAGAAAAGATAAGAATAGAAATGGAAAGAGGAATCCAGAGACTCAGATCACAGGAAAGAAGGTAAGAAATCTTAGTAAGAAGAAAGAAAAGTTAGAAAAATTGTAGGAGGTTCCAGAGAGAACTTCGCAGAAGGAAGGCTTGTAGAATTTGAACCTCGCCGGAATAGCAGAACAACGCAGAATGACACTTCGCCACGACAAAACAATATGACTATTGGAGGCATCTTGACCATTAGAACAACACTTCGGAATGGTCTGAAATGTATTTATTATCGAAAATATCACCATTGGACCATTGGGACAGCGCCACAATGGATGAAATCATATTGATTGAGGAAATTCGACCCATTGAAGGATTCCATTATTACGTTGTCTATTTAGTCCATCACATGTCTCACTAGGGACACTTTTGCAAACTTAGATATTTGATCCCACAGAGAGTTGACTGCTATCACACTATGCATTTGAGACCTCACCATCCTCTTTGCTTATCTTGAGTGTTTGTCCGCCTACCTGATATTTCTGATCACGAGCGTGTATGTCAGGCGAACACAACACAGTAGATAAGTCTGTGGAGGAGATCATGATAGACCTTATGACTGAGAAGGTCATGTCCACAGGAGAATAGGCCTCATCGATGAGAGGATTGCAAGCATCCCCACTGACTGGACGTCAATATGGGCCATTCCAGACCGCGATCGAGAAGAGAAGAAAGCACCACGATGACTTGGTGAATGCGAAGCTCATCTCGTCAATTTTGATCAACTACATCCTGCCTCTGGCTGATATAGTTATTTGTGATAGTGTCCTGAGATATTTTGAGTACACACTCATCATGACGTACCTCCTGAAGGGGATACACATAGTAGGATCACAGATGGGATTGATCCCTGATCTTAAATTAATGAATTTAACCTGGGAGACAAGAAAAATTATGTGTTGCTCGCATAGCATAGGTACTTGACCAAGATGACTAGGAGGAAGCCAAAGATAGTCCCCCAGCCATGGACTAAGCAGATCATGCAGTCCACCATTCTAAACTTCATGAAGATATTCCACTTCAGTAGACATCAGGAGGTTAACGCGTGCGTTAAACACCTCTTGTCGTGCTTCCACGAAGGTTATTTGTGGTTAGATAGGCACATGCCTGTGGATCTGATGCTGATTGACATGATCATTGGACCAAGCATGCAGGGACCATACCCTCATAAATTCTACCCAAGGAAGGTTGCAGATCGTTCTCTGGCGCAACGAATCAAGTAAACCTGTGATGATGTGGAGAAGGGGAAGCGAGGCTACAATGTAGCCTCCATCCAATATGGCGCAATGCACCTAGCTTGCCAGTTGATCACTGGTAAGCTTGTCAGAAAGAACAGAATGACACAGGTCATGGGGTTCATCATTGACCTCAGAGGAAAGTTCATTGAAGGGATGCAAATGAACTGGGCGAGCTACCTCATCAACCAGTTCGAGCAGGATTGCCGTGAAGTGTAGGACCAAGGCTACGAGTTTCACTTCAGTTGGTTGTTGATTCTCTTTACCTTTGTCGCTTGGGATATGCCAGAGGGAGCGACCTTCCATGAAGTCGAGCCATCCGAACCACTGGCCATGAGGTTCACCACCTTGGGGTATTCAAGTGATATGGCGAAGCAATGGCAGTCAAACGATATCTTCCACACATACTACTGTTAGGACCACATATTGCACCTTTTTGCCCATACTTTTTGTCATTATTATACCCTTCATCACTAGTGTTTAGACTCATAATATCACTACATCTAATCATTCCAAGGTATATAATGTCCTTTCTCATTATTATATGCTTAATCTGTTTTGCATAATACTTTACATTACTTTCCGACCTAACCATTGATTAGAAGCGCATAAGTGTCCATATTTGCAGAATAGTATTCAAGGCCGATGCTGAAACACAGAACTATCCAAAGGCGCTGTTGAACCGATGCTGAAACACGGAAGCTGCTACACAATCCGAGAACGCACATGCTGAAACACGGAGCTGCTACACAGTCCGAGGATTCATATGCCGAACACGAAGTAGCTACATGGTTCGAGGATGTAGATGCTGAAACACGGAGCTGTCACTCAGTTCAGAAATGCAGATGCTGAGACACAGTGGAGACCGCCACGATGCTGAAACACGAGCCCTGACAGTTAACAGTCAAGGCCGACACAGTCAAAGGGCGCGATTCACGTGGCTGAACAGCCC